>CM030894.1:29875897-30308692 GCA_018136845.1 Heterotis niloticus | reverse complement strand
TATATATATATATATATATATATATATATATATATATATATATATATAACTTTGGTGCCCTTCTCACTTGAATTATGTTAAAGATGCAGTGAGAAAATGTGAATTAATGGAGTGAATCAATGATGTAACAGTGGACTGTCATGTGAATACCATTTTGGTAGACATTGGTGCATTCACTACTCACAGCTACTGTTCTTGGATTGTCCTGCAGGAGGCATATTCTGTAGCACGACAGTTCAACCAGATCCCCCCCATCTGTGAGCAGGCAGAGTACCACATGTTCCAAAGAGAGAAGGTGGAGGTGCAGCTGCCGGAACTGTTCCACAAGATCGGTGAGTAGTTCATTGCTCTCTGTAAGTCAGGAAGACTTGGTACTCCTGATGATGCAGGGTTGAAAACTATGTGCAATGTTCTTTTCTTCTCAGGTGTTGGTGCAATGACATGGTCCCCGCTGGCATGCGGGATCATCTCAGGGAAATATGACAGTGGGGTGCCTCCCTACTCACGGGCCTCCCTTAAGGTACCACTGGTCTCCAGTGAAACCTCGATCCCAGTGTCTTGTATTCTGTTGTTAGATGTGGTCTTTTTTTGCTGACTATCCTAACAGTTATTCCATTTGTCATCTAGGTCTTGACGTCTCTTTGTCCTTCAGTGTTTGTCACTTAAACTCTTAAAGTTTCAATAATGCGTGCACGCACGCACGCACACACAAGCACAAAGTATAACGGTTTCTTCTCTTATTTCCGTTGCTTGCCTTTCTCTTGTGATATGCTCTGTTGTTTTGTGTCTCTGGTGTCCTACTTCAGTAAACTAATATATGCTGCAGAGTTACCTCTGATTGGATAATGAAGCACGGTTTTATTCTTAGCATTCTTTTGGCATCAATAGTGATGAGTGCTGTTTTAGATCATGAACAGAAAAGATCTCTCCCTACAGTTATACGAACAGTTGCGGTATTCTGATGGATAGGTTTATTCTGTCTTGATGCGAGCACAAAAGTTAATACAGTGAGCTAATTTCTAAAGATAATAAAGCAGCAGTTTTCAGTTAAAATGCTTAAAGTGCCTGCCTTAACAGTATAAATTACATTTTTTAGAACTATTATAATTGTATATTAGTTATATACTGTACGTACAGTAAATTGTAACTATATAAATATTTGTAAACTAAATGCAGTGATTTATGATTGTGTTGAGCTTTGTTTTGCGTTTTGGTTGGTATAATATGAAATTAAAGTCCACAATGACATATCTGAATTTTTAGGGCTCTTAATCAGTATGTTCTATTTAAAATGAATACAAAAGCTGCATTGTGAAGCTGTACTTAACCCGCGCCATTATACAACACTTTAGAGACGCTCATGTTATAGTCCGCCCACAGATTAATTGCAGCATATGTGCGTGTGCTGTTCCAGTGAAAATCGACTAGTTCTGATGAGTCAGTACAATGCTTGTTAAAGTTGAGGAGGAGGAGGAGGAAGCAATCGCGTGTTTGAAAACAGAGCCCGGCTTGGTGCGGTGCTCTGGTGCGGGTGTGGTGGACCGTGCCCTCTTCCTTGAGCCCTTCCCACACCCCTCCCAGAGCACCAGCACGAGGGCCTTGTTTTTGAGCGCGTGTGCTGTGTGTCAACAGGGCTACCAGTGGTTGAAGGACAAGATCCTGAGCGAGGAGGGCCGACGCCAGCAGGCGAAGCTGAAAGAGCTGCAGGCAATCGCAGAGCGGCTGGGCTGCACTCTGCCGCAGCTCGCCATTGGTACGCGCCACACTGCTGCTCTCTCTCTTTCTGTCTGTCTGTCCGTCCGTCCATTTGTCTCGTGCGCGTTCACTGGGCTTGGCGCCTTGCAGTGAGTTATGTTGTCTTGGTCAACTTGTTCTGCAGTCGGCTGTCTGCTTTGTCTGTCTGTCTCAGATGTTCAGCGAAGGGAGCGGGACAGATGGCTTCTCACATTTGCTGTCGTAGAACTCATGAGCTTCTCTGACCTCTCTGTGCAGAAAAGAGGGGAAAGCCTGCTTTTCATACACTGATGCGATGATGGCTTAGCAATGGTTTATTTGGTTTTCAGTGGCAGCTAAGTGGGCACAAGCAAACAACAATTTAGTGTGTGAGTCACATGTCCTGTGTGGCACTCGCCTGGCCCCTGTCCCTTGGCTGGAGAACCCAGCTTGCGAAGCAAGGTAGAGGGTGGTGGTGGGGTGAGTCACTTGCTCCTGAGCATGACTTCCACCCACACTCACGACAGACACAGGGCCTTGGGGCTAAGTGCCAGGCATGGGGTTCCGTGCCCTGTCAATGAGGCTCATTTTTCTCCAAAACCTTGTTCCCAAGACCATTATTATTTTGGCAAGAAGGGTCACAAAGCATCATGTGCTGATTCACAAATGGAGCGGAGAGGAAATGTGTAGGAGGACAGATTCTGTTCCCAGGAGAGATATAAAGGTGCTCTAATGGTGGGCGCATCTTTGTCACTTGCTGAGAAAGTATCTGAGTGGAGATAAATCCGGGACCGTAAGGCTTCCACCAAGTAATTTTTCACCATGCTAGTACTGTGGTGCAAATGATGATTCACACCTCATTAACAGAATATTAATGGGTGACCGAGCACTGAGAAAAGGGGTATCAATGCTGGCAAAAGCCAGTAGTCAGCCTTCAAGTAGCCTGGGTAGTAAAAACAAGAGGGTCCAAAAGATGTTTAACCAGGTGCTAACCGTGGTTCAGTGAAGTAATTGGCAGGTGATATGATCAGTCATGCAAGTCTGGTGTATGAAGGGGACCCCCCCTCCCACATCCTGTACTGGGGGGGGGGGGGGGGTCACTGTTAGATTCACTAAACTGTTACTGCTGGGTTCATTCAGTTAATCCTGACAGTGTACTTTAGCGTTAGCAAAAGATTTTTATTTTATTTATTTTCGTTTGTTTGTTTATTACAGTAATGCACTTGTTCAGTCCAGAGTGAGTATTTTGAAAATGGTGGCAGTAAATCACCTGACAAGGCCCTACAAAATTGTCGGACAATTCCGAGCTTTGGTTTTGTAATATTCATAATTGAATACAATTTCAGATCAGTCGAAATACATCATCAGGGCAAAAGGAATTAGGATACAGCTTGATGGAATTTATCTGCAACCTTATTACCACTCTGAGGGTACCTGCTGTACTCGTGTATAGAGCGTCACGCCCAGGGTGGTTGTCGTACCAAGTGTCTGAGCACATCTCACCTGTCCATATTGAGATGGCCGTTTTTAAACGACTGCAATGGTGAACAGATACACAATGCATTCATTTCTGTATCTCTTGTAAAATTTAAAAAAGAAAAGGGGGGGGGGGGACTTGGCGTGATGAGTGTCAGATCTGCTCATCAGTCATCTGCACCTATCGAGTTTACCCAGCCTCCTCGTTGGCGCTGGGATGAAGTGACATGTAGCTCACGTGTCGCTGTTCAGTCAGTCAAGTGGTTCTGCCCTGTTTTTGTGGCCATGCCATTTCTCGGCTGGCTTTCATGTGGCCCGTAGCATTAGTAAGAAAGATGAGTTGTTTTTAATATGCATAAAAACCATAAATCTACTGACTGATTTAAAAAAAAAAAAAAAAAAAAATGTAGACATAAATATTTGCAAAAACTATAGTCAAATGTGCTTTTGAATCTATAGATTAAAACAAAAAGTAAATATGTATCTGAGTGCTTTGGGTGATGTGGAGTGTGAAATGTCTTATGTGGCTTCCCTGCTCTTCATTAATATCCTGCATAAATATACTGTACACACATACATCGTAATTTAAGGCCAATTTCTCTACAAGCAAATACTTGTAATCCGCAGCGTGTGTATGTGTGTGTATGTATGTTACAGAAGGTGATAATTTGATGGGTTGTGAATTTGGTACCGCTCCAGTCACTTGAGTTTGCACAGCAAGGTTCAGAATGTCTCCACAGTCTTACCAGCAGCTTCTGAACCACAACAAAGACCTTCACGCAGTAAAACGCATTACACGTGATGTCTCGTGTTGTAGGTTCCGCTGACTCTCTGCTACAGTATACCTGGAACCAAAGATACTGGTACTGCTGTGTGTTCCTAACACAATCTCTCACACACACACACACATGCACACACAGAGTCCAACCTTCAGCACTACAGATGGCCCCTGCAAAGCATTCATGCCACTTGGCACAGTGATAGAGAAAAGGTCCAGATTTCCATAGAGTCCATCCTGTGTGTCCGGATGGGTCTTTTGTGGGTGGTGTTTCCATGCCAACGAGGCCATCCTCCAGCACACCAGTATGTGTGGTCATGTTGACTTCCTTCCTTTCTTCCTTCCTTCTTGGCCTGAGTGATGCTCTGTGTGTCTTCAGTGTCCCTCTCCATGATCTTCTGAAAGAGCAAGAAGAGGGGACAGGTTCCTGCAGCGCATGGGTTGTTTCTGTTTTGTGGGAAATGACAGTGTTCATGGATGCTGTGATACAGCTGTTATATATAGAGATACAGGGGGTTGGGGGCAAGGCTGTATATTTAAGCTGACTCTGTTGTACACTCCCCCCCCCCTCGCAGCATGGTGCCTAAGGAATGAAGGGGTGAGCTCTGTACTGTTGGGTGCCTCCAACACAGACCAGCTGATGGAGAACATAGGAGCAATACAGGTGAGACCAGTGCACCGGGGGGGTGTTAAAACTCAGAGCTGTGCTCCACTGATGAACACATGAAAGGTTTCGGCTGTTGGCGGTGGTATGCAGTCTTCCAGGGGGTCACTCCTTGCACAGCAATGCTTGTGAATCTGGGGGCCATTGGTCAGCAATGCCCTCTGCTGGTCTGTAGCTCCAGCTAATGGTTGGTTTCAGCTGGCCAGGAGATGGGGGGGGGGTGTAGCCTTGCCTGCATTTCCTTTAAAGAATGGGAATTTTTTGCCCTTTAGAGTTCTTCTCTTGCTCTTTGGCCTGGTGGAAGTACTTATTTTGCATGCATCTAATTGCATAAATGCCCCCCCCCCCACTTCATATTTTGTACATTCCCCAGCTGAAGATACTGTTTTTTTTTCTTGACTTCAGGCCAGGACTCTGGAATGGTTGTGTGTGGGGGGGTTTTTTTTTGTTTTTTTTTATCACTGCGATAACATTTGTTGATTTCTGCACAGGTTCTACCGAAGTTGTCGTCGTCCATCGTGCACGAGGTGGACAGCATCTTGGGAAACAAGCCCTACAGTAAAAAGGACTATCGCTCCTAACTGGGCGGCGCTCCCTCTGCGCGACACCCTGCCTGTTCCCTCTCTTTGCTTGAGCTTTTACTGAATGACAGACCGGCGCACAAGACCCACGTAGCCTCGGCCCTTGGGGGGGGGGGGAAGTCGTTCAGAGCCGTCGCCGCCGCCAGACGAGTCCCAGCCACCAGGGGGCTGTGAGGAGGGTCCAAGCATGGGAGCTCATAGATACATCTTTCAAATTCAGCTGAAAATGTATTTGGAATCATAGACGAGAAATACAAAAAAAAAAAAGCACACGCTTGCTTGGCAGTCAAAATATCCTTTTTGATTATTTTTTTTTTTATTTTTCTGACCTTTTTTAAAATGATATTGTTTGCATAAAAGAACTTAGGTCAATATAGGTACATAAAATACAATTTGTTGCACTTGTACTATAGGCACTCTTTCATGTTTGGTTGATTCTGAGAGAAATGCACTTTTCTCACAAATATTGTCATTGTCACGAACAACTGTTTCGGTGTTTGTCAGAATTCCAGCTTCCTCCCAGGTGAATCAGTCTGAACAAAGTTTTGTGAACGTTGTGTTCATCCGATCCTTTTGTCCAAATGTAACGAAGATCGAAGACCAAACCTGAACTTCCTGTGTGATCTGCTCGCTCGGTGTCTGAACCTCGCAGACCGCCCTTCCTCTAGTGCTGTTATGGGACATCATCAAGCCGGGTGGAGGCCTTAACCTCACTCCAGTGTAACGTTCGTGTCATCTAATGTACCTGAAACAGGCTGTGTGTGCGCGTGCGGTTATTAGTATGGCGTATGGGGTTGTGAGCTGGTTCCGGTGCTGTTTAATGTGAAGAAACCCGGTTCGCAAGGACCACATTTCAGCACTGTTTTATGTCACCACACAGGGCGAGCTCTGTCATAACAGCACGCTGCTGTGTCTGTGCTGTATGTTGTGCTCTGTAAGTGTCTAAAAGTAGTTTTTGGTGTGTAGGTTTAAAATCGTTTTTAGGTTTTTACAGGAATTCATGCAGTATTTGGCTCTTTAGCAGATTAAAATCTGCCAGCTGAACATTTCTCAAAGACCAGCCCCTCTCACACTGTTGCTAGGAAGCAGAGTCAGTTGTCTTTTTAAAAGAAACATTGAGAACTCTTCAAAAAAAAAAATCCTTCAAGCAGTAAATCTGTACTTTTGAAAGTCATAAAGCTGGCCCTATATTTAGGTTAATTGTATGAAAATGGAGTCAAGTTTTGCCCTTTTCAAAGCACATAACAGATTGCCAAAATAAGTGCTCCATGGAGTTGTTTTCATGACCTTTCTATCACCGGTGTCACCTGCAGGCCTGCGGGAGCAGAAATGAAAGTGATGTCAATGGCTGCCCTGTCTGTACGCAGACTCGCCAGTTGCATCTGCTCCCGATCCGCCGCAGAGCATTGCTTAATTGGAGAGAAGCTTGAGTTTGGGAGCGAGGCGTGCGTGCGCGCAGGAAAAGGTTTCTTGTAATCCTTTTATTACTGTCCGCAGGAGCCAGCAGCTCCAAACCAGTGACATTTCACATGGCCTAAGCCAAAGATACCGAGGCCTCTTTCAGTGACGTCTCCCATCCGCTGGAAGAGGGCGCGTTGTTTGCTCACAGCATTGCATTGTCTGCCTCTCTGTTTACGACTCTCTGCTTTGTTTTCCCTCAGCGATTTAATTTTCCTGTACATTGGATTTGCGTTCATGCTGTCAGCTATAAAACAATAGGTGCATATATTGTACTGTATATACATAATGCATTCTGCTGTATTTTAGGAATACTTAATCATAAAATAATCGTTCTTTTCAAAAGATGCACACTTTTTTCTTACCAACATGAGAGTTGTCAAGGTTTGATTGCACATTAAGTGATTTGAGTCTTCCATTGCAGCTGTCTTTGGACCTGGTCCTGCGATCGGTCAGCATTCGGCTGTCTGACCTTCCGTGTTGGTGAATATACAGTATTAGGACCCACCCCCCTCCCGACGCCCCGGGTCGAGGACTGTGAAATGCGTATTTGGCACACGCGGCTCTCCCTCAGATCGACACAGACTGACTAGTTTTGTAGTAATTTGCACTCATGTCTGATGACCTTGTTTGCTTCTTCCCCCAAATGTGACGTAATCCCGGGCCCCCCGGACCACTGCTCTGTGTTCATTTTATGCTGTTGCCTTGGTGCGCAGGCCCGTGGTCTGAACTCTGTTCTAACAGGACACTGGTACCAGAACAGCGCTTTCTGCTCTGTGGAGGAATTGCCAGAAGGCCGTGTGCTTTGGGGACAGGGAATGTTGACGGTGCATCCGTCCGTCCTTCAGGGGAGATGGGAGATGAGCCAGTCTCTTCACGCAGTGTTTGACGCAGGAGTAGCTGCAGAACTGAGGAGCGGTTCCGACTTCTCAGATACTCAGGTATGGTGGCCTCCGTGCAGTGTGCGTCACGTCTCTCTGTGCAATTGGGCTTTGGTTTCATAAGGCGATGGCGGGATTGTTCTCATGTCGCGTTTGTGCGTTCACGTGCACCTCACCCCTGTCCTCCGCCGTGATGATCCGTGTTCAATAATAGTTGTGCGCGAATTACATTGAGGAGTGCAACAGGAAGCCGAGGCAGAGACAGTTGGGGGGAATAGGAGCGAGACGCATTCCTCGCCTTCGCTCTTCCGTGTTCCAGAACGGTTCTGTCCTTGCGGAGCCTCTCCAGCTACCTTGGTTCTCCCACACAGGGTTACTTCCTGCCTGTGGACTCTGTCTCCCCCCACTGGGTAAAAGAAACTGACATCGCTCTAAGTCCTGGGTCTCCTGGCTGTTAAAGTAGTGCAGTGGTATAAAATGGCATCATATCGTGTAACTTGTAAATAACTAACAAATATAACAGGGAGACATTCTTCCAAGAATACTTTGAATGTAGAGCATGTGTTCATAAGTTGCAATGAATCAGGGCTTGCGTGATTAACAAGCATTTGATGTAGACAAACATATAAGGTGGTATGACTGCTGATCTATGCATGAGGTATCGATGAACATAAGCAGGCTCTGTCTGTAAATTATTCCATTAGAAAACAACCACCAGAAGCGTAGATTAAGAAATGGTTTTTCCCCGTCCGTATTTGTCTGTTACCCTTGACGATTAGCAGTATAAACATGGTGATGCACACTAATCCTCCTCGAGTATTTAAACTGAATCAGGCTGAACTGTTAAAGGAGCGCGAGTGTGTGTGTGTGGGGGGGGGGGCATGCAGGGCCTCAGAGTGCCATTGTCTCTCCCTAGCCAGAAGCGTGCCAGTGGTCACGTGCGGTTGTGTGTGCTCTTCCTGCGCTCATGTTTGTCCCTGATGAACTGAGGTGAGCAAATACCCTTTACGTTCAGGCTTGTTCCTGACTCCATGTATATAAAATTGTTAAATAGGATGCTGATATGCATAAGATGTAGGTATTACATGCTGTGCTCGTACTTTCCAGGTATGCAAGACTGATAGCTTTATTGCGCTTTTTTAAATCGTCGCTCAAGTCTAGGAGACCTGCAAGCAGGGATGTCTGACTCTTCGCCTCTTCAGTAAAAGGTCAGCGAGCTGTGTGCATTGTGGCTGCAGATTTGTCCAGCCAGTGCGTAAGTACTTCCAGTGGGAATGTTTTGTGCAAATTGCCGTCAGCAAAAACCTCTGCATAAAAGCGTGCCCATGCGCTTGCTTGGAGGAGGCATCATTTGTGTCGTGACTACAACTCGAGCTTGGAATACAGCGACTTAAAGAAAGGAGGCCTTTAACATTAGTGGAGTCACAATGTGGTTTGCTGGCTAAATTATACCAAGTTGGTGTTTATGTAGTGGTGATGCAGGATTTTGTTTGTTACCCACAAGTGTCACCAGCTGTCCTGGGAAAGTAACAGTGTTCGCGTGAGCGTCAGCCAAGTCCCGATGTTGTCCTAGTCATGTAGAACACCCAGCAGCCCGGTCACCTTTACTGCTACTGTGTGTCGTGTACACGTGCTGCAAGATGCTGGGCTTCCGCTTCTGGCTCACTGGCCCACAGGGAGAGGGAGTTGGTGTTGGACAGATCAGGGTCAGCCTGTGTCCAGAAGTAGGAAGTCCTGAGGAGAGGTGATTCTAACCCGCATCCAAGACTGCTGTAGCTGTTAGCAGGGCTCTGGGTCCTGTGGGTGTTGCTTTTGTTGCTCCTTCTTGGAGTGCCTGTCCTCTGTGTGTCCTACAGGACTCACTCTGCAGCTTTAGTACCTTGTTACATAGTTAGTTATGCACATGAGTAAGAGGATCAGCTGACTACTGTAGTCACTCAGTTCCATAGGGGTTTGCATTTCACCAAGACATTATTTTACGTATTCAGACCGTGTTACAAGCAATTGAAAGATTTCTTAAGTTCCTTTTTTTTTTTTTTGTTGCTGATGAAATGACAGTGATTAAAGAGGATTTATTTGTACTGTTGATGCCTGTGGCTTGAAGTTTAAAAAAAAAAAAAAAACAAACACTGGAGATAAAATTGCTACTTCCTATGGATATTTGATGGCAAGTCAAATTCTTCTGTGTATATTATATATAGTTTAACCGTTGTACATATCAATGGTTGTATTCAGCTTTTTTTATGATTTCCATTGGCAGGCATTGCTAACTGCATTGTGCTTGGATTTGAATTTAGACAATATGTACAGCTTCAGTATTTATGAAATGAGAATTAAAAGGCATTATGAAATCTTTTCTGTATTACTTTGTTTTTGTAGGTTGGGGATTTGCAAACTGCTGCATCTCTCATTGTCTGTTGCTTAGAACAGCAGTAACCAACAAAAACAGGTGATAATTTGGTGCAAGTACAAAGACGGCAGAGAAAGTTCCAGACCTTACAGCGTGGAGTAAGTATGCATTTACTGAGTTCTCATGACCTGCACTGAGGGATTGCCCAGTGGAAGCCATGACAAACTGTAGGCTCCATGGAGAATCTCCTCACCCCCCAGCAATGTGTCCTTGCTGCTGCAGTAGCCTAGAAGAACACTGCCCAGGTCATTTGGCACATGGGAGGGGGTTAATGCCCCCCTGCTTACGGACTGTAGAGGGTAACTCTGCACTTCCACAACAATACAGCACCAGGGAACAGTTTGTAAACTAAAGCCTTGGGTTTGTCTGCCATTTGTTGATAATACAGGACAGAGAGGCCACACGGGTGGCTGAAGGAGTCCAGTGCCACCGCAGTGTACTCACCTGCTAAACTGGCTCTGTCTACTACCTGGACAAGTGATGCCTTTTTGAGATGCTGTGTAGATGTTTATGATGCTTGTGGGCTGATTGTTGGTGGCACTTGTGGCCATGCGTCATGGTACTGAAGGGGGTGTAGAAAATTAGACGTTGCTGCCGGCCCTTTTCTACACAAACATGTTGAACGGAATTCGGTAATTACTGCTGCTGTCGTTCCCTCTTCTGGTTCTACAGGGGCTTCTTTTCCTAGCTTTGCACGTTGCCTGAGGACACCAGAGACCAAATGTGTGGTTGAACACAGTTAAAGGCAGTGTCTTTCCTGGGTGTGCAGAAGGTCCACATTGTGTAGTCAGGTGCTTCACTTGACTCTGATAAATTGGTTTTTCCACAGCAGCTGCAGAGATGCTCCTTTGTACACAGGACCCAGCACAGTCAGGGTGGTGCCACATTCTTGCCCCCCACGAGTGTTTTATTGCTGCGGTCACAGTCGGGGAACTCAGTGCTGGACACACCCAGCCAGCAGAAGACGCTATACCGCATTGTCTGTGCGTGACAGCTCTTCCACTCTGCTCTGCTGTGGAGGTCCAGCTGTGGATGTTAACAAGGTCATGAGGAACCAGCAGCCTGTTCATTAACATGGGGTACAGTGCAAAGATTAATACAGAAAATTAATCAAATTTTATCTTTAACGGTCAAAGCTACAGTTACCTTCATGGCATTTAACACCAATCCAGCCCCTGAAACAGGTGCACCGGCCAGTGTGAGGGTTACACTGGATCGCATGTTCGCATTCACAGGTGTACGCGCAGTCTGGGCCATAGTGCTTCCCCCTGCAGCCTGACAGTAGGAACACACACACAGGGTTTCAGCACTACAGTACACAATTCTAGTTGTTTTAAATGGAGTGGGGTAGGGGAGAATGTTTAAGTACTCATCCAAAAGTTTACTTGTGTAAAGGAGAAGATGTTAAAGTGCTGAAGCTGCTCAGTGTGCTGAATATCAGAAGGATCATAGGAAACCTTTTTCCTACTGCTGTTCTGGGTGCAGCCTTTCTAGTAAAGGAAACTTATTTACTAAACATTAAGCAAAATGCCTTTACTGCCACTCTACAATATGTCGCATTTAATTGACACACACACATGTAATAGAATAAATGTAATGCGTTATTGCCAACCTCTCCTGTACTAGTGCAACCTGACCTGACTACATTATGATAGCAGGCGCGTCTGGAAATCTGGTGCGGAAGAGAGAACACGTTGGAAGGCCAGCATGAGCCCCAGGACATCCTCTTACCAATGTCACACCTATCTCCCGTCCTCCCCGGGGGGCACAGACACCTGCCACTGAAAGGGTCGCATGGGACATTGCCGCTGCAGTCACAGGCCTGAGCGCAGTCCTTGCCAAATTTCCCTGGCTCACACACTATCTCACACACACGTAGAAAGAAAAAAATAGTCACGTTCAAACCTTAATATTTGTCAGTAATATGTGGCAAACTGACCATGTGAGTCGGGGGGGGGGGTGAACACACCTCTCTCACAACGTGAACCCTGGTATCCGGGGGGGCAAATGCAGACGGCTGTGCTGGGGTTGCAAGTGGCCCCATGGCTGCAGTCACAGCGCTGTTGACACCAGTGGCCGTGGAACCCAGGGGGACATGCTGTGAGGGGGACAGTGGAGAACATGACTAAGAGCTTCCTTTTGGCATCCAACAAACATTCAAACAATCAATGAAGGTACTTTTAACCAAAGTCACTTCCTGTACACTTTTTTTTTTTGAAAGAGCCTACATTGCTTCTCTCAAATGTATGACAGCAGGTCTTTTATCAGAACTGCTGCCCAGTGGCAAACTATCAGTACATGTTGCAATGCCAGTCACGGGCCAGGTGTACATGGGTTCTCGCATTGTACCCACCGTGCTGACACGTGTGTCCGTAGAATCCCTGGACACACTGGCAGACACCTGTCATTCGGTCACACGTGCCGCCGTTATGGCACTCGCACTGGGAGGAGCAGTCTGCACCGTAGCTCCCAGGGGGGCATTCTGCAGTTGAAAACCGTAACAAAGCAGCAGCACATCAGGCCCAAGTCACCTCAATGTTCTCCTGCATACGGAGACATTAGAATGGTGGACATAAAGAGTTCACAAGCTGAGCCATCTAAGCCCAAAGCAATAAACCTGCATGCAGCTCTTAGAGTTCTGCATACCTGAGAAAAAGCTGTGTCTGTGTCTCACCTGCGTCACAGTGGGCTCCAGTCCAGCCCAGTCCACACCTGCAGGCCCCGGAGACCGGGTCACACAGTGCTCCATTGCTGCAGTTGCAGGGCTGAGTGCAGTCCTCCCCAAACCAGCCATGAGGACAGCCTGAGTGACCCGATACACACATACGCAGTTCACTCAGTACTATTCTTACACACAAGCAACACACACTATCCACTTAGCGCATGGCTGCTTGTTCACACACAAGAGAGGATGGGTTGTTCACCTTGATCACAGTTTTCTCCCCTCCGCCCAACACCACACAAACAGCTCCCTGTGACTGGGTCATTCCTGGTCCCCTCTCCACAGAGTGCCACCTGAGCACAGTTGTGCCCAAAGCGTCCCGCTGGACATGCTGGGAAAGCCCACACATTAGTGATGCTGGAGAGGGTTCAACGTGACCATTATGCTCATCTTCAGTGTATGAGTGCTGATGGCTAACAGCAGTCTGGACAGAGAAACTCTGGCAGAGAAATATGTTCATTCTGACACAACTGAAGTGTTTGTGATATCCAGAAACTACAGCTGTACTCACTGATGTTACAGTAGGGTCCCAAGTACCCTGGGGGGCACTCACACACCCCGGTGGCAGGATGGCAAATGCCGCCATTCAAACACTGGCACTGCCGCTCACAGTTGGGCCCATAGGTTCCTGCGCCACACTCTAAGGGTTCGGACAGGGTGAACACATCTACGTCACCACTCACGCTTAGGGTTAGGGCAAACATTTTCATAGTCGAGATCCTTTACGTATAATTCTAAGTACATGAAAGGAATGTGAAAGATTCCAAACTCACCAAGCTCACAGTTATCACCATGGTAACCAGGTGCACAGTAGCAGAGGCCTGTGATAGGATGGCACAGCTGATTGGCTGCAAAGCATTGGCACACCTGGTTGCAGTTTAACCCGTAGGTACCTGGCAAGCAGGCTTTCAGGAGGCAGAGGGAAGGTTTCAGTGGGCAGTTCAGGCCAAAACGTGACAAATCGCACATCTGTGAGGCTGCTACTCACTGTGCTCACAGCCGTTCCCAGTGAACCCGGAGGGACATCCACACACCCCAGTAATGTGGTGACAGGCTGAGCCCTGAGGACAGCTGCACTTCTGTGTGCAGTTTTCTCCATATGTCCCTGGCAAGCAGACTGAAAACAGCCACAAAGTGCCATTGCCTGATTACTGCCTGCAGGGAGCATCACTTGGAATGTGTTCACAGCAGGGTGGGGTGATTGATAGGCACAGAAATGCTGAAGCATCACAAATTTTAATTACACATCCATTGAGAATTGGTTAACTACTTATCTTTACCTTTGACCAAAGCAAAATTGGTACAATACTTTCACGAATAAACCTACCTTTGTCACACAGAGGACCTCTCCAGCCTGGGGTACACAGACAGGCGCCTGTGATGTGGTGACAGGAAGCGCCATGCTCACACTCACATCTTTCCTCACAGCCAGGTCCAAAAAAGCCAGCTGAGCACGCTGTTCAGTTCAAACACAAGCAAGGCATTGTGAATACGAAACTGAGGAGAACCATCCTTCTACTAGATAACCTCTTACAAGGGGAACTTAAAAATGTCCATGATGTTAAAACAAAGGAAAATATTAGCAAGAGTACAGTAAGACTGCAGTGGACTGAGTTCAGGAGACATGGAGTTGGTTCTCTCATCTCACCTGTGTTGCAGTGCTCCCCGACCCAGCCGACCCCGCAGATACACCGTCCACTACGGGAGTCGCACTGCCCCCCGTTCTTACACTCACACCTATGCTGGCAGTCCAGCCCAAACTGGTCTTCTGGACATTCTGTTAACATTGCAGGGGACAGACAGGCAGACAAATGCCACAGTCAGACACCAGTGCAGGGCACAGCAATCCACACTGCACTGGAGACGCATGGGACTCTGACACCTTTTCTGTTTCCTCCCAAAGCCCATTTTTACGCAGCAACAAAGTTAACAGCAGCGTCCTCTAACAGCCTTTGTCCACTGGTTAACTGGGTCTCTTGCTGTCTTTTATTCAAAGAAAAACAACTCATTAAGTCATAAAAAGGAAGACTCTGTGGCTCCCAGAAACATTTACAGCATCTACCCAGGGACCCTTTCTGTGACGCAGTGCAGAAAGACGGACGGAATGGAGTTTTCATGGCACAGTCTGTAGTGCTGACAGAAAACACAGGCCTGTGACCCATTGTGCCATCTGCTATCATTAGAGCAGATGAGAACACCAGAGAAGAATAAGGGAGTGGTGAGGTAAAACTTTGCTGGGGAGCCTGTCGTGACCCTCACAGAGTAAAACTGATCAGCAGCACCACATTTCCCAACAGGTCCCAATTCTCATAATAAAAAGGTTCTATTAATGTACAATTACTATACTGCAAGAAATTGTACTTTCAGTCATTATACAATGATTTACCAAAGCATCCCACATTCTGCACATTTCTGTTGCAGGTTTAATATTAAACATTAACATCCATCTACACACAGTCTTGGAAGATGAGTATTTCAGTCTGAAAAACTTCCATCTGTACATTTGTCCCACCCTCACTCAGATGGTCCTCTTGGGCCTCCTTGACACCATGCAGTTCTGCTTGCCAGCCACTCACCCTGCTCACAGGCCAGCCCAGTCCACCCCTCTGGGCATCTGCAGTGCCCGCTCACTGGGTCACAAGTTCCCCCGTTCTGGCACAGGCAGCGCTGGTGACAGTCACCTCCATAGAAGCCCACAGAGCAAGCTGGGTGACAAAGCCACAGGCACAGATCAGTGCTCATCAAAGCCTGAGGCTGCACTCATCTTCCAGCCTCATATAAAAGTCTGCGTTCTGTTTCCCTGGATGGACAGCACCAGCGAGCAGGGAATTTCAAGCAGTCCTGTGGGTCCTGGATGCTGGTAATGCCAGAGTACATTTAGGCATGTCAGAGAACTCACCCTCTTGGCAGCTGGGGCCGGTCCAGCCCGGGGCACACTGGCACCGCCCGCTCTCTGAATGGCAGAGGGCATCATTATGGCACCTGCATGTCTGGTTACAGTTGCTCCCATAGAAGCCGGCTGGGCATGCTGAAGGCAAGAGGAAGAACTACATTAGTGCCCTACTGTGTTTTTACTTGTACAGATGTATGTTAACATAGGACAGGCAAACTGATGACAGTCCTCCCATGCTGACTGAATGCTTTATCTGTGATGCATGAAACAAATCCAGAAGCAACTGTGATTTTGATGTCATAACCAACCATGTAAATACAAAAAAAGGATGTAATGCTGCTCTCTCCAAATAAGCTCTGTATATCAGAGCACAATGTGGCATGTATGTCAAGTGTATGAGGACTTACTCAGGTTGCATTGTGGGCCAAACCAGCCTGGAGAACACAAGCATTTCCCAGTGAGGGGGTCACATTGGGCCCCATTCAAACAGGAGCACTTCTGTTGACAGTCCAGCCCATGGAAGCCCTGTGGACAGGCTGTGGGACACAAACATAGCCATCACACTCACTGTACACTACAGGACCACCACACAGCCATACATAGATCACAGGACTGCAGTTTGGACAAACCATCAGCACACAGTTAAAAAATAACCTTCAGAGTAAGCATCAGTGTTCTTACATTTCTCACAGAAAGTGCCAGTCCACCCAGCAAAGCACACACAGGCGCCGCTCACATGGTCACATGACGCCTTATTGTCACACCGGCATTGGTGGCGACAGCCTGGTCCAAAGTAACCCAGTAGACACTCTGTGGCAGACACACAGACTATAATGAACAAGTGTCCCTGTGGGACTGGTGGGCCAAGCAACACTACTCTCCTAGACACAGTGAAAAGCACAGGACTCCTATAAGAAACCTGCACACACACGTACTCTGCTCACAGCGGGTTCCAGTGAATCCCGCCTCACAGCTGCACTGCCCTGTTGCCACATCACAGCTGCTGTCGCTCCTCACGCAGTCACATAAGTTGGTGCAGTTTGGTCCCCAGCGCCCAGCATCGCAGGCTGCCGCAGTCACAACAGTACAGGACAGTAACCTATTTGTTGACCATCAGAATGCTAATGCTATCACTTTGTCATATACAAAAAGATGGTAAATGCTTGGATATCTCAGCTGAGGCTGTAGAGGGAGCCACACCTACTGAGGACACTTACCTCTACTACAGTCTGTGCCTGTCCAGCCTGGGGGGCATGTACAGTGTCCAGTAACCGGGTGGCAGTACCCACCATTGTCACACGTGCACTCCAGCTGGCACTGCGGGCCAAAGCGCCCTGCCGGGCAAGCTATGCACACGCACGATGCATGATAAGTCATGATTGAACTGAGAAGTTAAAAGGATGTATAGTTGTGAACTCCAGCCACCTCTAAATATATATTGCCGTAAGGCAAAAAATCATGATGGAATGATGTCAGTGCTATATGACTGGAGGAGAAGGAAAAGATATGCCTGTTGTGAAATGTTATTCTTAGGCTGTTTGTAAGACACAGACCAATTTGTGGTGCAGGATGGTACCCACCGCTCTGACACAGCTTCCCCGTGTATCCAGGTGCACAGAGGCAGGTGCCATTATGTTTATCACAAACCCCTCCGTTGTCACACACAGGACAGCGCTCCCTGCAGCCTAGACCCCACAGCCGTGGGCCACACTCTGAAGAGAGAATAATGACAGCAGGAGAAACAGAGTGACAAACATTGACTTTTGAATAAAATCATCCTGGAGTCACACCTCACTCACGCTTTTACATGCTGGAAGCATTTCAAAAACAAACACTTTGTCACTGAACAGGACTTCATGGGGGATGAGGACAAATTTAAGTTGAGATTTACTGCAGCAGTCCCCACCTCTTTCACAATGGTCTCCAATCAGTCCAGCTGGGCAGAGACAACTTCCAGTCACTTTGTCACAAGGAGCCCCGGAGCAGTTACAGGGCTGGCTGCACCCCACCCCAAACCTCCCGTCTGTGCACTCTGCAATTAGACAGCATTGTGAACAGACTCACACCAACAGAGAGGACCCATGTTCCACCAAATGGTTAATGTTCTGATGACCTTTTTTCACAGCTATTCTGGCCTCATGCCATTACAAGTAATTTTTCAATTGTCTTCATTGCTTAAAACCAAACTGTTAAAGATCCCAGGACTGATGTTATTGCTTCAGTCTGAAAGGAGATCTGATAATCAACACTGTGTGCCGATGGGGGGTCTGCACAGGGGGCCCATATCTGGCCAGTGGTGCTATAAAATGCACAAACAACATGAAGTTCTCAGGGGAACTGAGGGAATTTTGATAAATGTTCCTCCTGTGACTGAATGCTGCTGCTGACTGACGGCATAGTGGCTCCCGAGTGGCTCAGCAGGCAGACAGCTCAGCCCCACCAAGCACAGGAGTGCTTCCTATTAACCAGAGTAGATAACCAGCACAAACTACCACTACCCACAGGTTACATGAACAATTCAATTCAATTTTATTTTTATATAGTGCTCTTCTCACTGCAGTGACACAGAGTGCTGAACAGACATGTCAAGGGTACAGACGCGTAAAGGGTAGTATTCCTGTACAGTTGGCACATGAACACGATCATCATCCCAGAACACAGAAGCCAAAGGACTGAAGGAAAAGACCTGTCACCAAGCAATAAAAAGAATGCACTGGCATTTCCAGAGCACTATAATAATTCATGCATTTACAGCCCTACTTCTTTTTGGCTGCATCCTGCTCTATTTACTGTAACCAATCGATGAATCTATTTGCTGTGAATAATTATGAAGGAGATAAATCATTACTGATACCCTAATATAGGGAGGTAATGGATACTTACTACTAATATATAACAGACAGAGTGTCAGGGCTGACATAAGGATACAGTCAGGCACGCAGGCAACTGGCAGACTTAAATGGTCCAAGAAAAACTATTTCTTTTCAGTTTTTCTTGTTATTGGCATCTTATCATCAAATTTCTGCCAGATCTGGGCAACACCACGTTACACCCACCTTTGTCACAGCTGGTACCCTCTCGGCCTGCAGGGCACTGATGTTGGCACTCCCCAGTCACATGATCACAGGTTGTACCCAATGGGCACTGACATCTCTCCTTGCAGCCCAAACCATAGAACCCTGCAGGGCATTCTGGGGAATTTTAAGCCAATAAACACACTATATAATAAGACAGAATATAAAAATCATTTCTTTGACTATAAACATTTATTGGATTGCAAATTCTCAGGTGAGCGACCTCTTATGTCTCACAGTGTCAGAAATATAGGTCAGTTCTCTCCAGTTCTGTGTTCAGCAGCAACTGTGACTGCTACTCTTAGTGTTCAGGTGAGAGGGTGGTCCCACTTAACCTTGACTGGGTGGGCTGCAGTCAAACTAATGCAGGTTAACTGTGCTGCTCTTGATCTCTGATGGCTATACTGACCTTCTTTGCAGGTATCACCCTGGTAACCAGGCTTGCAGACACAGGTGCCGTAGCGCCGGTGACACTCCTGGGTGTTCTGCTGGACACACTGACATTCCTCTGAACAGCCCGGTCCAAATGTCCATTTAGGGCAGGCTGGGGGGGGGGGGCGACAAATACAGAGCACTGTCAACCTATAAAAAAGCAATTTGTGTAAAACATAAATTGAAACAGATCTTATCAACAAAAAAAAAAGGATAAAAAACAATCTTTAAAGGTTGTTTGGCAGCAGAGACCTGAAAAAGACACATAGTAATAAGAGGAGTGTGATGTCATTTGGATTAAAAATGACACAGAGGGAAGGAGACCTGAGCATCAATGCAGGACTGTCCAAAAAATACCAGAGATGGAGGGAGTTAAAGGGGAGAAACAAAGGGATAGGAGCAATGAGAACATTGAGTCTGGGATATTGTAGAAGACTACAAAACTCACGAAGGTGACAGAAGCGTCCATACAGCCCTGCATCACACAGACATGCTCCATAGGTGCGGTGGCAGTGGCCATTGTTAGCACAGTTGCACCTTTTATTGCAGTTCTTTCCATATAAGCCCTTGGGACAGCCTGCAGAGCAACAGAGAACATGAAGGGTAACTTCTGCCACAGTGGTGGATGAACTGACTCTACAAAAGTCTGTCTGGCAGATAATTTATATGATGTCAGACTGTATTGTCCTGCTGCAGCAAACACTCAAAACTCAATCCATCGAAGCACCTTTGCACTTATTAATACCAGCATTTCAGAGAAACTACTTGCTTTCTTTACTGGCTAAGAAAGAGACAATGTCCACTCCCTGACACCAGACTAATACTAAATATAAATGATGTTACACATGGACAGGTACCACTCACCATCCTCACATAAGTCCCCGCTCACACCTGGTGGACAACGGCACATCCCACTGACCGGATCACATGTGCCACCATTTTTACACTTGCAGGTGAAAGAGCAGTTCTGCCCAAAGGTGCCCTCAGGACAAGCTGAGAGAGTAAGTGGCTTCATTAATGGGAGCTTGGAACTTAAAACAAATTTTTGGTATAAAAAAAGAAGAGACATTCTTCTGGGGGAGACACAAACCAGGACATGACTGTATTTCATTCTTTTTTTGTCTCATTGCTAAATGAATATGTCCAAGGACTTCATTGCTTCTGAGAATAGCCCTTACTTTAGCTGAACACATTATAAATAATGACAACAAAAGCGATGGAGTTCTTCAGAGTAACCGAACACCAGTGGACCAACAGTAAATTGCACCACGGACTCACTCTGGTTGCAGATGACTCCTGTCCACCCATCAGGACAGTCACAGCTGTTACGCCCAAGACTGCATGTCCCTCCATTGGAGCAGTCATCACAGGTCAGGCTGCAGTCATGGCCAAAGGTGTCATTCAAGCACACTGCAGATGGTCAGCAGACACAAAGACAAATGAGAACAAAAGGAATCACTGAAGACCACAGCAGTCACAGACCCTAAAGCATTTATCCCACAGCCTTCACAACAATGTTAAGCCTGGATTAGAAGGTGATCACAAATAGATGTCCATCCACTTACCAAACTTCTCCAACAAGGTACTTTCTGCACGCAGCTCTTCCGGCTCATACTCGTAGTCATGGTGATGCTCCACCAACTGCTCATCCTCCTTAAGCACAGTCAGTTGAGGATGGGGCCACTCCATGGGTGTAGAAATGCTCATCGCTTCCACAATCTGTTTCAGATCTAAAGGGTAGAGGAGGGTCACTAACAACATTGCATGTTGAGGGTCAACTAGTTAACACAGCAAGGTTAAAGGTGGACTACAGAACTCACAGTGGCAGCTGCTGCGATCCTCATCCAGGCGGTATCCTGGATAACAAGAGCACTGGTAGGACCCCAGAGTGTTTTGGCATGTGTGCTCACAGCTCCTATTGCCCAAGAGGCACTCATCTACATCTGGGGCAGCACGGGAAGGCTGTTAGCACTACAGCATGACACAAAGAGCTACCTACCCTGGTCAACATGGAGGTCTAGTAGAGCGACCATTTGTCATATTTAACAGGATAGGACAATAGTGGCAGCATGTATAATGTATAACAATTTTTTTCCAGATCAGTTCTTAGATAAGTTGACACAAAAACCTGTATATTTTGCCCTTAAGGTACCATGCAGTGCTGTAATTTAACAATTACGCACATTTCTTTAAATTAGTGTTGGAGATGTTACAAAAATGCTTAATAATAATCAGAATACACAGTAGGTCCTCAGGGAGCAGGTTTGACACTGTGCATAAAGACTACGGTTACATTTACCATCGCAGCTACATCCATGGGAACTGAGGCGATACCCTGCACCACAGTAGCACTCGTATCCTCCAGGATAGTTTTTGCAGTTCTGTTCACAACAAGAGCTCCCTTCTAAACATTCATCAATATCTGCAAATACACAAGCATAGACACCAGGCAAAATGAATCCCCATGGCAACAGTAGCAGGGATGGGAGTCCCCATAGCAACAGAAATGTGAATCCTTCCAGAAAGTTAATCTCAATAGCAATGGCAGTGTGGGTGTGCTTTGGCCTCAGCACCTTTAGAAAAGCCAAGTCAAAAATCTTACAGACCCTAACTGCACTATGTAAATCTACAGGGTGCTTAACATGTCTCTGCTAACTGCTACAGATTTACAGCCTGGCCGGACCCTTTCCTAGGATCATTTGGGCTATTAAATAGACATCTTCATTAGAACCGGGAGAACTCCTCAGAGGTTTTCCTGTAATTAAATTCTTGGCACCTGAAGGGTCCTGGTTTAGCATAATTTCACAGGGAGGCACATATCAGCTATTTTAACATCTCCCTGGTTTATAATAAAGGCAGGATGGAAATATTTTTTCCAAGTGTCACATATAATATGAATGTACAAAATATGAATGTGGGCTGGTATTACCACAAGTATCTTTGCCTTCTCTCTGCTTACCCACACAAGTCTTGAGATCATCACCCATCTGGTAGCCATGGTTACAGGTGCAGATAGGCCCACTGGTAGAGTGTTGACAGTGATGAGAGCAGCCTCCATTGTTCATGTCACAGCTATTGATTATCTCCATCTCAATGCCTGCCAAAGTCATACACAGCTTAGTCTGTAGCATGGTGGTGCTACTACTGCCCACTACTGTACCACTACTGCCCACCAGCACACATACACACTGCAAACAGGTACATACAGCAAGCAAATGAGGACTGATACATAACTGCACCACAGGAAACTCACGGTAGCACTGCCTGCCATCCTCGCCCAGCTCATAGGCTGCATTACAGACGCAGGTAAAGGAACCAGCAGTATTGAGACACCCATGGGCACAGGAAGCAAGGCCTGTCTGGCACTCGTCAATGTCTGGGGCAACAGAATAATTCCAGAGGACAGGACAAGTTAGGGACATGAAACAGCAAGAAGTCCTACACTACGTCCCAGGGTACCTACCTTCACAGGTTTTCCCATCTTCTGCCAGCCTGTAGCCAGTTGAGCAGCTGCAGCGCACCTGGCCACTGTCACTCTGGCATTTGTGCATGCAGCCCCCGTTCCTGACACTGCATAAGCTCCGTCCTGCAACACAGCCATCAACATATGAGCTAGGATCCCTCACACAGTAGACAAACAGAAAGACGCATGAAAACCAACAACACAGAATTGATTTTATGGCATTTTCCAAAGAAAACCCAGATTAGCTGTTGCTCCCAAATGCCTTAAAATGCATGATATTTAGAGCCATGGTTGGACCAGGAATTTTTATGAATGGATGTCCTTCCTCATGTCAACCCCTCAACATTTACCCAGCCTCTGTAGGAACTGATAAACCAATGGGATGGCTAGAAACAAAGACACTATAGGCAATCTAGAGTAACCAATTAACCTGAAACACCTCTTTGGACTGCAGGAGAAAACTGGAGCACCCAAAAGAAATCCACATAGCCATGGAGAGAACAGGTAAACAACATACACACAGAGCTTTGTTCAAACCCATCCTCGAACACCGCTGATGTTGAAATGCAGCAGTGCTACTCACTGTGCCATCATGCTACCCCACAAATAAACAAAAATTTGGAGCAACTTTTAAGTGAGCGATTTTCTTACAAGGGTACATTCCCACAATATCAGGTTTATCAACTGTGGGGCATAGTTAACAACAGAAAACCATATAAGCAGAAAAACACACAACCATACACACAATGGCATTTAGTGAAAAAAGTGACTGGACATGCATTTGCACGCATACAAAAACACTAAGTCATAATCGTAAAGTCACCTCCCAAAAAGAACTTTCAAGGGGAATGAGGGTAATTTGGAATAATGACAGTAATCACTTCCAGGTCTCTGGCACGATAAGCAGATCCGGAAAACAGCCTGATAGTATATCAGGTCTCTGAGGTATTTTGGCCCAAGGCTGTATAGGAACCTGAGACTGTGGTCATAGCTGGTACGGTTCGCTCCTTCTTACTGTTGGTGGAGGCAGGCCAAATTACAGCAGAGACCACAAGGTGCCCTCAAACTCTGTAAGATGGTCTGAGCATTTAGACCACTTATTACACTGTCTCCTGAAAGTGACTGAAGAGGTTGTAGTCTAAGCAGCACAATTTGGGTCATGTTCACTATGACATATCACTATAAGTGTGTTCATTCTCCGTGTAGACAAAGGCCATGTTTCTAGAAGCAACAGCCAAAGCACAGCATAAGGGAGACACTTTAATGATAAAATTTCCTTACACAGCCTCCTCTCACCCTCCCCAGATGGCAAACATCTTTCGTGTCAGGTAAGCAGACAAAAGTGCTTTTTTCCCCCAGATGTGCAAAGGCACGTGGCTCTACAGCTGGCATTCACTAAAACACAGTTATATATATACACACACACACACACACACACACACACACACACACACACACACACACACACACACACACACACGGTTTTGAACTCTGTCAGGCCTCAACTACAGGAGCATTGTGTTATTTCTGTTAAAAGAAAGCAGTTTTAATTCCATCTCTTCTACACTGGGTCCATTGCTTAAGCAGTGAAGCTAGTTTAATGATCCCAGAAAAAACAGTGATTAAAATGCTGCTCACTTCAATCCAACACCAGCTTCCGAGGTAGCGTTCACTCTGAGGGGCTGATATATGTATAAAAAAAAAATGGGTGTAAAAAACACATTTCTCCAGAAGGTAACAGGAGCTGCTACTCACGCCTGCAGTGTTTTCCATCCTTGTCCAACTCATAGCTATCCCTGCAGCGGCACTGGAAATGGGCAGGGGACAGTGGCACACAGTCATGCTCACAGCCTCCTTTGTTGATGCCACAGGAGTGGACAGCTGGGACAGAATGACAGACCAAAACACACACAACATAAACATGGGAACAGACAGACAGAGAAAAGAGAAGACAGTAACACCTGAATTACAACTAATGGATCCAAAGACACAAAAGCTCCACATTGAATAAAAGGAAATTAAAGTTTGATTAATGTCTGAATTATAATTACTTCATGCATGCATTGTACTCTGTATGGATAAAGGTGAAGACAAGTTTATGAAAAGCAGTACATTAGTACAGGTTCTCATCCATTTGGAGAACACTAACAAAAGTTTTCAGACAGAACCAAGTCTTTTACTTGGACTCATATGTCAACTCAAGAACTACTATTGTCTTTTTCACAGTGAAGTCTGCAAAAATGCTCCAGAAATGCAACATAGCAGCCCACATGAAAGTTCCCACAATTCAGTGTATGCCAGAATCATTAAGATGAGGGGCAACAAGACCAATGAAGATGGAAGAGCATTCAGAGGACACACAGGTGGGAGAAGCTCCCTGTGTACCTACAGTGATGCATGACAGTCTTGTGGACTCTAATCTTAATACAGAATCTTGAGTCCACTCAAGCAATAACACCACATGTGTTGTGGGTCACACCTTTCTTTCTGCTAAAACCTTCCATTTACTCATAAGAAGTTCCACAATCTAGCACTCTGCCTCCAACTGAGGCTCTTCAATGGTGTTCTTGAGGGGATCACTGTTGGTGTTGGTCAAGTGATGAAAGCTGTGGTCCACCAAGTGGTGGTACAGGATCCACCAATCCACTACACATTCCACACATCAAACACAGGCTCAGCTTAGCCCAGAAAAAAACACAGATTTTCAGTTTAACTATAAATAAATGCATCTCCCTGTGTTTACATTCCTTACTGCTGAAAAGTGAAATTAGATTCAACTTGTGGGGTTTACAAAACTTACTTTGTTTCATATTGAAAGAATGTAGACTTTAGAGACATACTAGCTGGGTCATTACCTTCTCAACAGCCTTTTTAAAAGCAATAACCAGAGTAAGACCCTAACATCTGCTCAGAGAGTATAATATAAACCTAAGGAACAGAAAGAACTACGAGACCCAGAGATTAAAACGACTTTGGTTCTTTTTTTTCTTTTCTTTTTTTTTTTAAACTTGAACAGAATGGACAACATTTACATTTATTTATTTGAATGATGCTTTTCTCTGGAGATAATTACAGTATTATTTGCAATGATTTACCTGTTTATACAGCTGAGAACCTTGCTCAAAAATGCTACACCAGGATGTGGGATTTAAACTTGGGTTCAGACCATGAACTTGAAACATCACAAAAAATAACAGAGCTTCAGAAATGGTTAATATATTATCAGTTTCTATCTAGCACAAGGTTGTTAAGAGATGACTGAAGATGAATCACATGCTACTCACCAATGCAGGTGCGAGCGTCAACATGCAGACGGAACCCAGGGTTGCACTCGCAGTGGTAAGACCCCCTGGTGTTCACGCACCTGTGCTGACAGCCTCCATTGTGGACCTGGCATTCATCAATATCTGCATGGGCCAGAGAAGGAAACATCAATCCTTTGCTATTCGCTTAAGAAAGACTTGAAACTCCTGGAACGTTAACTGGCAACCTGTCAGTTCACAACTCCCTAATCAATGTGCTACAGCTTTGCCATCAATGACAGAGACTCTAGGCTACGATGGAAGTCTGATTCCACATTTACTTGACAGACACCATGTTTGAACTTTTCTATTTCTCACACCAATAGACCTGAGAGAGAACTCTTGATCTCAGGTGGACTAAAGGGCCTCTACCCAATGTAAGTCAGAGGACTGATGATAATCACCTGTCTACCCCAACTGCTCACATAGAAAAAACTCAAGATCTTCAACTCAAATTAAAAAAAAAAAAAAGTTCTTGAACGTTTGTTCAAGATATTAAGAGGTACCACTTTTGAGAATTCACAAGTCAGATAGAAAACAATGTTTCCTTGCTATTGCTATTGTGTATCCAGTTTATGTCAAAAAAGAATAATAAGTACCAGTGAAAACAACTGTATACCAACTGCAAAAAAGTATGATATAGTCTATCCTTAATTCAGCAGACCTTAATTTTATGGATTTCAGATTTTATGGACCATTGTGAAAATATTCCACAAAAAAAAACCAGATCATAAATAGTGAAGAAATTTTAAAAGATAAAATAATAAAATTAAAAAGGTAAAAAATATTGTTACACCCAAATTTTCTTTTGACTTTGCAGAAAACAAAGGTGTCTCTGATGCATTTTTTTTAGCGATGTTTTTCACAACATTTTTAGGAACCCCTGATAGAAATGAATGTAGATACCCTCCTAGGCTACCTGAGCTCCCACTACATTCAAAATGAAGAGGCTTCAGTATTTCAGCAAGGTTTCTCTCTGAGATGACAAGCAATCATTTCTCACCTAAATGTTGCGAAAAGTGTTGAAAAAGTTCAATGCCCCATAGTCCGACACAAAATAGCACCTACCTTTAAATTTAATGGCAATTTTGACAACATCAAGGAGAAAAAGCATTTAAAAAATTACCATGTGGAAATAAGCGGGACAGCTCACAGCTAGATATTTTCACAAATCAGATTCATTCACCATGAAACCAGCTGAGTAGTAGCTGCTGATTACATTCTGGTCCAGTGGCCATTAGGACCAGTGGATCCTGTTGATCCAATTGCAGGTACTGAGATCAAAATAGCTTTAATGGCATTACTGTAGTGGACCAAGATTATAAATTGTCCTTGAAGACCTCATCTCAAAAATGTCTATGGGGAACAAATTAAGCCTGTGCTCCTAATTCAGGGGTCCGAAAAAATTGGCTCCCTTCTGAAAAGCCCTGGTATGGAGCACATGTGTTTCCATGACCACTTTCCATCTGCATAACACATTCTGCACTTCCAATTAAATAACTAGAAAAACATGTTCCAGACCACATGTTCTACAGTAACAAGACCATAGGCAGCGACAACAGCAGAACTCCACAGCTATCAGTAGGCACTATGAGAGGGGTCTGTAGACACAGAACATGCTACAGGACCCTTGTGGTGTTCAACTACATTAGGCTGTGTTGATATGTCTGTTTTTTTTAACAGAAACAAGAAAGGTCATTTGTGTTCAGTACTTTTTTAACTATATAATAACAAGCAAACACCCTTGAGTTTTTTTATTTCACTAATCAGTATACTGAAATTCACTGCAGTTTCTAGAAAAACTGGTTCACAGAATGGAATTAATTCAGTAAATTAAATACATGACATTGCATTTTTAGTCCTTACGTTGTCATAAGCTTCAGAAACTGTGCTAGACACCATCCTTCCCCAAAGACATGCCTGCAGTTTTAAAACTACTCCAAGATGTGAATTGCAAGTATGCTAATGATTTTAGTATCATCTTCCAGAGTTCCAGACATGTAGTATGTGACTCACCTGTACCCAAGTATTCTATGTTATACCTGATGGATCCATGGAAACAGGTGAAGCAATGCCTCCAACGGAAGTGATACCTGGTGGTTCCAGTCCCCATGGCTGGGCCCAAGGAGATGCTGACACTCACAAAAATCAGGAGAAGACTGATACACACCATGACTAAGCAGCACTAATTTCTCTTTGTCAACTTGCCCACATTAATCAGCAACCCAAACAACTTTTATATTTTCTGATAAAATGCATAAATTCCAGGAGCTTCCTACCAAACATGATAAAAAGTTCACACAGACTTCACGATATCCACAGTATATTTATATCTACTCCAGATGAAAACAGGACAGCTTGCATCCCTCTCTCTTTCTCTGGAACTTAAGATCCCCCTCCCCTCTGTCTGTATCCTGTTGTCCAGTATGGCTGAGACCCACCCACCTACTTCATTTCTTTCTGTACCTCTCTCCAATCCTTGCCCAGGTAGAGTCTGCCCAGTCTCTGTTTCTCTCCTCCTCTCTATCCACCACTGTTTCACGTTACAGTAGGCAGATCTTCCTGGCCGTCCATATGAAACACCTACATGATCTGAGGCAGCAGTGACTTTCCAGAACCACAAAAAGGAGAGTTAACAGAAAATCGTATTTCAGGGGCAAAACTCCATAAAACAGCAGCAAGTACTGCCTGGATATCAGACAAAGTTCAGGCAGTGGTATAGAAATGCAAAAAGATGTACTGTATTTCACTTATGTATGACTTGTTTAAAAGCATAAAAAAGGGATGCGATCATCTGAAACAGAAATATTTTTTGTTTACTTTTTGCGAAGAAAGAAATAAACATTTACAACCTGACATGTTCCTGTATTTAAGGACAGGTCCAATCAAAACCGGACATTGATTTTCAATCAAAATCTATCAAGTTTTCCGGTACCAAACAGTAGTATTTTGTGTTACAGCACTTTACTACTGGCTGATAGCACTGAAGGCTACAGGGATTGATTACAGACCAAAATCTAATTTTCTAAAAAGGCATTCATTCAAAAATAAAAAAAATTTAAAAATCAGAACCACATACAACCACTAAGTTTCAGTCACCCCCTTCTCGTTAAACTGTAACCCACATACATTTTTGATGAACCTATGCAACCCAGGCTGACTACTCTTACATAGCTTCTGTGGTCACCAGAAACTCCCTCTATAAATGTTGCTGACCCAAGTGCCTAACTTTTAGATTTTTAGTAGACAGTTTCAGTACCGTTTTAGTACATAAACCTGATGTTCCAGATGCAATCATATATTTTGCACATTTGCCCAAAATCCATACATCATTCTCATCAGTCTATGAGTTTCTCTTTTGTATCTGTTACAAGCTGGCACCAAACTATCAAATTCACAGGTGGATGGCTTGGCTGGACTGATAAAAAGACCTAAATTATTGTTATTCATAACAGTAAAAAAGAGCTACTTCTGCAACACATTCTCTTTGCAAATGGGTTGTTCCCTTTCATCAAATTTCATATGTGCAATGTTGTAACACTAATTGTTTTCACATTACAAAAAATATATCTGTAGATATTTTTGCATTAAAAACATTTCAGAACAAGACTGGGTAAATAATTAGGCTAGTTACATGGAGAGCTCCGTACTTTAAAAAAAAAAAAAAAAAAAATTTGGTATATAAAAACAAGAAATGTACTAGGAGACAAACAGGGAGGCAGTATAATGGGGGATGGATGTACACAGTGTAATTCAGCATATTCTGTTTTAAAAGCTTTGTGTAAGTTGTGAACCAGATTTGTATTATCAGTCATGCTGCCACGTTTAGGAAAGGAACATTTCAGGTCAGTTCAGACTGGGAACCGATATGTGAGCTTAAAAATAAAACAATGACTGAAGTGCATGATGCTCGGTATCTGTTTGCGCTACGGGAACATTATTGCTACCCAGCAGACACTTTAGAACAGCAATCACATTGTGATGTTCCTATTATTGGCCAACTTTGAAAATGTCTAACTTGAGTTTTCAGGCCTGCAGTTTGTCACACTGCATTCCAAAAGTTAAATAAATGCACTTATTAATCACGTGTGTCTGAAATGGGAATTATGAGTTGAATCCATACCAAAACTCAGTAGATGTTGCTTTTGGACTGAGCAATGTGCATACAGCTCCATCTGGAAGGTCAGTAAAATTTCTCAGTTTTCAAAACTGTAAGTGAGAAACATAATTCAGACATACAATAATGCATGAAGTGTGGCCACTAAAACAATGGTGCACTATAAATTAGATGCTGATGTTTGCATGTTCTCTGTAATGTAAACTCAAAGAGTTTGAAAGTTTGACAACTTACTGTAGCAATGTGGATCCTATAAATTTGGATTTATAATGCAAGAAAAAAAATTACTGCACAAACAGTCACTTTATTGAAGTTTCTATAAACCGTAATTTTGTGGGGGAAGTATTAGAGAAAACCTCTGGCTGCACCCAACTGTCAATCACACATACATATAAGCACCCATCTACTTCTCTTCCACAGTGCTGTTTTTGTAAACCCACCCCACCTCCACCTCTATCCTGTTCAAAGAGTCCCAACAGGAGGGCTCTACAGTATCGCTCAATGACAGGTGTGCGCATTCATGCAAACTCCAAGCTCCAGTTGACAGTACATCAAGCATCCATCTCATTACATGACCAGTCTAATACTTCCAGGTCCTAAAATGTTTTATAACAAAACAAAACAAAAAAAATGCTGTGAGGAAAGGTGAACATTAAGGAGAGAAGTTTCAAATTCATTATAAGACAAATGAATCCCCAGCTAAATGGATGCCAGGAAACAGTTTAAATGCACTCTTCATTTTTAACAATAATTTTAAGTTTTTCCTGAAACTCCATTTGCTTCCACATCAACACATTTAAAGAGCTCCAGATCAATGCAGATAGTCACTGCTGAGAGACCAAGAATAATTACTTTCAGATCTGTACACGTCTCAAAGGAAAAGCCAAAAACAGAGGTTGATATTCTGCCATTCCAGACGGACTTGATTGTGCAAATGAGCTCAGGTTTGTCCTTCTGTTATAAAGGAAAAATAATATTTTCAGAGTAAAAAAGAGCAGCAGGACGGAGCCAATACTGCAGCATGTGTGGTCCATTGGTTTTCAACAGTGCATAATTGAATTCATTTGCTTTGTGTGAAGGGAGCAGTGATATGCTTGAGGGCATGGCATACTGCCGGAGTTGTACTGGGGAAGCAGCCGAAACCTAAAGCAGATTAATAAAAACTTCTCAGCTGTCTGTTCCCTAAAGTTTACATTTGCCCAGTGTTATAAGTGCCAAGAGACAGGTTTCTAAAAAGAACAACTCATAGACTTCACAGGGCTGAAGTACTGAAGCTACCTCTTGTTAGTAGCATAACATACAAGTTCACTAAAACTTTTAGGGCAAGTATGAGATTTTTTGTTCCATCTTGCATGAGACAGCTGCCCACAAGGGTTAGGGGTTTTTGGAATTTTGCATGGGTTCAAATTTACTTCAGAGACAGTGAGAAGTACAGACCACATCAAAAACATTCCAGGACACAGGTCATGCAGTACATTCTGAGATCTAAAGACACAAGAAAACTGGCTAAATATATCTAAAATTCCAACGGGTTAGACATTCTCTGGTAAGCATTTTTTCTCAAACAAACAGTAAATACAAAATGCCATAGCATTTCAAGAGCAGCTATTCATTAAAGTTGCCATTCACTATAATAACCACTTCAAGATTAAAGTTCTCTTATAAGCATAATGACAACACACCAATACAGTAGGTAGGAGGAATGCTAAGTGATCCAGTGTAAAGAGCTGGATGACTTTGGTGACAGAAAGGGCTTCACAGTATTTGAAATCTGAATGGGACCCTGAAGGGGAAGTAGAAAGTTAATTGTAGATTTTTTCTGTTAAAACCAAGAACTATACACACAATAAAACTTATATAATAATGAGGATTATACTGACAAGCATACATAAAAAAATAATAAACATATCGGTAAAATACATATAAATATGCAAATCCATCACATATCCAAAACAGATCAGGTAAAATATTAATAACAGCTGCTGAAAAAAACATAAGCAGCTAGAAACCCAAACTCCAGACAAATTTTTTTGTTTTGCATTCTGTTTTCAGTGTCCTTGTGGCTATGGAAAAACATCACTGCTGGTGTCTTCACAGACTTTACTTGATTCAGAAATACAAAATCAAAACCAGAAAATAAAGCACAACAAAAACCATGTATTATAATGGCTAGAAAGAAAACTATTTAATCAATAAAAAGTATTCCAAACTAAAAGCTGCACATACCACTTGTTGCTGCTGATATGAACATTGTTTCCTAAACTTAAATCTGAACAAAATTCTAAACTGTCTGTACATACATAAAACTGTCTGCATTATTTCAGCTACTGGTTTCATTTTGATTGTGGTAAAGGATGTATAAGATGGTAAGAAAACAACTCCTTTCACATAGCTTACAGCCACTTCAACAAAGCACCATTCCTCACCCATCAATGGATTGAGTGGGAGGAACCTTGGTTGTTGGCACTGTGTAATACCAATAGTCCTAAATATTTCACAAATAAGTGTTTTTAGATGCAGTGGATGGAATACAACTTACTACTGGAAGTCAATAGCCCTCTTTTAGGCTCAGGCAGATCATAATGAGATCACTGACCTTGGCAGGACTTGGCATCCTCTTTGAGCTCCTGGCCACTGGGACACTTGCAGTAGAAGCTGCCAATTGTGTTGCAGCAGAGAGCCTCACAGCCACCATTGGTCTCCTCACATTCATTCACATCTGTTGAAAAGAGACCAAGCAGTGATGTCCATCATACAGATACATCAAGTCTCTACAGCTTAATGTTCTGTGATAGAACCAGTGACAGTACATAACCAATAAGAATTTTCTCCACAAAATGTGGAATTTCTACAAAAGCATAAATCCATTTATGTTACAACTTATTTATAGTGCAACATCTACTACAAAGACAGCAACAAGTTTGCTGTCAGGAGCTATTCCAATGTGTGTAACAGTAGGCACAAGTGTCACATTACCACCAAAAAATAAGTTTTAATATAAAACAATTTACATTTATTTCAATCTTATATACAATACGTACACAAAAATGTTTAAAGGAAAAATAAATACTGTGTAAAAGGACATAATGGAGACAGAGGAACATGTCTGCAAATCCCATTTCTTATAAAAAACTAAAAGCCTCTATTTTACAAAATGTCAAGTCTGATATTTTCCAAAGATAATTATAAATATTGGTTGAATTTAAAACATTTTTCAAGGTCCTTTATTGTGGAAACCAGAATAAAACGGTCAGGCTTAGTTACATTTTTTGGGAAATGAGAGCCATAGATACAGAATATATACAGTATGTGCCTATAAAGGTATGATTTATGCTTTGTGTGTCTAACTGGGAATAAAAAGCTGCATTGTTCATTCAATTCATAGTGCAGGTCATGTGATGACCAAGGCTATTATTAAAATACCAGTGGCAGAGGTAAGCAACTGGGTGTTTTTCAGGAGACTAGAAGAGGAACATCTGGAGATTGTTAGCACTTGGCCCCTTTACCCAAAAGGAATGGGACAGAGCTTAATTTTCACATAAGAACAAATGATAAGCGTACAGGCAGGTTTTGGATGGTAGATGGCAACTACTGTGAGGGAAATCGCTGTCTATTGTATTAAGCGTTGTTAAATAATTTCTTAGCAACCACATAGATAGAAGTGCCTCCATAAAGTTCTGCCAGTCATTTTGTATTCTTAGATCTGGAAATGGTCCATCCATTCTGTCTTTTCGCTTTCCTTTCAACTTTTATGTTTTACAGCTGGATTATAAGGCCTTCTTTATCCTCTACTGTTATTGTGGTATCATCAGCATATTAAAATGTACTCATTCCTACCAACAATTTTAAATCCACACATCTCTTCTTCTAACAAGGAATAGACACCACGAGTCTTTCATCAGGAATTACTGATTAAGGAGGCTTTTCCATTGGTCAGCATCTGACTTCTGCACCAACGGAGAGCCTTTAGAGAACCCCGGGGGCACAGGGCACATCCCAGTAGTTGAACTCCACAGTGTGTTATTCTCATCTCCCTCAAGTCCCTGTAAGGGCTCTGCCTTTCTACTCTTAAAGTACTTAATAATACACATTTGCTCATATAAGGAAGTACTGTACATTAAAAAGATTTTTCTTTTTAATCAGCAATTTGTGAAAATGCAAACTTTTTCATGTCACTTCAGTACAACTGCCATATGGGGACATGAACAGTGGTGAACTCAAGAGTTTAACTACAGATGAGATGTACAAGTAGCCTAGATCCTTGGGAGCAGGGAGAAGTGGTGCAGTAGTTCTGTCAGACTATGCAGACCTGGATGCATGGAACTGTAAAGACTCAGGAAATGGAGACATAGGGAAATTGAAACAGTGCAACTTGAAAAGCTATGGAGATAAGCGACTGTGACATAGGGACCTGGCCTGGTGGAGTGTTGCAGAACGAGGATACAAGGATACTTGTATGTCTCAAAATATGAATCTTAGACCTACTACTTTTTAGCGCCCACAAGTGAAAAAACGTAATACCCTCTTCCAAGTTATGACCATATAAGAGACAAATTTTTCATGCTTACTAGTAATCATGCTGCAACGCACCTCAGTGAGTCAACAAACAGGGAGCCACAGATGTTCTACCAGTAAGGGGGAGCTGGATAATTAGGACTCACAGAGGGGTGAAATCAGTCACACTGTTTAAACTACATCCATCAGCATATCCAGACGCTGGCCCAAAATTCACAAAATTCATCATAGTAAACCTCTCAACCCAAAATCAACTGCTGATTTTCACTCTGACTCAAAGAGAAATGCAGTACAAAAAAATTCAAATCTTATTCATATCGCTCTCTTTTGGCCCATGCAGCAACACAAAGTTGGGTAGGCAAAAATAATTCTTATTGTTTAATTATGTGGAACAGAATTTTGACAAAGGTGCTGACCCCTTCAGTGGCATAAAAGTATGGGAATTGAATTAGAAGTGAGGTGTACTTTTTGGAGGCAGAGGAACCTCTATAACTGGCAATTTCATTGTGCTCATTGGTACTTTGGTTATCCTGCATATAGGTACAAGCAAGATGAGCAAAGGGCTGCAAAGCCCAATAGCTAAGCAAAAGCCTTTAGAAGGTTGTTTTCCAAGGCACATATCCATATTAATAAAGGCTGATTTAATATTTAGCACAAATTAAACACATAAGGACTTTTTGGTAACCTGAAGATTCTCCGTTTCAGTGGAAGCTCCCTCTGTTCTTATCCAGTATTCTTACACAAAACAGTTCCATAAATGGGAAAAACACCAAGTCTTTTTGGGTAACAGCATCAGATAAGTAACAAATAAGTTAGTAAACCTTCAGTTATTATTGATCATTTTAAAACATTTTGTACTGTGTTTCCCGCATTTCATTACACTGGACCTCTGTATGCAATTACTTTTGTGACATTAGAAGATTTTCACAGCATCAATCCTTTCAGTTTTCACTCTCAGTAGATATTATAACACTAACAAAGTCACAGACTGTAGTCTGGACACAAAACTTTTTTCCTTTTCAAATAGCTTAGCTATCAGATTCCATTTAATTTATTTAGGATTTGCATGTTTGAAGGACTGGATTTGCAGGACTTAAAGAAACAAAATGCTTCCTAGAGAAGAAAGGTTACAAAATGCTTCAAAATAATCTGCTAGTAATTATTAGTATAACGTATCTAAGATGAGTTCAAATTTCACTGCCCCTAAAAGCCCTCCTTTGTTCACATGGTTGCATTTTTTTCCATCCTACAGCAAAGACATTACTTACAAAATATTACACTTTAGAGACAGTGCTGCAAACTCTAGTCATGGACAATTGTATCTTCTTCTTCTTCTTCTTTCGGCCGCTCCCGTTAGGGGTCGCCACAGCGGATCAAAAGCTTAGTCATGGACAATTGTATACTGGCCTAATTTATATTTATGTCTCACTTTGGAATTAATCTCAATCTCTATATCTACAAAGCTTAATTTCCAGCCGTTCGACCATACCTTTGTTTGTTCTTTGTACACTCCTGTGTTTTTCAAGCCACAGAGGGGTAATAAGTTCAGTGATATATATTATCACTATTTTACCTTTCAACTTTCTCATCTGGACAGTGCTGGGATACTCAGCTAGTTCGCCAAAGAAAGAGCAAATTGTCTGCAGACATCTCAGAGCAGTTCAAAATACATTTTATTTACTCTTATGAATATCAAGGCATATACTTCAGATAGTGTGGGTTATCTTGTCGTTCCACCCCATTATCAGAAAGGATAATCCTATCTATTACTATTGAGAATGTTAGCAAATAAACTTCAAACAATAGGTAGGAGTTCCCATTACCTGACTGAAGAGGGCAGCATTATAAAGAATAAGCTATTCATCGTAGTCATTTATTTATTAAAAAATGTTTTTAAAAAAGTGAAACGTTTTATATCTACATGAAAATTACATGAATGTAATGTTGAAGAACAGTAAGCAAACTGGCATTGGAAAGGTATTTTTTGAGCATACAACAAGAAGTTTTATTTTGCCATGCTGATTTGTCCAGTGTCCCCTGGAATCATGAGTGGGTCGCCTGGCTGTTTGGGTACAAGTCACACCCACCCCTGACTCCAAGGGGCAGAACTGGGATGTGTTCTAGTGTTATGCTGCAGCGTGCAACTCATTTGTTTCCCCATGTGACTCATGTGGTTGTGAGAAAATATTGCACAATGTCATAGTCCACATATTCACAAATCATGCTCGCATTCAATTGTCAGTGTCCTCAGCATTTGTCCTTTTCTACCAGAACACATCGAAACATCCACAATCATTTAGATCACACAATGAGGACGATGTATTAGTTTTCATACCACACCCTAAACAGAGATAAATAACTGAACAATCCACTCATTTTTCCAGTCTAAGTTGGCTCTGGTTAGACTTCCTCTCCTGAACAAAAGTGCTGAAAGCTATGAATGCATCACTGCTGCAAGAATCATAGAATCACCTAGATCACTGGACCAGTGGGTGATTATAGAGCTTCAGTGCTTACAGCAATGCATGAACCCATGTCCCAAGCCCACTGCTTACACCCTCATACTACACAAGGTGCACAGTCACCCAATTTCTGCCTATCTGATGACTGACCAAGCTGAAGAACATCATCAAAAAAAGATTTAAAAGCTGCACAGGCTATAGTATTTTAATTCTGGTCAAAAAAGAGAAACTAAGGCCATGGTTTTCACAGAATTGCAGGATCAAACAGTTAATGTTTCTCCATAATCAGATTTTTTTTTAACTTTGCTATGTCCTGTAATTTAATATACTAGTAGAAGCACATTGGCCAGCAGCAATAATAATGACTGATGGCCAGAAACAAACATCTTTTTATCCAATCTCTAACTTTTTCTAAGTAAAAACAGGACACAAAGTCACTATCCTTATACTGATTATCAAGGATTCCATGATAGTATGTTTGAAACATTGTTTATAATTTGTTTTAATACAAACGATTAAATGAAAAATGTACCTTTTGCAGAAATGAATTTTTTAAAAGATTTCAAACTAATTAAAATATAACATACAAAGCAGGGCAGACAGACAGCCAGTTCACCAACAGTGAATCAAGTGACTTTAAAAGTAACAAGGGGGAAACAGACTATTCAATCATTGTACAGGGGTCACAGTTTTTATTAAGAAAGTTATGACATGTGTCTCGTACATTTTTATCATTTTTACAAATTATTTTATACAGCAATATATCATATTGCAATATAAATGGAGAAAACTGTACATGTGCCACAATATAATATTGTTGCACTTTTAATAACACAGAAGTCAATATTTTATGAATAAGAATGATAAAATTATAATTTTTTAAAATGTCAATTATTATGATAAATTCCTCAAAGGGCTAAAATAAATGCTATAGACTGTGATGCTAACCAAGGTTATTACTGTGTTTATTATTTGTTCACATAGCCAATCCTTTTCTCCAAATTGACTTAGAGTATTAAACTGCATACCTAATTACAACCCATTTTCTGGATTATTTTGGTACAGGATAAATGACAGAATCTGCATTTTGTATTTTTTTTTTTTTTTTTTTTACTAAAGGGCTGTAGTCCTATGTACAATAGCACTATGTACTCTAATAAAACTTGTATGACAACATAAAGTATAATGAACATGTAAAGTACCTAATAAAATTAAATAATGAAACCTCACCCCAGAGAGGAAAGTTTGAGTTCAGGCATCAAGACACCATGTCAAATACTGAAAATTTCTCATGCTGTTATGAGCCCATAGTCAATCAGACCCACCAGCAGTACTGATCAGGCTTCAGAGCATTTCCTCCCAACTCTCAGCAGTTGCATTTTCATTATGATACTCAGACAGGCACTCCTGACAAAACCATGCAGTTCTAAGTTCTGTTAGTCCCACTGAACTGACCTGGTTGACTAATCCTCATTGTCCTGCAGTGAAAGCTGGATGTTAACCAGAGCACTCCTTGAAAACATTTTGTTAAATCTACTTTTTATAGCACTATACCTATTTGGATTCAGCATTCATGCTTTATTTATAGCTCAGCACAATCATGACACTGAATCACCTGGAGCCCTGAGTTATTGCCCAGTGTAAAGTGCTGGGCTATGAAGAGTCCAGACTTCAACCTATTATGATTTAACGTGAGCTCAGATTAAAAGAAGTGCTCCACCTTAGTAGATTTGTCTCCAAGAATCATCAAAACTAGCAATAAAACATGCATATTATCGACATAGAGACAACCAAAATATGCAACATATGTTTCATTGCCGTTATTTCAACATCTTTCCTGCCTCATAAAAAAACTTCTGCTCTCAGATTTAAGGTTCAAATATTTTTGTAACTCTTGTTAAAAAAATGTTTTTACATTTGATCTTATGTACAATAAAAGCCTCATGTTTGAGTTTTTCAGCTATATAGCAAGAAAGTTACAGCATCTGTACTTTGTGCTATGACCAAAGTTATGAATTTTCAACTTTACCTACTGTGTACATTTTTTGACACTTCCAAAAATGGCCCATGTTTCCATTTTCTACTACTGGTATGAAGTAAAACATAAGAGTGATATGAGGAGAAAATGGGGGAAAGTAGAGGAAGTAAGGGGATGCACAGGGGTGTAGTGTGCAATGCCTTGTGGATTTTAATGCAGCCCATATTTATTTATTATTCCTATAGACAAAGCTTTGTCCAAAACTATCCCAGCAAATAAATAGAGGTATGTGACTTATGCTATTCTGGTGGGGTTAGGCCACCAAATCCTGACAAACATGCTTGATATGATGAAGCAGTTGATTCACAGCCAGTGAAGTACATTTGTGATTTTAAGGTGAAATGCTTTGTAATATTTCCTAGATTTCACTAGCCTTTCTATAATGCACTGAAGTGCAAAAGAAAGATACGCACCACCTCACGTGTGTAAAGTACAACACAATAGGTTACTGACATTAAAATTACTGAAATAAAAAAAAAAAAACATAATGTAGACAACTTTCATGCTCCTTCATACTAACAAAAAATAACAATGTGCATGTGTTCTTTGCCTCACACCCAAGGTTCTCAATATAACTAAGACCAGGCCCATTCATGATAACTTTATTTGATGCCTTGCACTGAATCTAACTGTGAATAAACTGAGGGATTAAGACTGATTGTGGCATAGCGGGTGGACTTATGAAGTGACTTCTAGTCCCAGTTGTGCTCCTAAAATGAGGCATGAGTGTACTCTTTAGAAGTATATCATGCTCTGTTTCATGTTTGAACTCAGTGACCTGAAAGAAAATTAAAGTTACATTCCAGGACTGGATGTTTCAATTGCATGGTGTAACCAACTTTGATAAACACTAATGCCAGATGTTCTCACATGTTAAGGTTATAGTTCAATGTACCAGCTAACAGAAACATGTTCCAAAGATCCCTAAGATACCATCTCAAAAGAAGCACCAGACTCACAAATGATTTATGCCTCATGGAAATCAGTCATCAGAAGGTCCGCATTCCTGTTTATCTGCAGTTAGTGTTACTTACAAATGCTCCTATACCAGAAGGTAGTACTTTCAGAGAAGGACAGCAACCATGGTCCCAGAAGGGGACAAGAGACCTTCCTCCAGAATAGTAAGCAACAGCAGGGTAAACAGAAGGTTGGGATAATCGTGTGCCTTTGGCTGCTTCCGTCCATGTGATCTCCACCTCCTTCTGGGATGACAAGCTCTGTGCTATTTAATACAAGAAGCACAATACCTTTTCCTGCTCATGTTGTTTCAATTATAGCTACCTCTAGGAACTGGCTTTCTGTAAGCATCAGCCAAAAACTGATAAGCTTTCCAGAACACAATTAATATTGTGAAAAAAACCAAGACTGGGGAAAAAAAAATCTACTACTCCTATTGCATTTACTATTTGTAAAGCACACAAGAGTTGACTTTACCAAACCTCTTTTGCATCAGGAAGCTGTTAGTAGTATCCTCTCACCATTCTCCTGCCATGCCAACTGGCATGCTGTCTTTGGGCTGAAGTACAAACCCCCTGTTGAGGTTTAATTGTGTCTTTTGTAGACCTACTACAATGCCTTTGTTCTAATGTTTCCTTGGACAACTTCCCTGCTGGATCCCTTGTCTCATTCCTATCTAAATATTTATACAGCACACTCTTCTGGTCTCCAGCCAATACAGACAGACAGATGCAACAGATGGAAGCTTTTAAGGAACCCCCACAATCCTCTTAGCCCTCTGCAAATTTTCTGCTTTCATGGAAACCCAGTGGGAGCTGTGGCCAGCATCAATGACTCTTGTAGACCACGGGAAAGATGGTGTTTCTAGATCAGTGGCGATCTTCAGTGACTGACTATCCTTGATGCCTTCATCAATAATTATTGACTAGCAGACTGATAAACAATCACACATCAAATAATGAAGGGTACTGCACACATCATGAAAAAAATCTAAGCACAATATGGACACACAGTATTACAGAACTAATGGGGAAAAAACATTTATACAGACTCAAGAAATGTTGTTTTCATTACACTTATTGATTGTATTTATTGATTTAAGAAAGGGAAGTTCCATAAGAATTGTGCAGCTCTCCATCACCATCTATATCTTAATTATCAGGGGTATCCTATGAAAAGTGCATGCTTCTAATCAATGCACTCCATATTTTGTGTGTGATCTCCAACAGGTTCAGCATTTTTAGCCTCTGTCAATAGATTTTTTGAAAAAAGGAAAATGAAAATGGTCCTCAATTGTGTGTGTGTTACATTTTTATGTCATATAAATGATTCTAGGAAATTCAGGGCATTGTATGTACTCCTGCAAGTCACCTTGGATAAAGGTGTCAGCAAAGTATCAGTTAATAATGATTATACATTGCTGGATAGAAAAGTATGTCTAAATATATATATATATATGTGAACAAATATATGCATCTCATGCTACTCAGTTCTTTGGAGATATGAAATCTAAATCCCATCCTCATAAGCACGGAGAATTGCCTTGTAAGTCAAAGTTGGGCTGTTCAAACAAAGTGAAATTTGTAACTCAAATTGGTACAATTCAGAAGATGACTATATAATTGCAATATATATATATATATATATATATATATATATATATATATTGATTTTGGCATTTTCAATTAAACTAATGAAATAACTAAACAAAAAAATAAACAAAAGCCTCAGTCAGTTATTATAATTTGCTCAGTGCTGAGAGGGGCTCATCCAGTGGAGGGTTGTGCTGATCTTGAGCTCATCCCAAAAGCACAGCGCACAAGGCAGGATACTCTTGATTCTTTGGTTCTCTGAACGGCAATTAGACACACACTCACAAGCAGATGACTCAGCCAGAATCAAATTAACGCCCAATTAATGCCACCATGCAGCCACAATATTTTTTTGTCAGCAAACATTCATGTGATACAAAAATTCAGTTGAGCCACTACAGTTAACTAAACTTTTGCAAATCCAGACCAAGCCCAGTCATTCGTTTCAAACACTAAGGTGAAAGCCAATGTTTTCACACTAAACTGGCACTGGTGCAAAAAACATGCAATTTTTTTCCTTCAATGCTTAAGAATTTCAGCTGTGGTTTATCTTTTTCACTGTGTACCAAAACAAAAAACAGACAGCCTTGCCTATGTCAGGCCAACTACAGGGTGAGAACAAAATTTTAGCCATTAATCTTGGCTATTTTGCTAAAGTTCTGAGCAGAGTTTTATTGTCTGGCACAGAATTCTCATGTGAAACTGTGGCTAAATAGAATTCTCTACATATCTTTGTTTCAAAAAACAGCTGGCTTTTGCCATTTATCCAAATTGTTTCCCAGGGCATGCACTGACAAGAAGCATTAGGACAGGATCTGCATCTCCTCCCTAAAAATGAAGAATTGGCATCTCCAGATTATCTCTTTCTTCTTCTTTCAATAAATTGTCTACTCTAGTAACAGGTTCCATCTGCCATTTTTCTTTGATTCATATGGAATGTTAATCTGTAAGGTATATGGTGTGTATATTTTTTTAATTTAGATGTATTTGCATTATATTTTACTTCTTCAGAATCATATGGAATTATTATTCGCATTTGAGATCCTTCTTTTGACATTCCAATGCAAACTATGTATGAACCTTAACCATTCAATCCTAACTGACATCCCCAACATTAAACCTCTACCACCATCTAGATTCTCTAACAAAGTCAACAGTCTTGAAGAGGACAAGGTCATTGTGTCTGTGTGCATATCCACAGCTACACACTACTGAATGGTTCTATCACCGCTTATTATTATGCACATAAATTAATCCAGAGACCCAAACTGCTGTGTACATCTCGGCAAGTATAGATATATTATTTTGGAACTCCACAAAAGCACAGAAGACGCCAGTATGACAAAATTCTGCTTTTTTTTTTTTGCTCTAGGATATAAACCTTTTTTTAACCCAAGACAAGACATGCAGACAGGCACAAGCCAGCTTACATTAAGTCAGTGTGTGTTGTTAATAGGTTTGGCCTTTGACTCTTGACGTGCCTGTCAGCAGTGTCTTACCAGCCTGGGCCTGTTGTCCCAGCCTCTGACCCCTGGGGCTTCGGGCAAAAAGAATGCAAAGTGACACACGATTTTCAGTTTTTTTCCCCCCTTGTTTCACACTTTGTAAGCGAGCTGAATCAACTTGGGCTAAATGCATAGCTGACCATTTGTTTACCAACCGGAAAATAAGCATAAACTGTGATGAAGGCTATAGATGGTTTGGAAGCCTTCCCATCTTTCATCTCCTTCCATGAATGACCAGCTTGGCATCAAAAGACTCAGTAAATTGACTTAAACTGACTTCCCTGCCAGGTTGATCTTAACAAGTGATATGAGGTGACTTTCATACCCCATCTGCTTTTCTCAGCAGATGTTCCACAAGATTCCGTACTTGGCCCTTGACTATTTCTACACTGCTCCTCCAGGTTCAGTCTTTACCTGCCCTGGATCCTCATATCACTGCTATGTAGACAACACACAGCTTTTCCCATCTCTGCCCCCCCCCCATTTAAACAGACATATCCTCACACTCTGCAGCATGTTCCTCCATTATATCCACCTGAGTAACTGATCACCACCTGCAGTTCTGCATCTCCCAGCAGTTGTTCCCCTCAAGAAAAAATTATGAATCTCACTGGACAACCAACTCACATCTTCACAATTTGTCAAAAGCCTGAAAGCAACACCTGTCTATTTTTTGCTTCTCTCAGTACACTGAAAACCTAGCCCACAACTCAACATTTACTGAAAATGCAATACCTCAAGTCACACACTTCCAAGCCCCTGGTCCAGGAATGGCAATACGACACATGGATTACTGGAATGCACCCATTTCGTCTGTCTCTGTGGGTCATGACATATGCATGTTGAACAAGTGAAATATAGGGGAGAAATCACAAATAAGCAATGATGTAAAGTATATGTGAAAAAAGAGGACCCTTTGTACAATGGGGTATATTAAAAAAAAAACAGACCCTTGTGCCTTTCTATCTCTAACAACTAAACACTGTCAATCAACGTGGAGAATGCATTACATGACAAGCACTGTCAGCTATCCATGACTTCCACAATTACTGCTCAGTGTGCTCATGAATTGCTGTCAGATTAGAGACCTGGGACTGCAGGTGCTATGAGCTGCTATTTAAGGCAATGCAGATGTCATTCAGGCATCAGACGATGAGTAGGCAGGTGCTACTGATGCTCAAAAGAGAACCTGGATGGGGCTGAGCCTGGAGAAGCATGTTACAGACCCAGGGTTTTGAGCCAGTATTTTAAGGATGCCTGACAACATTTTCATCAGAATCGCATCCACCATATTCTTGTACCGGATTAGTGTTTCTATTACCTTTAAAATATTCATGAACACTACATAACTGAAAAAACTCTTGACTGACTGCACAGCCTCTAATACTACCATTTCCAAATAAAGTGCAGCTTACAAAAGAAAAATAATCTTTGATGCACTTGAAAGTGCATGCAAGTATACATGAAAAAATATAATGTTTAGCTGCAGATACACACAGACCTAACAGTGGTAAAATGAAAACCACAGGATGCGGGGGCAAGATTAGCCTATAATTGTGTTTTGCAAACTATTGTCAACTTAAATACAAATGCACTCAAAACCATGAGAACTGAATATGTAGGCAGCAACCTTTCATCATGGCAACTGAAAGAGTTCTAATGAGTGGGAGTCCAGCGACACGCAGCTGGTACTTTTCCACAATTAGGAGAGATTAGGAAGGAAGGCAGGCAGGAGACTTGGCCCATGTCTACGCTGCTCACTCTCATCAGGAAGCTGTCTGTAAGAACATGCATTATTCAGAGCAAGGTGTGTGCTGGTGGGTATTGAAGTGTAGAGGCAGAAAATTAGTTGGCAAAATGTAATAAAAAAAAAAAAAAAAATCCCAAATTCCAAATTGCTGCTTGTCCAACCAAGTATGCACCCCTGTCTGCTCCCCCACCAAAGGTCATGCCACAGATTTCAAAGGATTATAATTCCTTATCAGACTTTAGCAGGTGGGGTCTGTTGTCTCAGGCACCTTTAGAACCTAGAGGTAAGGTTGGGGTTTTGGCCCAAACTCTGTAAATCTGTAAAAACATGCAGCATCATAGACAGTACACTGTTTAGCAGTCTATGCTCATTACAGGTATGCCCCATCTTCCAAACCTCAGACCTGTATTATATGCTTTATTAAGCTAAATTGAGTTTACAGTACATCTTTATGAAACTGCCATAAACTAAAGCAACTGTGTAGAAGCTGCTTGGTGCATGGCTTGATCGTATATCCCTAGTTCAACAAAGATTCAAGATTCAAAGATTCAAAGGTTTATTTGTCATGGGTGAACAACACAGCATAGCAGTGTTGTCCCCATGAAAAGTTTTGTTTCCAGGCATCCTCAGTGCAAATATGGACATAAATACGTATAGTCGGGACAGGAGAATAATAAATAATAATAAATAGAGTAGTAATAAATAAAGAGTAGAACAAACGGTTAGTAAATAGGGATAGGTATGTGGGGAAATGGATATACATCAGGGATTGGCGGGGGGAGGGGGGGAGAGACACAGCAGCCAAACCAACAGCAGCCAGACCTACAACTACAGACTAAACCTACAACAACAAAAAGCACCAGAGACGGGGGAACCAGACAGGTTTCCACAATGGGTGGGACAGGCATACAGATAGACAGACAGACCCCGATCGACTCTTCCACTGTCCAGGGAGGGGTCGGTAGTTTAGCAGTCTTACGGTGTGGGGGGGAGAACTGTTCCGGAACCGTTTCGTCCTTGTCCGAACGCTTCTAAAAAGCTCTGCAAAGAGTGGTCAAGACAGCACAGACCATCACCAGGACTGATCTGCCAGCCCTGCGGGACCTCCACACCCAGCGCTGCAAGAAGAAGGCACTTACTATCCAGAGGGACAGCAGTCACCCCAGCCACAAACTATTCTCCTTGCTCCCATCCGGAACAATGCAGTGATATCACTGTTCTAGTCAGTTGACAACCATCCACCTCTTTCTTTCTCTCTCTCTCTCTACTCTATACTGTACGTATAAGCCCTCAGAAATAAGGAAAACTACAGAAGAGGTTAAAATATACAATTGAACTTGTGACCTGGACAACAGTGTATTGCATCCTACCAATGAGAACTTGCAGTTTTTGACTTAAATAAATAAATAAATAAATAAATAAATAAAAAGCAAGAGCAGACAACTTCCCCTCACCCTCCAAGTTGCATTTTTATACATTTTTAGTGTCTGGAAGATTCCAGCATGAATGGTTGCAATGGGAGTGTTTGGATAGAATGCAGTCTTCCCTGATAATATGCCTATTTTGTTCCAGAAGATCTGCTCATTAAGTGATTTGTCATAAGAAAGAACTCTTCTTTAACATTAATTTAAGTGGGGAAAAACAGTTTAATGCCAAAAAAGATTCACATCACCACCACCCCACACCACCAAACATGCAAAATTCCTACTTTATCTTATAAACACCAAGAAAACTAAATTCAAAAGTCCAGAGTATCAAAACAGCCCTGGAAACCTTCAAAACAAGGCTTAACACCCACATATGCAAAATCAATAGTAAAAAACTTCTGCAAGCTCCTTTTTTCAGTCCCAACACACCCTTTATCTTACTATTATCTTTTATTGATTTATTCTGTTGCTCTTGGTTGACACAGTGGCACAATGGGTCATTGACAGTTCCTGGTCTATGGGTTAAAATCTGCATGGACTTTGAATGTACTGCCTGAGGCTGTGTGGGATTCCCTCAGTGTCCTCCACAGATAATTGTTTTAGGTACATGTGTTTGTCATTTTTCTTGAACAAATAAAAGAGCACTGACATTCCATGCTTTCTGGCTGAGACTTGACATCAGAATCAAGCAAGTGGGACACTGAGCTTGAAATGATATGCTACAAGTCAGGAAGGTGACCAGTTCAGCAAATTAGGCAAAACATTCCTGCTTTTTATTAGGCATGAGCAAGAAGCAGGGTCATAGTAAACACACACATTGTTTGAGCACCAGGGTTCTGGTCCGCATAACCCACGGCCCTTGACATTATTCTCTTGCATCTGATCAAGGGGGATTATACTGCTTTTTTGTTCATCTTTAATCAAGGGTTCTCATAATTTTGAGGGCCCCTGTATGATCCTTGGTCATGTAACTCTTCTCATCCCCCCACCATAGTTCCTCAATGAAGTACACTCACAGCACCCCTAGGGTCCTTGAAGGTCATTTACAGGTGAGAGTGGGAAACAAAATCTGTTTTTATTCTTGACTGCAGCGGAAATAGAAGTCATAAAGATTTAAAAGAGAGGTTTAAGAAAACATAGCAGAAATGTGAAAAATGTCTTGTGCAGCACCCTGGGAATAGTAAGATGTCAGGGAAGAAGGTAGAAAGGAACTGCCATTGTCTTGATATACTAGGGTAAAAGCAGATGAGCATCCTTCTGGACTTGGAAAGCAGCATGGCTGCTGTCATAATGAAAGCAGCATTAAGTGTTTAACACAACCATCATCATCTCCACAGATAAACACCTACAGCAAAACTTCATTAATGATTTCCACTACTACTCCAAGTACTTAATACTGCTACAACTAGTTAATATATTACTAGTTCATAACTACTACTATATCACTCTCCTATTTTAGCAAAAATCCCTGTCATTACAACTCTACCTTGACACTCCATGCCATTTCTCTTTATCTAGCATTTTCTCTGAGGATTTTTAAAGTTGGGGGGAAAACTCCATGTGCTTGGAAAACATGAAAGTTGCAAAAAAAAAAAAAAATTGCAGATGATGCTGAAATTTATCAAAGAGATAATGAATTCTAATATGTAGCCATGACTAAAATGATTTTTTTTAAAAAAAACAGTTTTCAGAAAAAAAAAATCCAAATACAAAACTTTCTGGGCTGACATTAAAATTAAGTAGCCCCATGATACAGTAATGAATACTCATCACAGCATGGTCACTATAGATCTTCCTTGAATTTTCTCTGTTCAGTGAGCATCTCTGACATGCCTACACTACAATTAGACACTTTTGATAGACATATGGATTCTTGTATATGCATGTTAATAAGCTATAGTAGCACATTTAGTTTTTACAGAGCACATTTACAGAAGGTTCCCCAGCTGGCGACCTAAACCTTTACAACTACCATTGAGTTTACAAATGGTAATGCCCTTACCCTTATATCTGTGGTCAACTGAATATGACTTATGTGCCCCTGAACTATAAAGTTACCATCAAGCCCTGAAAGCTATTTTATGGTTGACTTATGGTCATCTAAATTAAACTGAATCCCACATACACCAATACATCAAGTTGTATTCCCCTGCTGTTACCAGTGCCTCTCAAGGAAATGAAAATGCCTTGGATATTTCTCTATCTGCACTGTCAGTTTTCTCCAGATGGCCTGAGCCAGTTTATCTCAAGCACTTCACTGTGGTGTCCTGTTTTGCTAAGACACCCGGGCCACTGATGCAGCTGCTTACTGGCTGTGCAAGTGAAGAATGTAACCCCCTTGCCCTCTCTAGCTCACCCCAGGATCTGTGCAACCCCGTCATGCATACATGCAGTCTGCTGCATTCAAGGAATTCCAGAAATCATGAGTGATGTTTCCTTCAGGGGAAAACTTGGGGACCTGACCCAGAAAAAAAAATAATAATAATGACTGGAAGGATCTTGGCTCAGGGGGAGAAGAAAATGTCATCTGAACCCCTACCCCAGCACCCTTACACCAGGCCAGAAATGTCCTCTTCACAATTTAGTAAAAGCCTAGTGGTTTAAAATTGGCTTCAACTGGGGTGCCAGTGTCAACACTTTCTGATAATCCAGGTGCTATATAACAGCCGTGGCTGTAGTGCTTTTAACAACTTCACTTTGGCTATTTGGAGATGGCACTCAACACACTGCAAGCCAACAGCTGGTATTTAAGCTGGAAAAGACCTTGGCAGAACAATCAAACAGTTCCTTTTCTTGGAACTTTCCATTTGTTGCTTTAGCAAACACTACTCAGCCCAGCCAAAGCTGCAATTGTTTCTATGGATGTAGCAGGCATCCTACTGAATCTATGGTTTGTTGCACAAAAATGGAGCTCAATGGTGTTTCACAGAGCCTAACTAAACTACATATCAGTGCAGCTGCCCCACAAAAATAGTCAGAAGATTGGAAAACAGCCATAAAAGGGCATGAAAGTTACACTGAGTTTAATACTACATTTAAAGACCATGTTGTGCAGAGACAAGCAGCCCCTTATGCATGTCTGTTGTCTCTTGGTCAGACCTTTACAGAAAAAAATATATGATGCTGATGAAATTAATGATTATTACTGGAAATATAAAAATGAAAACCAGGGTGAAAGTCATTTTACTATTTTTCTACTTAACTACAAACCAGAACCTATATTTTCTGAATAGTTTCTTTAGTTCAGAATAATTGCCAACTTGTTTAACAAATTTTGAAAAAATGGTTAACTTCACAGCATATGCAGCAGTAAGAAAAAAACATGCTTGTCATTAAATGACACTAGCATTTATAATTCCAAATCCATTTGCATGCACTGTTACTGTAACACCATGGTTCCCCAATGTGTGGCTATATGTATAACTACAATAAGCAGGTTATCACTATATATAACTGTAGTTTTCTTATTGCTCTCATGTCGTGCCTTGATGACTAATGAGTAGTGGGAGAAAAAACTAAAAAGTTTACTTTGAAAAGGTAATGAAACAACAGCTGAAAATAGCAACATGAATGATCTCACAATTTTTATCAAGCTGTGAAAATGAACCCCTGTATAACATTAGATACATGCACAAGGTTATTTAAAAAGAACAAAATTGTTATAAATTAATAACAAAATTCTAGTTGGGGGGGAAAAAAAAAAAAAAAAAAAAAAAAAAAAAAACAGCACTGACATCCAAAAGATCTGCTTGTCCTTATGTGATGTAAGACTTTTCTGGTCTCAGGTCTATAGGTCTTAAATATAAAAAGTATTGCTTCCAAATAATACAACAGAAATATTGATGTTTTCTTGCAGAACTTGGCATCATTTCATTCTGGACACTGTGTCCCCTGACATCACAAAGTGCACTGCTGTGACTTAGTAATGAAACATTATATTTACTCCATGCTGCTCTCGGATTGAGAAAAACCCAGAAGGGCTGGCAGGGAGAAATAATGGCAGTCATTTTTCATCCTTGACAGGAATTAAAACCAACAGCAAATCAAAGGCTTCTAATATATGTGTGCACCATTTATGCTGAGCCAGGAGCTGCTGCTAGAGACCAGGGTGAGTGCACAGCTGGTCACTGAAATGAGATCTAGACCTGCAGACCACCCCACTGCCTCCAGTACACTGGGGGAATTGCCTACCAAACTGCCTGACAATGTTCCCGGACAGCCCCAGGGTTATATCTGAAAAAGAAACACCTGAAACGCAGAACATTAAGGGCCATATAATAGCAAACCAAATGCATCTTAATCATTTGATTCACCATCTGGTAACACACAAACTTACAGTGAAGCAAATCACAACCCAAGAACCAGTTAAAGCCTGGCACACCATGACACTAAATATATAAAAGAATAAATAAAAGAAAGTGTGTCCTATCGGTTTAATTTTTCTTCATATAATGTGACACTGTGGAAAAAGACACAAACATGACACATTTAAAATAATGCATTTTTTTATAACATTGTTTGGTCCTGCAAATAAACTGTAACTCTGCTTTATACGAAAAACAAAAATATGACAGGTGAAAAGTAAGTTTAAGAATTCAATGTAGATGCCTTCAGAAACCAAAATACAGCATTTACCATTTTGCTACATAAAAATAAGCTAAATGTATAAAAATATACATTTTAGAAATCTGTGTCTACCTTTTTTCATATAACAGTCAACAACTGATTAACATGCATTTGCAGCAGGACCAAAGATAGTTTTAGACTAAAAGTGAATTAACAATATAATAAGCTCAATCTATGTCAGAATGTGTTAAACAGATTTAATTATTAATATTTCTAGCATTGCAAAGAAACCAAACATTGCCACCCTCAACTGTTCAGTCATTTTTATATTGTGCAATTTGGCTAATTTATGGTATACTGGGTAAATTAAAATATTCAGAGGTGAAAGATTTCATCTCACTCTCCTCACTTGTAAGTAAAAAGTGTATTTAGTTCCTGTGAACCATTCTGTGAATGCAAGGCAGTGAAATTCTCATGGTTAAGAATGTGACATTTTTAATCATGGTTTATTGAAAAACTGATTAACTACAATATTTCTACATGAAACAGGGTAAGATCAGTAATGGTAATGTATATTAGCTTTCCTCATCTGTTATTGATTTATCCAAAGAAAATATCTACAAAGAAAACTGATCATTTTAACAAGGACATTAAGATGTAGTCTGTGTTACACCTCTTTTCAAGACATATGAGTATTGAAGTGAAACAGCACTTTTTACCCTTCTTGCAATATGTTAACCAAATATGTTGAAGACACTAGACTGTATATATTTTAACCTAAGCAATATTTCATATTAAAAAGGTCATATATAAACCTCGTTCTTAATAAGGTTTCTACCTATGGTTGTGGTGCTGCCTTTGTAGATTACAGGTAGCACCAACAAGCAAGATGGACTCAACTTATGAGAACACACATCACTAAGGCATAGGTTTCTATTTAGTGCCCATCACTGAGCAATACAGGCACCACTATTTACAGCTAATCACTCAAGTGGGAGGGTAATGTCCTTGGGAGATAAGCATTCTGAATACAACCCTCTCACAAGAGGTGTTTGCGAGGGTTGACTGGTCAAGGGGGTAAATGGCAATATATTACTGCTGATTCTACATCCATTAATAACAATAGCTTTTCCTGGAGATAGGAATCCCGTGACTTCCAAGTAAATCATTGGCCTTCTAAATGCAGTGGCCTCACTCCACGGAAATTTACTTTTTCAGCCACAAGTATGACCACAAATAGTCCCCCAACCTGGCCTTTGCTGTTCCTCAAGGACCCAGCAGAGTATACTAGCTAACAGGAGCACAGTGAAGTCTCAGATGTAGGCAGTCCTGAACCACTAATGCCCATTGTAATCCCCTCATCCCACCACAGGAGAGCCACCCAAGCTCTTAAAAGCCAGCAGGGTTCCATTCTATTCAACCCAGCAGGGACAGGAAGCCCCAGTGCACATCAGAAGTTCAGATGACCAGCCTGGTTTTCAACACTGCCTTTAATGTCTTTCAGCACGTGACCTCCAACACCTCCGGCTCTAACACACCCCCAAAACCTTAGATACACTGGGGTAAAAACATGTTCATTGTTTTATCCATGTGGGGGTTTGCTGGTCCACTACAGACTTCTTTGTTACCTTCATTATTTCCTCAGACCATTTCCTGTGTAATATGCTTTTACCACTCCAAACACCAAAGGCTTATGAAATAAGGTTAATATTACATAAACTACTGATGAACCACTTGTGAGGCAGGGATTTGCTACTACATTCACAATCCTCACTCCATCAAAGGCAAAAGTGGAGCTTGTGTTGAATATGTGAATAATTTTAATTCATCATTCTTTTCCACAGGCCAGTATTTTCACACACACGAAATCACTTCATGCCCACAAAAGGATAGCAGAAAATGACAGGCAAGAGCAGTTGGGTACTGACCATACTGGCAGCTGGCCCCGGTGAAGCCTGCTGGACAGTCACAGAGCTGGGCAGAACCTTCTCGACATTGACCACCGTTGAAGCACACTCCATAACTGCAGACCGCTACATTTAAAACAGAGAACGAGAGAGAGAAAAAGAGATAAGGAGAGGCTTTGTAAACACCAGGTTACAGTCGTCAACAGATCACATTATAAACAATCTGCTGTCAGTCCATCAGCAGGGTTTTTACTGCTCTGTTGCATCACAAAAGGCCTGGTTTTTCACCCTGTGGAATCCACTTTGTACTGACCAAGAAAAATGCAGAAAAACTGTGCATACCTAGTTTTTTTCCCTAATATGTGGTTTTCAGGAGCATTCAGCCAAATAAAGTCACAAATTTAAGATTTAAGAGTTGTATTTAGCCTTGAAAACAGCCCAGTTCACAGTGATCAATCACAACCAGTAGTAAGTAAACAGCTCCTTCTTGTATGGGAATAGTAAGCCACTAGTTAATTTCATCTGTTTAACAATTTTCCTATGAAAATTTCATCTTCAGTTACCTTCCAGTTACATGGAAGAAAACTCATTTACAAAATAGCAATTAATCAATAAAAAGAACACAAATCACATGACACACATTTTACAATCAAACAAGTAAACATTACTGGAAAATAATATAAGGGAAGAACACTAAAACAACATTACTGTAAATATAGCAAATATACTCACATACACAGAACTCACATACACGGAACAGGCCACACACTAACACATAGGGACTCTACGCTTGTAGCCACACAGCAACACATTAATTCACATTTTTTAACTTTTTTTTTTTTTTGAAAAGTAGTAGGTCGATAAATAAATAAATAAATAAATAAATAAACAAACAAACAAACAAACAGGTCTCTAGTGCATTTATCACCTGTGATGATTTATTGTGAGACAAACAACAGCTTTTCAAACATACATGGTTCTGTATGACATGGAAGATCTCAGTTATTATTCTCAGACCAAACTCTACTGTGGTTTCAGAAAGATATGTACCTCTGTGTTGGTCAGACACATACTGTGCCATTAAAATGAAGAGGTATATATACACTGTTCAAAAAAATTAAAGGAACACTTTGAAAACACATCAGATCTCAATGGGGGAAAAAAAATCATGCTGGATATCTATACTGATATGGACTGGGTAATGTGTTAGGAACAAAAGGATGCCACATCGTTTGATGGAAATGAAAATTATCAACCTACAGAGGGCTGAATTCAAAGACACCCTGAAAATCAAAGTGAAAAAAATGATGCAGCAGGCTAGTCCATTTTGCCAAAATTTCATTGCAGCAACTCAAAGTCGTACTCAGTAGTTGGTATGGCCCCCATGTGCTTGTATGCATGCCTGACAACATCGAGGGATGCTCCTAATGAGACGACGGATGGTGTCCTGGGGGATCTCCTGCCAGATCTGGACCAGGGCATCACTGAGCTCCTGGACAGTCTGAGGTGTTGAAACATAATGTCCCAGAGAAGTTCTATTGGATTTAGGCCAGGCGAGCGTGGGGGCAGTCAATGGTATCAATTCCTTCATCCTCCAGGAACTGCCGGCATACTCTCACCACATGAGCCCGGGCATTGTCGTGCACCAGGAGGAACCCAGGACCCACTGCATCAGCGTAGGGTCTGACAATGGGTCCAAGGATTTCATCCTGATACCTAATGGCAGTCAAGGTGCCGTTGTCTAGCCTGTAGAGGTCTGTCCGTCCCTCCATGGATATGCCTCCCAAGACCATCACTGACCCACCACCAAACCGGTCATGCTGAATGATGTTACAGGCAGCATAACGTTCTCCACGGCTTCTCCAGACCCTTTCACGTCTGTCACCTGCTCAGGGTGAACCTGCTCTCATCTGTGAAAAGCACAGGGCGCCAGTGGCGGGCCTGCCAATTCTGGTATTCTATGGCAAATGCCAATCGAGCTCCATGGTGCCGGGGAGTGAGCACAGGGCCCGCTAGAGAACGTCGGGCCCTCAGGCCACCCTCATGAAGTCTGTTTCTGATTGTTTGGTCAGAGACATTCACACCAGTGGCCTGCTGGAGGTCATTTTGTAGGGCTCTGGCAGTGCTCATCCTGTTCCTCCTTGCCCAAAGGAGCAGATACCGGTCCTGCTGATGGGTTAAGGACCTTCTACGGCCCTGTCCAGCTCTCCTAGAGTAACTGCCTGTCTCCTGGAATCTCCTCCATGCCTGTATTGATGTGCCATCCTGGAGAAGTTGGACTACCTGTGCAACCTCTGTAGGATCCAGGTATCGCCTCATGCTACCAGTAGTGACACTGACCGTAGCCAAATGCAAAACTAGTGAAACAACAGTCAGAAAAGATGAGGAGGGAAAAATGTCAGTGGCCTCCACCTGTTAAACCATTCCTGTTTTGGAGGTCGTCTCATTGTTGCCCCTCTAGTCCACCTGTTAATTTCATTAACACCAAAGGAGCTGAAACCAATTAACAACCCCCTCTGCTACTTAACTGACCAGATCAATATCCCAGAAGTTTCATTGACTTGATGCTATACTCTGATTAAAAGGTGTTCCTTTAATTTTTTTAGAGCAGTATATAATGTTCTGAATCTTTAACTTAAAGTTAAACATCTTTTCTAATGTGCTAAATCTATAGTCATTTGCTTCAAAAATGGAACTCCCCCAGTCCTCCAAAAGAACAAATGGGTTGGGAGTTCATCTGACCAGGGGTTCAGCAATGGAATAATTAATTTGTACAAAAAGAATTTGTGAACATGCCTAATACCCTTTGGCTTACTTGAAGTGCCTTTAGGGGACATAAAAAAATGTAAAAACATGGCTTCCTCCAAAAAACTAGCACTGAAGCTCCTAGCCTCCATCGCAGACATCTCTGCCACCCACTACTCAGAAATCCTGAACACACCAGGCACAAGGAGGGCCTTTGTGACCTCCTCCAGCCACCCCTGCCTCTAACACTCCCCACCAACCACTGCCTTGTGCATAGGAAAAATGGATTATCTACAGAAATGAGGGAGGGAATTAGAGGAGTAGAGTGGGTATTTGCAGTCTTAGACCCCACCCTGGTAGCCGTTAGGCTTTGGTGAAGCATAAATGTGTACATGACTTAATCTCCTAAGGAATCCATCTCCCTCCTGTCTGTCTACATCCTGGATGGGATGGCAAGAAATATCTGTACTAGCCTGGCAACAAATGCACACCTGCTAATTCTGTTACCTGTGAGGATGTGACTTGCTCCTTTGACCCCAAAATTCACAAATCCCTAACGGTCATATGAAAATAAAGTATAAAGTCTCAATGTGTGACATCTTGTCTAGAAGCATAACCTTCGAAACCCTATAAAAACCAACAAATCTACTTTTAAACCTAATATTCCACCATACGCATCAGTGGTCTGGCAAGGCTAACAGTCATAAAGAAAAGACTGAAAGAAAGAAGATGTGTGTGCACCTGCCTGAACAATTCAACAACTTCATAATCATCAAGCAAGGTTTGACTGTGAATTACATGTGGCTTCTTTTCCTCCCCATTCCTACAACTTCCAAACCTTTCCTAACCAACTGTATCCCAACATCCTACCCAAATGATACCTGGTAGTCTGACCATAAACCCATGTTCTCAAGCTCAATAAAATACCATTTATTCTGGATAATTGGTCCAGGCAGCCCTCAAGATTGACTTCCAGTTTTCTTCATTCCATATATCTGGCCAGTTTGTCTTTCTATTAGGTTATGATTTTTGTAAGGAGGGCCTAATAGAGCAAAACCCAATCCCCAAACTGAAGGAGAAGGTTGAGCAATTTAGAATGTTCGATTAACCTAAAACACACATCTTTGAACTGTGAAAGAACACCAGAGCACCTGAAGAAAAGCCATGCAGACATGACGGGAACATGCAAATTCCACTGAGACTGAGATGGAGTCCAACACATGCCCAAACAGCCCAGGTGCTGAGAGACACCACTGTTACTTGCTGTGCCACCATGCTATTCTACACATATTTATTTATTTAGCAGATGCAATAATTCTGGGATAGGCTTCAGACTACTGCCACCCTGACAAGGATAAATTGATTAATGATAATGGATGGATTTTTTTTTTTTTTTTTTTTAAAACAAGTGACTTACAATATTAAATGTTTGTATATTTATCTATTTAAAAGACTGGGTAAGTTTTAGAGGCAATTCTGATTTAGTGCATTACTTAAGGATACTGTAGTGGGACCAGGGAATTGAACCTGGGTCTTGCGAGTACAAGACACCAGTTCTAACAGCTACAGTATCTGTTGCTTGACTTTCTGTATATACTAGGGAACACTGATCCACATCATTCAACTGGTTAATCTACATGTGTAGGTGACTACAAACACAAAAAGCAGGGGTAGGTGGGGTACTTAAACCAACTAAACAAACCCAATAGTTTTTTTTTTTTGTGGGGGGGGGGCAGAATGTTTTGTTTTCAAACGTAAGAGTATTTCAAATCTGTGAACGCAAAATTCTGAAATGTATTCCGTATTCTTTTACGGCAGCACTACCTTCACTCTGGAAATGTTTTAATTTATCATATAGTTTTAAATTCTTAATTTGCTGTGGTATAAAATGTTGTGAAAATGTGTTTTGTGAGCTGGGTATTGTCTGCATTGCCCCAGACCAGAAAGACATTCCTGTCTGTGGTTTAGCCATACAGGAATTTGTTCTGTCATCACTGCATTCCAGCGTTAACAAGCAAATGGACAACATGGAAGTGCTCCATTGGCCCAGAGAGTACCATGATGAAGTGGATTAGAATTTGCACACACCCATTTGGTCCTATCCCCTCGGTTCAAAAAGTACTCACATGTACAGAGAGGACAGGCGAACAAAATCCCAGTGAGAAAATATCTTCATTCCCAAAACAGCTAGTTTTTGGCAGCTTTCTAGCCTTCTTTTGGCAAAATATTTTCATGCCCATGTCATTAGAGATAATTTAGACAAAAAAAAAAATCCACATTCAAGAATCATGGACATGCACCGCCTGTTGATGTACAGTCAGGAAGAGTCACTTAGGTTCTTGTATTCTGTCTTTTGAAAAGCATTCAGAATGTCAGTTAGAAATGGTAAAGAACCCTGCAATTGGACAAGCACACCAGTCAGACAGCTTTCTTTGCAACAGTAACTTCAACTACTCTTCTGAAACAAAGTTTATCAAGAGAAGTAGACTAGCTGATAAAGGCTTCTCTTACTGAACTAACATGCATGCCATTCTCAAGCTTCCACTTAGTGCAACAACTGAAGATGCCTTAAAGTTATGAGTTTCTTCAAATTTAAAGTTACATTCAATGTCTACATCTTACTGTGTTTTCTAGTGGATTCAACAAGCAACCCTCTAAAGTTCCATAAGAAAATAGCTTTTACCATCAAAATTTGCAAATGACAGGTTATTGACAATTGTTCTACTGTGATAGTTTGAATGTACAATTGAAAAGAAAGAAAAAAATCCAAACCTACCAGAAGAAGTTAAGTTGGAGAGGTATTAAAGACCTGTCCATACACAGGGAATGGGAAACATCATTATCCACCGAACCGTATTTGTCCCCCCCTTAGATATATAGGCAAACACACAGAGAAATTCTTCTTGGAATGAGTGTAGCCAATGTTGGATGCAGAGCAAATGGAGAGAAATACATTCCCATCTGTGCTCATGACTGTATCATACTGTCACAAAGAGATCTTGTCTGTGCAGATTAGCAGCTTGTCCAAACAGCAAGTGGCTGGAAGGGCTGTTCTCTGATGGTTTTGTTTGGCTGATCTCCCCTCTTTAGTATTAAATGATGGACAGGTGCCATAAATTTAGGCCTTCGTCTCTCTTTGTGAATCATTTTCACGGACCTGCAGCAAGTCATCTACCCAGACTGAGCTTTTACCTCCCCTTTCAGGTAATTAGTATTTCTGGGAACATTATTTCAAATCATGTTTTGTTCTTCAGAACAGAATGTGTCAAATGAAAGGGTACTCAAAAACAAACTAATGAATGCCACATCAGATGGTTGCTTGCTCCAAAAATGAAACAAAAATGCTTTGGGGAGCATTCCTAAACATTCAAACAAGTGTAATTACACATTGTACAAAAGCGATTATTCTACTCACAATTAAAACTGAGCCTTTAAAATCAAATTCAAGCATAGCCTTTCAGAAAAAAGGTATTTAAGCAAAACAGTGTAACTCATGAAGGGTAATCCAGGCACTTGTCAGTGGAAAAGCCTTGGGTTTAGGACAACAAATAGCACCATGGAAGCTGGTAGAGCTGTGAAGGGCATAAAAGAGATGTTTATGTGGTGATGAGGACAGGACAGCCACCCTCTCAGTAACCTGCCACCAAAGCAAAGTACTCTTAGAAGTTCAAAAGAAAGCCTGGTGATGATATGTATTCAGCACAGAGGGTGCAACAAATGGTGGGCTAGCTAGGATGCTGTCTCACATATACACACTAGACACAAACACTCAAGCTGTGGATTGACAAGTATCTGTCATATCACCTCCCCCATGCAGACAACCCTGTTTAAAGGGAAGGCAAATGATCTTCTATCTCCAGTTACATGGATTCTCATCCTCAAGTTGATATACTGCTATTGCTACCCACTGGATGGTGACTAATAAACAAAAAGTATTCTGGGATACAAATGCCATGTTAGACCTCAGTGTCATTTAAAATATATTTGGAGTCAATGAGCTTCACAGTCCTTTTCAGCAGATTTTCAGTCTGAGAAGCCACTCAAAATAGACTTCTCACAAGGAATGGCACAAAAGTTTCATGTTTGAACTGACTGTGGACAGTTATTGTCCCACTGTGCCAGACCTCCCATGTTCACTGTGCAGTGCAACACTATTGTCACACTCCACCATACAATCAAAGGAAAGACCCTCAGACTCCCAAGACCACCCACTGTACCTGAAAAACAGGCACTACTACTCCAAGTCCTCAGCCATTACTGGGAAATTTTTCTCCTGTCCAACAATGGGCCAGTTCCCACTCAGTGGCTAACAAGGCCAATGAAGGGGTTATGTATTGTTTTTGGCTAGCATGCTTCCCAGGAGCCTCCAAGCCATTACTCAGTAAAATGAAAAGTCTTCTAAAGAATACCTGAAAGTTATTAAATCAAATAGTGTCATAGAAGCACTCCTGCAACTATTGAATCAAACATGGAACACATTTCTATAATTATGGCATTAAATGAACACACTTTCATGGTCATGAAACTGACTGGGACATCTGTATACATTTCTAGAACATTTTCAGTTCTATGATCCTGACACACAAATGAATATACTTAGGCAGTAGGAAAGGATCGTATTCAATAAATAAAGCATTAAGCTGTCTACTAATTGGTTAGTAATTGTTATAGACTAAGATAGTTTGCATTGGGAAAAGGTAAGGGTGAAGCCTAAGGAGGCTGATTTAATAAAGGGAAAAAAATTGCCATTACATGTTAGGAACAAGGTGTTAACATGGTTAGGGGACTACAGACAAAGACACTGGATATTTGCATGGACACTTTGACAGTATTCAATACACACCTTCCCATGCCAATAATATGCTGTGTCAGTTATACAAAATCAGGAATCTATTCAGGCTACACTGCACAAACTTCTAGTAGCTCAGTAACTGGCCAGCAGGTAGCATAGTGGATCAGCAGACCAGGTTTGAATCTTTCCTGCAGTAATAAACCTTGAGCAAGGCACTTACCTTAAATGGCTCAAATAAAAATTACCCAGCTGAACAAACAGATGAATCATTATAACTCACTTTAGAGAAAAAAGTGTCACCTAAAGGAACAACTAACTACCTAACATCAGTGCTGGTATCTGGAATCCTTACAAAAGTTAATTTAGCCATCAAAACCACAAAAATTTGGTACTACAGTGAAAACGAGATACCTGTTTGCCATCTCGCACCTACTCCTGTTTGTCCAGGATGTCAACACTAAATTCAGCGAACTGATGTGTATTTAGCCTGTTTCTGAAAGATCCGAATTTTTTATAAGAGGTTATGTGCTTTAAGTGACTTCAAAACACATTTGGCATGCAGAGTGTTGGAAACACCAACAAAGAGCAGAGCAAATTGCTTCAAATGTGAGCCATGTGAACTCAATGAGCCATTGAATCAGGAAGGTGAACTTCCCAGGCTACCCTCCCTCCTTAGAAGTTTTAAAAGAAAAAGCACAACAGACAAGCTTGGTAGAAGGCATAGCCTAAGTGGAGACAATAAGGAGAGGAACAATAGCACTGCTGATAACAGTCAGTAACGTCTGGTCTCTTATTTGCTGATTGTTACCCGTGGAAAACAGCCTAAGTGCTTACTAGACAAAGCTGAAGCCCTCTGCACAGGAGCCAGACAGTTGGCCAGTGCCTGTGGGGAATTAACAGCTGTGCTTCTGCACCCACTCAGTAGGAAAGGCTGAAAGGACTCTGCCTTGCACTGACAAAGCAGTGTGGGTTTCCCACCAGCAGGCCTAGCTCTCTGCAGGCTCCTACTGGGCCCAATTCAAGAGCTTAATCAGCTTATACTCAAGTTTTGTTGGAATAAGGAGCCAACAAGTCAGAGGCCAATTTTGACTTTCAGGGAGTCTGGACCATCTCCTGCTTTTTTCAGGCACATACCACCCTTTCCAAGCCCTCGTTCACACAAAACACCCAGCTATCCCATGCTAGAATGGGCCCAGGTACGCACAGAACCTGGAACTGTAACATACAAATCAGTTCATTCGGGAAAATTTGCTCAGTGAAGCCTTTTAATACCCCAGTAGACAAAGACCTACACACAGGTGCCATGTAGAGGCAGGGGATCAGAACCATACATTGGGCTTTAATCCAAAATCTCTAAATAACTCATTGGACTTACTGTTCCAACTTCAGTTTGTGAAAAACATTCCAATCTATATAGAGATTTTGTGCAAAGCCCTTGTTCATTCCATTAAGACTCCTGTTACTGAACCACTCTTTCTTTTTGGGTGTCATTCCCACTGTGATAAATTGTGATGGATTGAATTGTGCTGAGCGAGGTGCTTCAGAGATAGCAAATCACACTGGGTACACAAGAAAAAGGGGTGTGCCCCAGCCCCAGATTTCTTTCATCCTTACTCAATGGTACAGAGTGGAGAGAGATCCATTTACCCTATTCGCAGAGCCCTGCCAAGTCTCAAGTAATGATGATAGAAAGTTGGGGCTTTTTTACACATTCAGAAGAAGAACAGACATTGTCATGACAGAGAAAACAAAGGGGAAGAACTTAATTCAAAGAGACAGCAAAGAGAAGAGCAGGAATGCAGTTTAGAACATCATAATTGGTCTCCAGTGAAGCCGACCGTCTAATGTAGCCCCTTTATGATGGTGCAACCTTTCCTACTAAAACAAAGAGCTCATTGAGGTCACCACTGGTGGTATTGCTAGCAATGGTAATGAAACCCTGCTGGAAAAAAAAAGAGGATTTGAGGGGAACTGTTGACCCCATGCCAGTATCTTTCCCTAAAGCCCAGTTTTACTGATGCTACAGAAAAATGCTTGGTGGTGTTAGTGTGTGTTTGGAGGGACAATTCCCTTACAACAGTTCCCCTGTAACCTGGGTGCTTGCTGAGATGTTGTCAAAGGCATGAAGTCTCCAGTGTGTGGCTTTACAAGGCCTGGGTGAAATCTGTTCGAGACTGACAATGTAACCTTGGCAAACATGTTAAGCCCTTTGGGAGATTCTGGCAACTCACTAGTGGTGGTAACCTTCAAGAGGTGCTATCTAGTTGCCATGGTGTGGCAAAGCCAAGTACTAGCCAAGCTTTATCACAGCTGGGTTCCTTAGAGAAGATTTTGCTCTTGATGTGAGAAAAAAAACTGGAAGGTGGCCAACCGGACAAAAATATTTGCAGAGCTTTATGAATCCCATGCTTGTCAAAAAGAATGTTGTGAACAGATGTAGATGAATAAATGCAATGAAATGAGCATGTCAGTAACTAAATCCCCATTTTACAATACAGACTTTCACATTAAAGTTTGGTTTCGGAGCAGGTTTACAGTCTCTCACACTGCTGTTACCATAGAATCTAACAGGAAACTGCACATTGTCTCTCCAACAACAGTATATATGAACAGTTGTCTTCTATCAAGTCCTGTCCCAAAAGACAAGTATCCTTACAGTTTCACTTTTCAGATACTTGTTCCACAAAATTAAAATAATACAGATCATGTGCTAAAGGTTCACTTCAGAGATTGATTCTGGAAAACATCGAGATACAGGTGCAGTGTGGGTGGTCTTGTACACCCCACCTTAAGTCAAGGCTCCAGTCATTCAGGTCATGGATAGGTGGGGGTAGGGCAATATGGCACAGTGTACCAAACAGCACCAGGATCTGCTGCTGACACCCCAACTCGTGACCCCGCCCAGCACTGGAACCAGGATTTTGTGAGACAGCAGGGCCATGCAAGGGCACATACTTTTGCCTGGTCACCTGGTAACACCACCCGCAAAGGAGTCTCATGCAACCATGCGTGAAACATGAAAGAAAAAAAAAAAAATATGGAGAGCACTGGAGCGACTATGTCACTTTTGCAGTATTTCTTTGAAAACCAATCAATAAATAAACAGTTTCCACATGAGCACCAAGGCTGTAAACCTTTGAATTTGCTGCACTCAGGTGACTTCTGGATTGATAACCCTTACACTGCATGTAAAACTCAAAACCTTTGGGAGGCACCTTTAGGAATGTTCTTTTCATATACACTTTCACAAACGACTCCTTATTAATAAAAATAAAAAATTCAATTTTTTTTTTTTAAAAAACTGTAGCGCATACAAGAAACCAGCTTGAAAAACTACATGGTGTCTGATCAAAACTATAATGTAAAAAGTATATAGTTATACACTGTTCTGATGTTTTGTCACTACACATTCTCTGTACAACTGAGAATATGTCTAAGAGCAACTAAGAATATGAAACTAAGAACGTGTCATTCTATGACAGGCCAGAGATATTCAGCTTCCTTGGAAAGGAACCCACCCTACACAATATTTTTGTATGGCACACGTTTAAAGGTACTAATGTATACTTTGCCTCCTTCTTATAGCAAGACTTCAGGGGGTTTAAAATAAGAAGGGAAAACAGCTATGTGAAAACTGTCTCTTTTGAGATTCTGGATTATTTTTAAATGTATCCAAATCAACACTGTCAGACGGTAGTTGATGGAACCGGAAAATAAAGTGAAAGCTTACGATAGAGACAGCCTGCTGCTCCGTTGAGTTGGGACCACCCAGGGCAGCACTTGTAGACTGTCTGGTACTCCTGTTGGTACACCTGTCTGTAAGCTATGTAGTAGGCTGTCCTGCAACGAGATAGAAACATGGTGATCAACAGGCCATGCCTGCAAGATTTTGCGTACCCTTGTGGGTCAAAATGTCAAGTATTCTATAACCAACATCAAATAGTAACTCTGAACACATGGTGCCCATCGCATTCCCCACTCTTTGATGTTGCGCATTTGCAGTGACATAAGGTTCCCTGACACACCTCAGAGCACCATGTCTATCCCTGCGATTTGTGCCTGCTCCCTCCACCCCCATCAGTCATTACACAGTAAGCAAATTACAGCCCCTGTTTGAAGCCTGGGACAATGCAGAGCATTTGGGGCTTAAGACAACAGTTAACTGGACAATTCACCTGTTGACATTCTGCGATAGCACTGCTGAATAGTCATGTGGACTCTCATCACAGACTCAGACATAATAATGTAGACACACATCAAGATTAATAAACATAGAAAGGAAAAAAAGACCCTCCAACATTCAGGTGAGGATTTGTGCATAAAAGTGCAAAACACAAATACAGCACCAACCTGCCCCCAAAGTTACGTTTCAGCTGCTAAAAAGACACTCATCACTGACACTAGTTCCAACTGTATGAAAGCCTTAACAGCACTCAATGTCACAACTGCTGTAGAAGTGAATGGGAGAACAAATGTGATGTAAGTGAAAGAATGAAGGAGCAAGTGAGCAGCCAGGTGATGAAGCGTCATGTGACAGAGCAGACCGGAAAGCCTCACCTCCTTTCGTAGCCAACACACCAGGTCTGTCCAGAGCAGCCTTGCTTCCACACCTTAACCATTCGCGTGAAGGCCTGGATACAGGGCTGCCTGTGTGCCACCAGGATCAGCTTTTGCTCAGCACACACATTGGGCCTGTAGAGGGCAGCAGGGAGAACTGTCAGGGTCTCACACTTGGCCCTTTGGTCTAGCTGTCAGAGGTAGCATTTTAGTAGACAAACTCATTATTTGCAGAATGGAAAACATCTAATTTCTAAAGCATCACCAATACTGATTTTTACCTTCCCACTAGATTTCCATCTCAAACTCAAAACCCTTGTGAGGATTACTGATTTGTCTGGGAAAAAATGTAATCTTGAATTACAGCAAGTTGAAAAAAACATCTGTAAGGAATTTCCTCATACGTGACCTTACAACCATTGTATATCCAATGCACATAGATTAAGGTTTGGCATTAAACAGCTGATCTTTTGGTGATTAAATTTTCAATCCCACCCGACTCTGAATGATGCTCACCATGCACACTACCTCCAATTCTCCTGTTCTTAGTAATGAATGAGAGATTCCCCATCTGCTTATTCATGCAAGTTTCAGTTTATCTACAGCATAAAAATAATTACTTTAGTCACTGGAAAAGTAGTTTTTTTTTTAAATTTACCTCCAATTATTATAAAAGAATATAAATTACTAAAATTTGAATTACCTAAATTTTTCTTACACACACACACACACACACACACACACACACAATCTTTATCTGTAGAACTCAGTCTCTGCCTTTTGGTATATTCTGTACAAACTGCTTTGTTTTTCAAGCCAGGGACCTCAAACCTGGCACATAGGGATTTCTCACTTTAAGTGAGGTTTTCTGCACAGTCAAGTTCATCAAACTCCAAGGCAAGGCTTGTGAAGTCAGAGTACTGATGTAACATATACAGCACGTTCTAACATCAAATGTGGAGCATACATACGTGATGCTTATAGATTTTCTCATTCCACACACATGCACAAACTATTGTATGTGATGAATATGCATTTCCAACATATATGACTGTTATGGGGCAACTTCTGTTTGAGATCAACAGGAGACAGATGCTGTTCTATGAACAGGAAGATTATTGAACCCCTCAGCAAACAAAACCTCCAAAGAAATATCAACAATCATCAGCCTCAATAGGACATTTTCCCATTGCCCCCTTGAGAAAAATACCAACACATATTTTACCATAGCTAACAAAGTGAATTTACAACTGGCTAAAATGGTTTAAGCAAAGACATTAAGAAACAGAATGTGAAAAAATTCTACAAATACAAAAACTGCAAATTTACACTATAAGATTGCATGTTGAAAATTACATTTTGGGTATATTGTTTAACATGTCAGTGCTCAAATTTTTATCAAAGAACTGTACTGTCAGTCAAAATTAATGTAGTCTTTGACAGCCACTGTAAGTGTCACTAACTATTTAAAACAACCATAAAGTTTATACATAGTTAAAAATCCATACCCAAACCACACTGTTATGGTGTTTAGTAATATATTTTAGAGTGCCTTAGATTAAATCATTAATTTAATTTTGGCAAAAAATGTCATGCAGAACAATTTTTTCTTTTTAATTTAACATAACTCATCAGAAGTATAGCCTCTGGGGCCCCATTAGATTTATTAACTTATTACATTTCTTCTGAAATTTTATAACACAGCTAGTTCACCTGTGAAAGCATGTAAGCAGGTATTGTTGTTCATGTAACTAAACTTGCAATGTTTAAGTTACACTGCGTTTAAACATGCATATATAAACATGCCCAGACGAAAGAGAAGCATGTAGTAGTTATGTTTTTATTTTTTTCAAGGTAAAGCAATTTAAAACCATAATAAGGACCTCAAAGAAGTGATGACTTACATGTGAGGCTGAAGGTTTGCTCCAGACTGAGATGCGCAATAAATCCCCTTAGTAAGCACCAAAAGTACTGTGAAGAGTTTAAAATCCATCCACCTTAAATTACTTTCAAGAATTTGTACCGTTTAAAACTATATAAAAATTCGTTGAATCTCTGAAAACAGTATTCCGTTTTAAGAGGTGTTACAGTTTTGCATAATACAATCCAACGCGCAAAAATAAGATTAAAATGTAATTTTAATAAGAAAACAGTAAACTATTATTCTTTTTTTTCTTCCGACGAGCACTTCTGTCCAGGACTACAGAGTTCAATTAACACAATTAACGAACACGCGGTGGCGGGTGAGGAGCGGAGTGGACCCCCGTGCGCCGTGTATGTGGGCGTGGCTTGCACGTCGGACACGCCCATCTCGGGTCTCAAACGCGCAGCTGGAGAAGCACCTGAAATCTTCTCGTCCTAAATATTAAGCTACCGTTTTCAGCCCTCTGTGACACTCATATCTTTGATGTAAAAACTCTGTTATAGCACAAACTGGCAGGTATGTTTGATACGCACGGTACGACTTTTCACCTGGACTGATTTTCCGCACACAGTTAGAAGCGTTCATTTATCATGTGGACATTATAATCTCAGTAAATTCACTAAAGTTTATGATATAACTTCGTCATGAGAATTCCAGAGATAAGGTACTGCTTGTGCTCAATACTTGGTTGTACCACCAAACGGGGGAAAAGTGTGAGTTTTAAACTTACCTGGGCGTTTCTCACTTTTTTGTAAACAAGATAAAACACTTAAAATTACTTCCCTCAATCACTATCCAACGATAAACAAAAAGGGAATAAAATTATGCTGCTTGTCAAGGCTGAAATGGTCCTTTGCATTATGTCTTTCTGAAACATTTCTGGTAAATTCATATTTTACAGTAATTTGATTAGTTGAATGAATCCAAAAATAATATTGCAGAGGGCATAACATTGGCCAAGACTGACACGTAGCTCCAATACTAATGTAGTTTTTTTTTTGCATTTTAAGGTCCTTCCTTTAATTAATACAAAATTAAATATTTGCCAGATTTATGGAGTGCCAATGTCTGAAATTAAGGTACCTGCTTGATTCAGGTAATCTGCAAATATGTATGGCTTTGCCACATAAAGTTGGCAAGACACCTTAGTTGCCCACTGCACAAAGACTAAACTGTTAATTCCATATGTACCTTTAAGGCTAAATGATCAGCATCAATTGTGAGAGCAGCTGAGTTTAAATCTTACCTCTTCATGTATCACAGTTGAGCCAGAAAACAAAAAACCTTGCCTAGCTGTAAAAATGGGTAAACAACTAAGTAACTGGACATTGTTAGCTGCTTTGGAGAAAGAAAAAAGAAAACACTGCCTAAATAAACAATTGTCACTTTGTTTAAACAGAATCCTGGTCCAAAATAATCAACTGTGTAAACTGCTTGATGTCAATGAGCCTGAATTCATGGCTACTGAGTACTTAGTTTTTACAAACTGGAGTACTTTAACATCTATTGTAATTCATTTGGAGAAACTGCAGCATTGGAGCTTGTGTCATTATGTGTTTTTAAGGATATAATTGGTATTGTTACTCCTGGACTGGACTATGGGATAACGGTCACTGGTTGTGTATCTCACTCTGCCATTGAAAAGAGTCGAACATTTAAGCATAAACCCAGCTTTGGAACTTGGATATGGTGACAATATCCTAAAGGCTAAACAGTCTGGAGGAGGCTAACATATATGCCGAGCTGCTGATGGCCGAAACAGGCATTTAGAAACACGAAGGCACCTTCCGTTACCACGTTAGCTGCCGTGCTTTACTGTTTACTGACACCGCGTGGCCATGGTGAGAACTGCAGTCACTTAAAGAGGAACCAATATTAAATGGAAATAATCATAATGAAAACACACCGTATCGCTCAAAGTAAGTATGTGAAATCTTTCTGCTTGCCCAGTATACAACTTAGACAAGTCCTAATAAGACCCAAATGTTTATGACACCAAGGGCCTCGCCTGGTCCCACCTGGTGAAAAAGGCTCAAATGTCTCCACTTCCTAAGGACACTGGGGCGAGAGAGACAGAAAAAAAAGAGCTAGATTTCCATCATCCATCCTCAACAGCTTCTACACATGGGCCACAGAGAACATCCTCATCTCCTGCATCTCAGTCTCGCACAGGTACAGCTCTTCCTCTGACCAAGGAGGTGTGCGGCAGGTAGTAAAGACTGCTCAGTCCGTCAACAGGACTTCACTGCCCACCTTCGACCGAGGCTGTGTCGAGGGCACTCGTATCATTGCGGACCCCTCTCACCCCCTCCACCAGCCGTTTTGATCGCTGTTGTCTGTAAGACAACACCGCTAGGCTTAAAAACAACTTATTCCTACAAGCTGCTGAATTCTGGACAGCATAGGAAATGACCACCACCCACTGGATCTTTACCACAAACACTCCTAACTTCGCACAAATCTCCTTTTACTGTCCCTTCTTACCTATTTATTTATATTTTACCTGACCTCGTCTGTATTGTCCTATGCTGTGGCCCAGGAGAATCTCCATTTTGTTCTCTCTTGTATGTCTGGCTAAGAGCAGAATGACCATAAAGTGAACCCGGGACTTTATTTTCACAGGCTTTTGTTGGCACTTGCTTCTCCAAAGCAACTGAGAGCAATTCACCCAATTTATCAGTCCTTTTTACTTCAGAACTCTGAGGTAAAATGCTTTGCTCAATGGTAACAGCAGAGAGTCTAACCTGCAACTTCTGAATCCCAAGGAAGCAGCAGGCCTAACCGTAGATTAACAACTGTGGGCAGTTTAAGTTTTTTTTTTTTTGTTGTTGTTTTTGTTATGTTAAATGAAGAATTAGAAGAATGATACAGGCAGCCAGCTTGGTCTCTTGCGCTCTTTTTGCTGCAGGGACGCCGGTGGACTTCGTGCCTTCCTCGCGGCCCCGCCTCGCGCCCTTCGCCCCTTCGCCCGGCCGCCATGCTGCGGAGCGCTCGTGACGCCCTGCGCGCGCTCGTCGTCGTCCCCGCTGCTGTGCGGCGCGCAAGCATGTCGTCGTCGTCGTCGTTGTCGTCGTCGTTGTCGTCGTCTCCGGCCTCCCGAAAGCTCCCGGCCACCGTGCTGGGCACGATGGCGTTCGGGGGACGCGCGGACGCGGAGGCGAGTGCGCGCATGGTTCACGCACACCTGCAGCGTGGCCACGGCGAGTTGGACACCGCGTTCATGTACACGGACGGGCGATCGGAGACCCTCATTGGGGAGATGAAGCTTCCCGTCACGGGTAAACGGCACTGGGCGCCGTCGGTTACTGTGCTTAAGGCGTTTACACGCCCGGGAACAAGCAGCTCTCGCCTATTTGTGTGCTTTTATTTTGCTAACGCAAAGTTTACTAGAGCGTTCTTACTATGTCAGTTCGGGGTTAAGTACCTTGTTCAAGGGCGCTACAATAGGAGATGGAATTCGAACCCAGCACTTTTAAATCCACCTAACTGCTACACCACCTGTAAAAGTAACCTGGTGTTAAATTCTGAGAACTTGCATCTATTTTGTTCACTAGAAATTTAGTGGCATTTCATTACACTTAACATTTCTTCTGAAAACATTTTAGTGCCTTAATTTTCATATTTAAAGTGGCACTGGACACCTGAAGTCTTTTTACTGTTTCTACCGTGTGTTGCTACAGTACATAACCTAGTTGGAGCTGAGAGAGGTGCTGTCGAGTGTTTCTAGTGCCGCCCTGACATTTGGTGGTCCACCCCAGTGAGGATTGCCACCAAGGCCAACCCCTGGAATGGGAAGACGCTGCGGCCTGAGAGCGTACGCTCGCAGCTGGACACCTCCCTGCAGAGGCTGCGTATGGAGAGCGTGGACATCTTCTACCTGCACGCCCCAGACCATCAGAACCCCATTGAGGACACTCTGCACGCCTGCAACCAGCTGCACGAGGAGGTAAAGAACCGCTCAAGTCTGAGGATGCTTGCTTTTGTATTTTTTTCTCCACGTTTGACATTCAAGAACTGCCTGACTCTCCCCAGTTCTTTTGTTGCCGTTCCTAGAGATTTTGAGAATTTGCAGGTTGCTGAAGGAAGGATCCGAACTAGTGAGATGGCAGGGGAGGGGGTGCACTACTGGATAGTTGGTGTACTGTATATACCAATTCACACAGCATTAAATACATTAGTGACATTCACTAAATGCAACAAGTTTAAATGTAATACAGTTTGGTTAGAGAGAATTTATTATTACTCCATGCACATCACTACAGCCTGCATGTGCATCGCTCTCTGTTCCGATACCGCAAAAGCAAAATGTTGAAGTGCTGCTACCCTGTACCGCTCCACAGCAGACCACTGCAAGCACTGCATGTAGAACACGTGTGCATATTTTTGGGCTTTGTTCATAGTGGCAGCCTCCGAATGCTGTTTTCTCCTCTGCAGGGCAAATTCAGGGAGCTTGGCTTGTCTAATTATGCTTCATGGGAAGTGGCTGAAATCTGTTGCATCTGTAAACACAAAGGCTGGGTCCTTCCCACAGTTTACCAGGTGAGACCAGAAGAACACAAGATGCTGATACGTTTCTCTTTTCTGTACTGTGTAACCACCACTGTAAAAAAACCTACCTCTGTAGAGTGTAAATATGCAGTTTTTACTGTTAGTTGGGCATGGTTGCCAAAATGGATGGCAAGCAGCTTGTAATTTAACACATCAAAGTGTCTGGGCTATATGCTGTTGTTCTCTTTCCCACCTTGCCAGGGCATGTACAATGCCACCACTCGCCAGGTGGAGAAAGAGCTGTTTCCCTGTCTTAGGTACTACGGGATTCGATTCTACGCTTACAACCCCCTGGCAGGTACGCAGTGCAATTTTAAATCACCCAGAGCCGCCCAAGAGTAAGAACACATCGCTTACCCAAGTATTACTGTTAACTTTTATACCATATTGTATACTGGCACCCTACATAAATAATAGGTAGTAATATAAATGGAAAACACAAAGCCATTAAAAACTGATGAGGATTTATTAAATCTTTCTGTTTATTATACAGTTTTCATCATTGCTCAAGTATGAAAGATGCAGAGCTGTTGAACATGCTGTAAACTCTATATATTGTTATACTGTACAACACTTTGAAACACTGGTTAAATTACTCGACTACAAATAAAATTTATGCAAAGTAACTGTGGGCCGGTGAGCTTCATCTCCCATCATCCTTTACATAATGTAGGAGGGAATGATGAGTTGGTACCCCCTTCTTATGATTGCTGTCCATGCAGGGGGGCTCCTCACTGGTAAGTACCATTATGAGGACAAGGATGGGGCCAAGCCTGAAGGACGTTTCTTTGGGAATTCCTGGGCTGACACCTACAGAGACAGGTGAGCACTGTGGAAATACTGCACCTGGTGAGACAATGACTGTGAATGAAATGGTAACACCAACCCAAATTATAACTAAAATGAACCGTTTTGTGTTTTACGTGAATTAGGTACTGGAAGACGAGCCACTTCCAGGCAATAGATGTTGTTCAGAAGGCCCTTGAAGCCGCATATGGTTCCCAGAAACCCACCATGACTTCTGCTGCCATTCGCTGGATGTACCATCATTCTCAGCTTCAGGTACTTCACACCATTTACCATGATACTGCATTGCTTTTTCCCATGTTTAGCACAAGGTGCCAATTCTGATGTTACGGCTCTATCTGTAGGGAGATCGTGGTGATGGGGTCATCATCGGGATGTCCAACATGGAGCAACTGCAGGAAAATTTGACTGCCACTGAGGAAGGCCCTCTGGAAACAGACGTGGTGAAGGCCTTCAAACAGGCCTGGGACCTGGTGGCCCACGAGTGTCCAAACTACTTTCGCTAGAAAGGTATAACGCTTTCATGTATTGGCCGCAAAACCTACTGGAGACATCAGGACTTGATGAGGTCCGTGTGGAGACGTTAAACCTGTAAGCAAGCTGGGTGTGGCAAATGAAAGTGCTTAATGGTCAATTAAACTGAAACAGCCTTCATGCTTGTGTAGTTAATCCCATACAGTCATCAGTAACAGTTTTTTAAAAATTCTGATACTAGGATCATGGCCTTAGTTCAAATAAATGCTTATATCTAACATTTGCAAAATTCACAGAATAATTCAATCTGAATGTTTGCTTTTATAATCGCTGGAAAATGTTGAATGTAAGTTAGCCTGACGATTACACTTCTGAAAACTGTTGTTTCCCGTTGGAATACAGTTGTCGATAGGCAATAAAGTAATCAGTCAGTCCCTGGTTATCCAGTATCCAACACAGTACCAAGTACTGAAAGCACATGTAAGCATCTTATTGACACACTCAATCTCCAGGAAACCCCTGCCCCCCTAACCAATCTTTACTGTGCCATGCTTTTATTTTGAAAATTATTGGGCTTTCCTCTAGAAGAAACCCATTTTCATGGTAAACACAAACTCTAAAAAAACAACCTTAGGTAAAATATATAATATTTGAGAACATTTTATACCCATATCATTCAGCATCATTTATCTTTTCTGTAAATTACAGACTTTACAGTTTTAACATCACAGGCACTGGGTTATTTGACAATATGGACAAAACAGGGACACCTTGAAGTCAGACATTTCGAAATAGACAAAATATACAGGTTAAATCAGTCCTGAAATGCTGATCTTAGTTCACCACTCATTCATCCTCTTCCTCAGACTCTTCTTGCTTTTCTTCATCTTCAACATCTATGGCCTCCTCTTCCTCATTTTCCTCCAGTTGCTCAAAGTCTCCTGTTTCTGAGTTCCACATGCACTTTACTGACACTTTGAACTCCACCATCTCAATTCCAAACAGTTTCTGCACAGAGACAAGCAAAATTACGTTTAACACAACATCAAAATCACACAAAGCAGCACATAATCACAATTTTTAACTTTAAACCGAAACAGTGTTGGTATGCAAAGTGAGTGCTTTGTACCTTAGTTCTCTTAAGCGCAAAAAAAAATTGGGGGAAAAATATTTACTACATTTACTGGGCTGCTAGTGTTTAGTTAATTCCTTTTTTTAAAATTAAAACTGTAAAAATCACACAATATTGCATTTTTTCAAATGAAAAATATTCAACTTTAAAAATGTTGGTTTGAAAAGCTTCCAGACAAGAAGGTTATCGGTTCAGACTTATCTGTTTCATCGGGGTATTTAAAATGAACTGATACAGTGTGGATATGCTGCTCTACACATGAACAAATGTACTATAATGTCACTTTGGATCTAAATCTCAGCTAAGCAACAAGTTCTTACTGATGATAAAAAGCTTTTAACACAGACTACAGTATGAGTATGGAACACCAACGTACCAGGATGCGCGCCTGCTCTGGAGTGAGAATGTCACCATCTTTGCACACCTCGTAGTCTTTCAGCAGCGTGACCACCCCTGTGGAGAGAAGAATCCAGCTGAATGCCATGTGTTCCATTAATGAAGTCCAACCCCAGGTGCCCAGGCTGTCTGATGCAGAAGAAACCTCACCTTTCTTCAAAGCAGTAGGCAGTCCCAGTTGTCTCAGCTGGGGTTCCATGGAGTGAGGGAACTGCTCCAGTGGTCCTTCATCCAGTGTTACTGCCATGGTTGCCTTATTACCTGCCCGAGCAAAATCCATCTCCTTAAAATGCCCAAAATACCTGAAAGACATTTGGAAAAAGATAAATTATACTGGAGGGAGATGGAAAGCACATTTCAAACTGCAACTATGAAGAGAATATGTTGCAGTGATTTACGTGAGCAAACCTGGAATAAGTTCAAAACATATAGTAATCTTTAAAAAGAACAAATCTTTGTTCCAAAAAGGAATTTAAAAATTCCTCATTTCAAAACCCCCCATGTCACCCAACAACATTCACCAAGAAACAATTTCGAACGTCCAACAATAACCTTCAGAGTACAGAATTACAAGCGTTGTTCACTGCACTTACTCTTGAACCTCTTCCTTAGTTTTGTTGGTGAACAGGACCCCAACTTCACCTCTGAGGAACTTGTTGACCTGCAAGGCAAAAGGAGACGTCACGCAGTCCACTTTCCTTAACAAATGCTCTACATCCCGGTGGCACTAACAGATGACACGGCAAGATTTTGTTCCAAGTTGCATTAAAATTCTAACTCAGACCAGCATAAGACTAACAGAATAAATAAAGAACACAATAATGTCCTGTGGATTAATTTAAGTGCATTGATGGTGCATTCACCCTGCCATACACAGAGGCAGACAAACGTTAAAACACTCTTTAAAAAAACTTTACATAGGATTTTCTTGCTTTTTTGTCCAACTGAGACACAAGTTACCAAAATGTCATTATTTCGTTGAAATCTTTTTTCCCCAAGGCGATTTTCTGTATTATATGTCAAATTTACAGTGATTTACCCATTTATACAACAAAGTGTTCTTCCTGTGTCAATTCATAGGTGCAAATACCACAGTAGAGCACTGACCTTGTGTAAATTATCCTTATATTCATCTGCTGGTCCTTTTCCCAAAGCAATCATCATGACCTTATTTTTTCCAAAGAAAAACCTAAAATGAAAAAGAAACAGAGTTATGGAAGAGTGAAGAGAACAGGAGACTCATGACTATAGCAGCTCTAAAACACAAGTTCATCTGTCCGACAGCCTCCTTACTCACACACACACACACACACACACACACACACACACACCTGAGTCTTTCCTACCTGCTGTGTTTCCAGGCTGTCCTGATGTCTTTTAACTTGTTGTTCCTCATGTTGGCCACGGAGAAGATGAACAGGTGTTTGTATGTGTCCACACATTTTCGCAGCTAAAGGAGACAGAAGAGAAACTGTTACAAACATAACTGCTGCCATCTTGTGATTTTTGTGGTTCAAATTCTACTACAGTAGCGCCACTGATCAGGCCATCTGCTAGCAATACACTGCAGGACACATGGGCAAATCAATGTAAATCACTGTAAAGTAACATTAATAAATCTAACATGGCACGTCTCGTTGGGAGACAGGAAAGTTAAGGCTTCGTAATGCTGATCATAAATAAACATAATAATAACATGAACACGGTACTTGAAGAAAGAGCAGAGACATACCTCCTCTATGAGGTTCTGTTTGGCTTCCAGACCTTTCTTGACTGTTTTCGTTAAAGAGACTGTGAACAGACGCAGCAGTTAACACACTCCAACCACAAACAGCAAGCAGCACATGAACTGACTGACTAATGCCTTAATGAAAGTTCACCGCATCACTTTTGTGCCATTAAGATCCTGATCGCTGAAACACAGTGACATACCACGCCGTCACTCCGTGGCAAACACATGTAACTATGCTCTAAGCGCCTCGTTCTTTATAAGTTAACAAAGTGACCACACATATCAAAGTATGTAAAGTGTAAAACTTAACGGAACGCATCGCGATAAAAGCCAAAAAGACATACTTTTCTTGTCCCTCTTAGACTTCGGCATGGCTCTCACGTGGACCGGTTCTGCGCAGAGGACCCCAAATGTGTGTGGCCACACGGGCCGCCTGTTGTGATTAGATTAACGGCGGCGTGTATTCTCGTGCTTTATCTTTTTTCACTTAATATATTACATTGCAAGTAAAAGTAATTTTATACCATTCATGCGGCATCTGAATCGTCAATTTATGAGTGAATTTGAATCAGGCATGTTGTAGAACTGCTACTACTGTGACGCTAGGGCCTGTTACTCTCTGGTGCATTGTGGGTAACAGAGGAAACGCAGCAAACTTTGCTGGCGGAAAACAATGGATAATAAAATTGTTGCATTAAAAAAGCAAGTTTTAATTACACTTTTAGTCTGTACTGTATGCTTGAACACTGGAATGAGTTGAAACTGCAAGCCTATAACTGTAAGAACGTTGATTTTAGCGTTTTTACACTTGTTATTTTATTTTTCTAGCATTAGTTTAACTCCTAATTGTCTTCTGTTATTTTTTTATGTACTTGCTGGAATTTACTTTTATTTTGTTTTGTACCCCATATTTGGGTGCTACACTTTTAATTTCCCAGGAGGGATTTAAAAATTTTGTTATATTATATTTTTTATTTAAAAAGCATCTACGAAGTTAATTAATAGTGTATAAATAAAAATCTAATTATAACTGTGCCCGAAAAAAATGTTATCACTTCATTGCTTAAGCAGTGCTTCTGTCTAAAGCTTTTAAATTTATCCCATTTTTACAGCTATATGTCGTACTGAAGCAACTCAGAGCGTTTGAATTTCATGCAATTTCGCATAGAATGCCTAAGCCCCATGAATTTCATGGGGATTAGGCATTCTATGCGAAAATGATGCAGAAAAGGCTTGTGTTTCTCGACAGAAACCCCCAAGTAGTAATAAAATCTTGAAAGTTAATGGACACTGGTGCACACAATTGCTGCATACTCTCCTCCAGTCTATGTTAACAATAGCACCAAAAAATTATCTTAACCTGCCTACCTAAGCCCCTTTTTGGAAGACAGTCAGCAGCTTCTGTTTGTTTGCTACCAACTTCCTCAGCTACTCTGCGGCCGATCTGCTGCCTTATCCGGCTTTGACCTCACTCTGGCCATGCAGTGCCAGAAAGCATTTTGACTTTTTTCCAGAACACAAGTGGAAAAAATCTAGAGTGAGCAGTGTGACACATCCTATAAAACATGACATGTCATTCTATTCTTGTTGCCAAGGTCATGACTTCAAAAGAGAAATGATTTTTCACAATATAGTATATGAAACATATGAAAGTAAAAATATTTTACCCAAAAGAATCCAAAGAAGGGGGATTCTTAACTGCCTCATCGTATGCAAGTATAGTATGTATACTTCATGTCCACTAAGTACTGAGTTTGAATATGGCAAACCTGCGTATGACAGATGCATCAGCTACTCCACATTAGGAAGGTTCATCCTGCTAAGCAAGCCCTTTGGATTGGTGAAGCTTGTGTGTAAATCCCTGGCCTGCAGGGGGAGAAGAACACCTGCTGGTGTTTTATTTTGGAGTGATGAATAGGATGAGTTCCTGTGCTCCTGAGCTCTGTGCAGAAACTTTCCTGCCTGGCTGCCTTAATGATTTCTTCTTTCACACTAAGGCGTTTTATTTGCAAGGACGTCTGAATTACTCCAGATAGAAGTGATGCTAAATATTTAAAAGTCTATTTTGCTTTGAAGAGCAGTACAAAATAAATACATGTAAGTAGTAACAGCCTAATTTTGGAATTCAAATCTGCAGGACAGAGGTGTTTGTTAAGTTTGTTGCTATGGTGACTGTGGATCCCTCACCTGCTAACATATCACAGCTGCTGGAGATGCTAGAAAAAAGTTTAGTTCCTGCTGATATGTTTTCAGCTTGTCCTTCACCATTGTGGCCCCTACTTGGGTAGAGCAGAGCTCTGTCGCTATCTGGAACCCCAAAGAATAATTTGGTTTTTATTGTGCATGGCTGGTAGTCAAAAAGCTGCTTTGCTTAACCAGGCAGTAACCTCTCTGTATTGTTTCATCTGAAATATACAAATGTATAGAATAGAATGGAGCCTTTTGTTTAGTCACCTCATTTGCTCAGCACTCACCTGCTGCATTTACCTCACCATAGGCATATACCTGCATACATGTATTTAGCCAATCTTTTTCTGTCTGGTATGGTTAAAGCTGTTGCTGTTTACCTGGGAGATGTGAGGGAAGTCCAACATAACCAGAAAATGCACAAAATTTTACTAAAATATAAAGTCTCTATATAATTATGCAAGTTTAATTCATTTTAGTTATACAGATGTTACTGGCTAAATTTATTGATAAATTGTTAGAATGTAGTGGAAACTAATGTGTTAAAATATCCCATGACTACTTGAATTTTGCTCAAATTCAAGGGTATGAGGCTCTCTGAAAAAAATATTCAAAATAAGCAGTGGTTTAATAATGTAAATGCATGGGTATCTCAGTTCCTCCAAAGTCTCCATCCTTACTTTTTAACTGGCAGCTGCCTTTTTATAATCAAATACTGCCAGACAAATGAAACTGAAAAAAAGGTTAAAACCAACTATTAACAAAAAAGCACCAGAATACATCCATCAGAAATACATAAAGGGCCAAGTCATTGGAGTAAATAAGTTTGCGGAAAGAGAAACATGCTTTTTGATTTTCAACTTTTTAAAATTACTTTAAAATTATCTTGGGTAATATGGGCCCCAAATCTGTCTTACAGGCCACATGCATGATAGTAAATCTTTAATTTTGGATGTTAAAATGTTCAGTGCCATGGTTAAATGCTGAATTGAAGTAAATGTATTTCTTTTTCTCCTTCATAATTGTTGTGACTTGTTGTTACTCTCTAAGGCGTTCAAAAACTGAAACATATCGTATGGAAAACTTAAAAGAATTTTAAGTGTCTCTTGCATACAGTTGTAACAGATGGCTGGACACATTAATGCTTCCCCAATACTTGTGTATAATTTTACTAAATCTATAAGTTCTGCTCTGCACTCTGTAGACTCAAGACTGAGTCCTATGTTCTGCTCCTTTTATTAAAGTATTTACTGTAGCCTAAATTGCCCTGAGAAAAATGCATGCAGCTGTTCAGAGGAATAAATCACTGCCAGCTGCTCTGTAGAAAAGTGTCAGTTGAATAAAGAAATGTAAATACACAATAATTTATTTTCTGCAGAATCATCACACACATCCCCTTTCGACATTCTTAAGCTACAGGAATGTCATGCACATGTCTATGCCACATGTGATTAACTTTAATGGTTATTTTTGAATTGGATTATTAACTGTTGCAAAACATTTCTGGCACAACAGCAAGACATCTTCAGTGCAGACAGAAATATGATTATTACCTCTATTGATACATTAAAGTGGGTGTATACTTGTTCATTTTTGAGGTATGCAAACCTTGGCCTTAACATTTGCAAGACCTTGGACCTGAACAAATACAGAATAAGATGTTAAGTACTGTATTCTTCTTCTTGTTCTTCTTCTTATTATTGTATAGTTATATGAATTATATCAGAAATAATAATAATTATAATTATTATTATTTCTGACCAATTCATTGTGATTTGCTGAATGATGTTGAATGAATGACCAAAGTCTTATACCATGGCAAATCCTACTTGCCTTTGTTTTGCAGTTTCTGAGCCTGGAAATTACTTCACAGTGGTCTGTGAACAGAGACATTGGATATTTTTTCCAGCATACTTTTTGCCAATCATTCAATCATTCTGCAACATCTTCTTCTTCTTCTTTCGGCCGCTCCCGTTAGGGGTCGCCACAGCGGATCAAAAGCTTCCACTTCCTCCTGTCCTCTGCATCTCTCTCCGTCACCCCCACCACCTGCATGTCCTCCTTCACCACATCCATAAATCTCCTCTTAGGCCTTCCTCTCTTCCTCTTGCCTGGCAACTCCATCCCTAGCATCCTTCTCCCGATATATCCAGGATCTCTCCTCTGCACATGTCCAAACCAACGCAATCTCGCCTCTCTGACTTTGTCTCCAAACCGTTCAACCTGTGCTGATCCTCTAATATACTCATTTCTAATCCTGTCCATCCTCGTCACACCCAATGCAAACCTTAACATCTTTAACTCTGCCACCTCCAGCTCTGCCTCCTGTCTTTTGGTCAGTGCCACCATCTCCAACCCATAAAGCATAGCTGGTCTCACTACCGTCTTGTAGACCTTCCCTTTCACTCTTGCTGGTACCCTTCTGTCGCAGATCACTCCTGACACTCTTCTCCATCCACTCCACCCTGCCTGCATTCTCTTCTTGACCTCTCTTCCACACTCCCCATTACTCTGGACTGTTGATCCTAAGTATTTAAATTCATTCACCTTCGCCAACTCTATTCCCTGCATCCTCACCATTCCTCTGTCCTCCCTCTCATTTATGCACATGTATTCTGTCTTAGTCCTACTGACCTTCATTCCTCTTCTCTCTAGAGCATATCGCCACCTCTCCAGGGTCTCTTCAACCTGCTCCCTACTCTCACTACAGATCACAATGTCATCTGCAAACATCATAGTCCACGGTGCCTCCTGTCTGATCTCATCTGTCAACCTGTCCATTACCTGTCCATTATTCTGCAACATAAAGGGAATAAACATAAAACCATTTCTCTATGATCTCTTAATATAACTCTGTCAGTGTAATGATCCCATCCCAAGTTACCACACAAAGTATGACAATTCTGCTGAAACTATTAATGTAGTCAATTTTGCTATAAAATATTTAATGCAATGTCAAATTTTTCATTCTTTGGCCTATTTTATAATGTAACTACTATTCAGTCAGGGCTTCCATGATGTATAAAATGTGCAGAGCATACAAAGGAGCAACAAGAAATGGCTATACTGTGTATTGACGAAGAACCTTAAAATATGAAATATATATATATATAACTTTAAATATAAAAATATAAGTGAACATTATTAAAAATGGCTGCCACGAAACAATGATTTTTAACACGTACTAAAGCTACAGCAATTTGTCAGAAAACTTGGTGAACCAGCAGTCTGAGAAACTTCTAGTACATGAGTCCTGAAGGACCAGGTAGGTTTCTCTGGGATGGATTATTTTAATGTGTGACTTTTGTTGCATTTCAACTTGTTTAAGGTGAGCCCAGTAACACCTTGTGCAAAATACTTAAACATCAGAAATCAAAAACAAAAGGTGTGCACAACAGAGGTGAGTACCTGGGCTCCTTCCCAAATCTTTGCTGGTAAATTACAGTTATGGGCGTTTTAATGACACTAAAACACCACATTAGTTTTGGGGACAGATCAAAGCACCAGGGAGTTGCCTGAACCTTAATGTTTTGGACAAGAGAGGGCATGAGTTTAAAATATTTGAAACTGACCTATAACACTGTTATATAATACAGTTACACAAAAATGTTGGATTTAGTAGCACTGATTTACATCCTTTCTAGAAACTCTTACAAATGTCTATTACTTGCGTCTTCTATACGCACTGAAAGGTGCGGCACAGTAGGTATCTTCAGGGCACGTCTGACATCTTCTGATGTTAACGTACTTGCCATGCATGACAAAACCTTAAAAAAATGAACTTTATTACATACTTTGTTACAAGCTCATCTGATTTACAGGAAACAAATAACATTACCACTGGATCTTGTGGAAACCGTAGGAAACACTGCAGCCTGATTTGCGGTTGGCATGAAGTTCAAGGCTGAAAGCAAGTTCATAGAGTGTGTGAGATTCTCCTTCAGAAACTTCAGATAAGCACATCATAACATTTGTGTTATGGACACTGTCCTAAATAGCTGGGCTTTACCTTTCACTTCTGCATCAGCATGGGAGGCTTAGGCATGACAACAGCACTGCTGTGGCCTACAGAGGTTAATCCAAAGGCTTTATCCACTGGGACTCTCTCAGGATCACTGGCAGCCTGCATCTCGCCTTTCGGAAAGTGCTGAGCAAAGAGTATTTTTTGCACCCCTCCCTGAAAAGAGAACTGAGCATGGATGCAAGAATCTATGCATTCGCCACAGCCAAGACTTCTCTGATATTTTATTCATGCCCTTTATAAACTCCCCAGGGAAAATTTGGCCCTGTGATACAATACATGCATTAGGAAGGTGAGGTGTTTTTTGGACTGTGGGTTTTTTAGGAGGTGAACAGCTGGGAAGCCAATTATGAAAATCTCCTCAGTGTTGCAGGCAGCTGGAGTGATATAGAGGGTCCTCAATATATATTGTGCTGGTCCTCTGGTCCATCTTTGTACTATTAATAGGCCCAGCTTAGAAAATGCAAAAGTTGATATCCTGGTTCTTTTCAAAATTGGAGGCAGAGGAAGAAACACACAATTTTGAATGTTCCTGCCAAATAAACAAATTAAATTTATTTATAAGCACAGGAATATACTAGCATCACTGAGGAGTTCACCATTCAGGAGATGTTGGTAATAGGGGCCGTCAGGCCAAGTGCTCAGTCCTTGCTGGCGGCTTTATCTCTGTGTTCAGCTGTTGATGCGGAACTAAACATTTGCGTGAACTAAAAAATTGTCTACACTTGTATTATTGTTAACTGTTAGCTAAAGGCCAGGAGCTGAATGCATTCTGAAGTTTATTGCTCTATTCCAACAGGGTCCAAATGCGACTAATGAAGAAATACTAGCAACTAAATTAAGTTGTTTCTAAGCTGGTCAACTGGTTGTGCAGCTTTCAGTTTTCCAGGCTTTTCTTAAAATAATTTAAGATTTAAAATGCATATACTGAAAGCAGTACAACCAGCTTAAATTTAAAATACCAAACCAGCTTTATATAACTCTTTTGATTTTGTTTTTGAGATAGCATGTATGCAGTTTTGTGTGTGTGTGTGTGTGTGTGTGTGTGTGTGTGTGTGTGTGTGTGTGTGTGAACTACTGTATTAATTCTAAAATGGGGTTCTTGGTCTGCCTAGTTATCTTCCACGGTGCACAAAAAGTGTGCAGTCAGTTATTTTTGTCAGCAAATGCAATCCATCGTCACAATTGACTCAGACATAAAAACTGGCAGATAAATGAAAATGAAAAACAGGTTTTGTTTCAAGTTTGAAAATATTTGGAAAAAATATAGCTGCTTTGTGAACGATGATGGTCTATGCATTACAGAGCAATGAAATTGAAATGTGCAAGATTGTTGAAAATTGCATAGCCTTTTGGAGACCAGCTAGACATGAACATCTTTCTTTGCTAAATATGACTTTTTACTCCTGTTGTGCCTGTGGCCACATGATACGTGATTAGACTATAAATATTTAAGGAGTTTGGTCCAGCACTGCCCCTAACACCTTAAAGCACGGGGGCTTGCTGAACATGAAATATTTTGTTTTAGAAGTACTAGCAGACACCAAATCAGAAACTGAACCAGAACTGCTGGTGTCTGATAAAGCCATACAATTATTCTATGTTTAATTACAGCCTATGTAACAAATATTTTAAAATAACTGCTTGATCTATAGGACTAAAAGAAGCATACTTTTCTGTGGATGTAATAAAATGTATTGGTCTACACCTTTCTTAAAAAATTTCCTGACTTTAAAATGACATAGGAATACTTACAGTTAAAAGTAGTAAAGAAAAAAATGAACAGGTTTCTATCACTTTGTATAAACTGTACTTATGGCAAGGAGCTCTCTGAGGATGAAGGAAGGAAGCAGAGCATCACGTGAAACTCCTGCCATGGAAGAATAACCGGGGAACGATGGTTACCAGCTCAGTACCAGTGGTTTGAGTTAAACAAATCCACTTGGAATGCACTATTGCCCTTCCTGCCAATGGCCTGAACATTAACACTGTATTAACACTGTGTTACCTGGCCAAGTAAACAAAATAGTGTAGCTCAACATGTGCTTTTAACAAATAACAAAATGAGGACAACTGGAGGCAAAGACTGTGGTGAATCAGATTGGTAGTTGTACTGGATTTTCCTAGTAAGATATTTCACATTTTCCAAAAACATAAATATATGTATTTCTGCAGTGCCCAGGCTTCCCATTGCTTTTAGAAGCACTGTACTTGATATATGACTATGATGCTCACTTACTGTGTAATAAATTCACAAAAGTCAGCTCTTTTTGAATCACCCTGCATTTGCATAGGGAATCACTTAAATGTTATCGCCTGTAAAATGTTATCCTTCTATGAATATTATTTCCTCTTTACTCTTGCAACACTGCATAACATTTCTAGCTCTACAGAGGGGACCTAACAAAATGGGGAGGGGGGGGGGGTTGAGCCATGGACAGCCGTTACCCTACTGGAGTGGTGCATCACACAAACCGCTATGAAGAAGAAAATGAACAAAAAGACAAAAATCATAATATTCTCCATCAGACGTCCAATGGAATCGTTCTATTAGTTATTGAACATGTAACTGAATTACAGTTTCGACTATTAGACAAAAAAAATCTGTCTGTGATTACTTACTATTCAACTTTTACTGAATTTTCAATGAGCAACCTGGTAAAAACTAGAAAACTAACTAGCAGTTAAATAACGGTTAACTCCCTCAGATTGACAGCTCATGAGCCACTCGGAGTGCGCGTGATTGTGAAGGACGGTCTAAGCACGTAATTCCGCCTTCCGCGACCAAAGCCACCAATCAGGGCCCGCCTCACGACCCCAGCACCAGAGCAAGGGGCGGGGTTTATGCTAGTCTGCCGCCACCACGGCCCGGAGCCCCAGAGGACTGAGTGACGGGGCGGCGAGGAGGAGGAGGAAGAGGAGGACCGCGGGCGGCAACGGTCGCAGCAGGAAGGCGGGGAAAAGGAGGAGGAAAAGAGGAGGTGAGGCAGGATGTGACTGAAGGTGACAGCATCAGCACCACGAGTCTGCCGCAAAGCCGTCCGCGCTCACGAACGCGTCGCAATGAGCTGACGGCCACTTTTTAAAATATTTTTGTACGACATTTTTGGCGACCGCGCTTTCCGTCAGAAAAGCGACTGCGCCGCCGTTGCGCTCGCGCCGCTTCCCGCCGCAGTGGCAGCCTCGTTTCCACGCGCCTCGTGCTAGGACATTCCGTCGAGGGACCGGGCCGGTGGGATTGCGGGGACTCGCCGCTACCTGACTTGCTTCCAGTCGGGTGTTTTTCTGGTTTTATGCCGTGTTCCTGTGTTCCGTGAAAAATGATGAACTCGATCCTGTTCGCCGAGGCGTCGCCGGCCCCTGGGGTGGCTGCGGTGCCGGTCGGCGCAGCCTCGGGCGCGGGCTCATCGGGCGTAGTGACGAGAGCGCTGCGGAACGACCTGGGCTCCAACATCCACGTCCTGAAGACGCTGAACCTGCGCTTCCGATGCTTTCTGGCCAAGGTGCATGAGCTGGAGCGCCGCAACAAGCTGCTGGAGAACCAGCTGCAGCAGGCGCTGGAGCGGCCGCGCTACCGGGGACTCTACAGCCGCGACATCGCCGTTCAGACAGACCTCGTCCCGCCCGAACCTCCGCTTTACGGGCCGTTCCGCCACTCCCGGCTGCCTGGGACCATCTGGAGCTTCACGCACGTGAGGAGGCATGGTGAGCGGCTGGAGACGCTTCAGGGCCCTGGGGTGTCGTGGGTGCATCCGGACGGCGTGGGGGTCCAGATCGACACCATCACGCCCGAGATCCGGGCGCTGTACAACGTGCTGGCCAAAGTGAAGAGAGAGAGGGACGAGTACCGCGCCAAGTGAGTCACGTGACTGTGTGTGTCTGTGATTCCGTGTGCGATTGTACATGCGATCGCGTGTTTGTGTGCGTGTGTTGTCTTGCGCGCTTTCCCACTGATGGATGCCCACCACCCTGTGACCACATTTTTCCTTCCCTTCTCTGGTAAGCAGAAAGTTGGTTTCTGAAGGGAAGTTCTGTAATCTACAAAACATGTCTCAGAAATACCCTAGTATACATCTTTGCACAGAACTTTCGAAATGACAGATGGTGCTCCTACAACTGTGACCACCTGCATTAGACTTGGTGTTCACATGCATTGTACCTGAATGTTTCTTTTCTTATTACTATCGAAACAATTTTACGGCAAGAGTGATGTTAGATGTGATGGTTTGATGGAAACCACCAGTCATATTTTGTGTAATGAAATTTTAATTATTCTGGGTGCATTGTGTGTGTAAGGTTTGCTGTGAAGACTCCTCTCCAATACGTTTGGCCAGCTGAAAAGAAAGTCAGCCCTGTTTCTTCACATACTGAGATCATGAGGCCAGGGAAGAAACTGACTCTTTAATCGCTCTGAAGGGTAACTAGACTGTCCAAGGTGATCACAATAAAGTAAAATACAGTGTACACATTTTTTTTCAGCTAATCTGGCTATGCTACCTTTCTTTTTCTACTGTGATGTTGCTCCTCTAATATGGATTTTGCTGTTGCCCTGTGGTTTGAAGGACTGAAATTTGCATGTGCAGTTACGTGTCGGGCGATATTGTTTCCCTTAATTTCTCTCAGTTCCTCCTAAAACCCAAAAACCCATGTAATAAGTTGGTGTTATGGCAGCAGTACAGACCTGTATAGTAAATGTCTGGTTGTGGTACTGTGTTCTACACAGTCATAAATGAGTAGGATTTTTTATCCTTAAAGATATTTTATTATCTGCAACATTTTATTCTTAGTAACATTTTGTCATGCAGTTGCACCTTCCTCTTTTCAGAGTTTTTACCTGTATTTTTGGTAGATCAACTCAAACAGTTGCCATGGATACTGGGAGACGTGACTGAGACTTGTTATAAGTACGAGTACATAGTTGTCATCTGGGAAAATAATAAATTGAGTCTATTTTTCAGTTGTCAGTCACCAAAGACCTCTTTTTACAGACTGGGTATGAAAGTAAGACAACAGATGGTTGAGGAACTTGACTTATGACCAAAATCTTGCTAGTTCAGGCACCTGCTGCAGAGAGTGAAAACTGTAAGCTAAGTAGCTTTGGATGAAGTACCTGCTAAGCTCCTTAACTGCAGGTGGTAATGGTTCTTAAACACGTGGAAAGGTAACATGGCAATCACAAATGGTACAAACCACGTCACCCATACTGCTACTGTACCCCCAAAGTAACTTAACATTGAAATGTTTTCAATTGCGTAAATGAACAAAGTTAGGAGTTGGTATGGAGAAAAGGAGTGTCACAATAATCGTTATTCTTAACCTCTTTATCCTGGTTAGGGTGGTCTGCAGCCTTTACTGGAATCACTGGGCAGTAGGCTATAAAACTATGTCCAGGATGGGATACTAGTCCATCCCAGGGGGGTGGCATGATGCTTTTAAAAGAACAAGCTGTACTGCGCCTATATAATATGCATCTGGTGTGCTGGTCTTTAAACTGAGCTTTGGGGAAAACATTGAAGAGTGCTTACTCTGTTTTTCTTGTGTTTTCTCAGCTGAACAGAGCACTGGAGGTTGCATACTCACAATTAAGCCATTGCTACGCTGAAGTGGTAAAGGCAGTAGATTTGTTTCCATTTCCACTTTGTGAATGAATCTTAAATCAACTGTTCTAGGGAACTGTCGTGATTTACGTACGTGTGAGAAGTGTGCCCGTTGATTTGGTCTGCACCTTATCCCGTGGATGCACATGTGAAGTGTTGACCGTTTGTATGCATGAGTTTTCAGCAGTAAATACAGTGTGTGCATGTTTGTGTTTTCACTTTTTACAAATAATGGCTTAGTTTGTTATCCAATGTAATGTAGTAGTTCAGTTTCAACTGGACCCAGTTCAGGGTCCTGTAAAATAGTGGGACAGCCTCTGGTGATAACACATTTGATCACTTAAAACTCTGCATCATTTCCTAGCCTCTCTGGGTTAAAAGGCTTTTTGAACCAGGGTACTGGAACTACTGCCTGCAAAATACTGTTTAAGAATAATTTCATAAATTTAATTATAAAGGAATATAGAATTTTCCCATTGACTAAGAGCTACACATTCCAATTACTTTTTTTTTTTTGCTGCTTTTATGTAAAGCAACATGTTTTCGCACATTGTCCCTGTATCTATTTGTATTGTTGTATTGCCCTTATTATTGCAGTTGCACTATATTAGATGCAGTTTTTGGGGTTCTGATATCGGCATGATGCTCCCCTTTGTTCAGTACAACACATTTTGCACTGTGCGAACAGCATCAGAAATGTTGAGAAGCCTGGACTGCGGCCCTCGCTTTCCTGTAGGCTCATCCATCTAGTGCTTCTGCAACTGCCGTCAATTCAGGGCTTCGTGGGAAGCCTGGTTATGAATAAAACATCCTTTATTTGAGAGTCGTTTACCTCCTGCTTGTTGGCCGGCTCCGCCCGAGCTTGGTGCCCTGAGGGGCTCTGCAGTGGCCATTGTGTTTTGAAGGGGGTGGGTCAGAAAGATTAAACATGTCGTATATATCTGTGCTGTTCCAGGTTCTGGTAGCTGGAACTCCAATGGCGAGTAGTGACCAAATGCGGACCCATTTACAAACCAAAATACAACCACCATTTAAAAGAAGACCACAGCTTTTCTTATGGGTTGATTTTACCAGACATTGTTATTATGCAGGTATATCAGTACAGCTTATTATAGAGGTCATTATTGTAGACAGTTTTAACTTTAAGATTTAAATGGCTATAGCACACAAAATATTTACTAGATATGCTTCATACAGAATGGAGCACACTAGTGATGGCTTTGGTTTTTAGCACACCCATTATTGTTATGATATGAAACTGTTGCAAGTTTCTTGAGAAATGTGGATCTTACGTGGGTTCATTCTATATGGCAGTATCTTAAGTTGGCAGGGTGTGCTGTTTGTTCATGTTTATTTGTTTGCCTGTACGTGTTTTTTGGTTATACATGTCCCAGTGAGAATGTAAGTTTGTGCCTCCGATATTTTTTTATGGTTGCAGTAATTTGTGACAGTATTGGAGGAATGTGTGTTAGAGGATGCTGGCAGTAAAAAGGAACCCATTAAGACAGGATGGGTTAAAATAGCGTATCCTCTGCACACAATTTTTTCTCATAGGTGTGAGTTGTAGTTTTGTTACCAGTCTTTATCAAGACTGCATCATGGGCCATGTGGCCAGCCATGTGCAGCTAGCAGCCCTTCTATGCTTCAGCACTTCCTCATGAGTCACCCTGCAGAAATGCCCCCCTCCCCATCCACCACTGTCTCACTTTTTGGTATTGAGGAAAGTGAAGTCCTCAGCTTCTGCCTGCTATGTACTGTCGTCTGTGTTCTTAAAGTCCTGATTAAATTTAATGGCATTAGAGAGAAAATGGGGCTAGAACTGCACTGTTGAACTTCTGAAGGGATTTCTTTACAGGACTTTATTTTATGTTCATAAAATAATTTGTAAAACCATATTCTGTTTGATTAAGATGAATTGATTCATGTGTTAGTAGCTCCAGAACAGTTAGTAACTGGAACAATTTAACCTGGTGCTAATTATTTTGATTTAGGAATGAACTGGAACAGAAACACGTTCTGAATCACTAGCTGGTAAATGGGGGGGGCTGATTTATAAGGAACCCCCAAGTGGTAAAACATCTAGAAGAGTGCGCAATTAAAATTAAAAAGGTAATAAAGAATTTAACTGTCTCAGTCTTTTGAAAATGATGTAGTCGTTTTTCCATTTTTTGTGTACAAAATGTATTCAGTACATGTGGTAAACTTAAGCAGAAGCTGATTAGATTGAAGAGATAAGTGAATGCTGTTGAAAGAGCTGAAACTGTGATGTGACAGGACTGGAAAAAGACAGTCTGTCATGTAAGAAGGACCCATGGGTCTGATACTGGATCAGCTGGTCTTTATGTCTGAACAGCTGGCATTAAGATTATCTGTTTGATTTATTGCTGAACATATATTACCTAAACTGTCCTAATATTCTGCATCCAGTATGCTTCTCTGGATAATTCATCATCTTTTGACATAGTATGTTCTCAGTTGTGTTAGTGCAAAGAACTAATATATTGTTACTAGTATATCTAAAACTAAAGAAAATGATTAATTGTTGATAAATTAGTGTATTTTGATGTCTTTGGTTGAGCTGCTTTGTTTTCAGCTTTGAAGATGGTTATGTCCATGTGGAGAAGATGTCATCATGCGAGTGGTGCACGCTGACTGGGATTCCGACATGGCAGTGCTCTCTGAGTGAGGTGAAGGAGGTCATGCCCATTTGACCTGTAACAGCCCCTCTCGCTCCACTATTCCTGTCTACGTGCTTGTACAGTAGCATTCACAAAAACAGTACATGAAGAAAAATGAAATGAAATAAGGTCTCAGCAGCCAGCGCTGTTTGCCGGTCTCATTACACCTCCCTTCTTATTCCAGAGGATGAAGTTAGTGGTGACACACTTGATAGGCACTTTGAGGCAGCAGATGCAGGGTATGGCAAATCCTTCACGCCCTTCATCCAGTCATGCTCCTCTGTCCATTGCCTGTCTGCCTACCATTTGCACCCTTCTCAACTTGTCTCTTCATGCCCCTTTCCTATGATGCACTCTTCTTTATCACCATATTTTCTTCCCTTTTTCTTTTTTGATGTCTTTTTAGACTCGCTGTTGTACGTGTGAAGGTTAATGGGTGGCAAGTCAGAAGAAAATTGCAGACTTGTTACAGTGTAGAACAGTACAAATACCATGCATGATCATGTACTTTGCTTTTCTTTCTTGAGTAACTAAAATGTTTTTTTTTAGTTCCTCCGGGGATTTAGATAATCATGCACTGTGTATATAGATGAAATACCTAGTGTTATACTGCAAATTCTCTTTTCCAGCCACAGGCATAGTATTTGTGTCTTTAAAAATGTATTCCAGAATACCAGGGTAGGGACTGGTATTATTTATTATCTGAAATAAAAAATTACACTCCTTGATTGGCATATTGGTATTATACTGGTTAGCTTAGTTTGCAAAGCCACAACTTTCTGGGTTTGCATAAGTGAAGTATTTTAATTATTTTTTTATTGATAGAACTGTGCTTATGGGTTTCTAGTGTGGGGGTGAAGACATTGGTGATGCCTGTACCTCTACTTAAAGAGGAATGTTGAAGGGCTCTCTGCCCTTTGTTTTGTCAGTATTTCCTTTGGTCATCAATGGTATGCAAATTTGCTAAGGCTTTGGTAAATCCTCCTCATATTACAGAGACAGTCTGTTATACAGAACATGTCTGTTGTGCAAAGAAACTCAGAAGGGCTAACATTTGTCATTGCATGCTGTACCACTTAATTCAGCCAGATGCTGCCACTCAGAATTTATTATTTAATCTCTTCCATGTCTTTGAGGTAAACATGGTTTCCTCAGAACACTGCGCTGGGTATTCTTCAACAGTAAACCTTGAACCTTCTATCGGCAACATGAAACATGCTGAAGTACGGAGTGGTTGGTTTGCATGCACCTCATCTCTTCAGCCACCATCTTTCAAGTGCTGTCCTTATTGCACATGTGGTCAGACAGTCCATCTTGTAAAGACCTTTCTGAGGAAGTCAATAATATTGTGCTGTCACTTATTGAAATTAAATTTAAAAAAATATGTCTACATCAGATGCAAATGGACAAATTGAGATCTTTATTCATAGAATTAATAGCAATGCACCCACTTTGGGTCATTTTAATTATCATATTTAAAAATAAACAATATGTAAGCAGCTATGTTGTTGTGAACTTGAGCATGCGTGCAGTTCCTACCTCTTCTAAGAGAGTGAAAGGGGTTAAATAATTAAGTGTGCTTTTGTTTGGATGAACCATAAATGTTTACTGCAGCTTTGGAAAAGAAAGCTAATGCATTATGCAGTGGTGCAGAAGACTTGGATTATTAAAAGTAATAATTTTCTGTTGTGAAACATTAAATCAGAAAAACAGCTAATTGGCAGCAAGATGAAGAATTCATTTTTTACATCTGCCCTCTGTTCTTCAGTCTCCTAGTCTTGTCTCCCTTTGAGTTTGCTGATGCTGTTCAGAGGGTTGAGGCAGGCATATGGCTGGAGAGACCCCCGTCCAGGTTTTTTTTTTCCATGAAGCACTGCAGCACAGAGGGGGGGGGGGGGGGTGTGGTCAGCTATTGATTCTGACTCGCTTTGTGACTGACCTTCCCATGCTTTATAATCAGGAGATATCCACCCCTCCTCAGACTTCCATTCCGTGCCGAACCCTACTTTCCTGGAGCGTGCGGAGGCTGCCAGCACAAGTTCCATGCATGAATAATTGAGACACAGCTGAAATTAGTGCCGCTGCAGTGGGGATCAATGGAACAGAATTCTAAGAGACATTTTCGGATGTGTCTACCTCACTACAGGTTCCTGAGAGGCACAGCCTAATAAGAGCTGTCCCACAAGGAGAGAAGAAACATGCTGAAACTGTGAATAAGCATGAAAAGCTTTCAAATTGAGCTGTTTGGGTCCTACACACAGGAAAACCTGGTTATATTTCACAGTTCAAACACATCAGTAAAAAAAGACTGTAGGGACAAGAATTGCCGACAGCTTCACTACATCCTTACCAATTCATTTTCCGTTTTATTTTTAGCAATGTTATAAAATACACCTCCCTACATCCATACTTTGTTTTTTGGCCATTGATTCCCCTTGTGTAAATTCAGTTTTAGGAGGATGTCTTATAGAAACTGCTTATTCAGTGTTTATGCTTAATACATGTGTATTGTCATCAGGTCACAGTAACCACAACCTTTGTTTCTGAGCCATGAAGGAACAAAAGTGATTTACCATTTTTCATTCTGTGCTGAGTGATACAAAAACAAGGAGAACATGCAAATTTCACACACCCTTAGCTGGGCTCAAAACCCACAACCACCAGACAAGTCAGGAGCTGTGAGGCACAAGCTTAACCTACAGTGATACTGTATCCCTCAGTTTAGAACATAACACTCTATTGTTACATTGTTTAAAATGGGTTTCACCATCTGGGTCTTTCTGATTGCCAGTCAATGATTTTTGGCTCCGAGCAAAGGTTTGATGAAATGCAATGTGTTGTTTGAACATATCACTTGTTTTCCATTAGGTTTGTGGGCCTGGGCCCTGTTTTGGTAAATATGCTGTCCTTCCTGTGATTGGCAACAGTGTGCTGTTCCTCTGTTTATAAGACTACACTCATACCTGGTTCACAACTAACAGCAACCTGTCCAGTTTCAAGCTCGTCTCTGTTGCACTGCAGTGTAGTTTTCCTCAACGATGACAAATGCATTTCAGTGACTGTTTGTTTCTTTTCTTCTAATTTAATATCTGAATTGGATTGGATACCAGTTTGCCATTGAGACCCCATACACACACTCATCCATTCAAATGTTCACCCTCTATGTTCAGTGTAGTCACCAAAAAGTTAAATACAGCTGCTGATAAATTAAATGTGGGACTGTTGCCTCAAGTGCTGAACAGACCTGTCATAATGGTTGAGGGGGCTTTCAGCTGTCAGTGTGTTTTTAATGCAAGGTGATCAATAAAGCATTCCGGAATGGTATTACCCTGGGTTGGCTGTCCTTATATATCCCAGACAGCTCCATATGCAGCTCATATTCAGGGTCTGCAGCAAGTGTGGACGTATGCAAGTCCATGGCGCTTGGGCTGGAGGCGAGCTACATATGAAACAGATTAATTGCTTTTACTTTCTTACCACTTCCATTTTAATAGCCATCTTATGTGGGGAAAATGTGACTGTTTCAAGCTTTGCACCCTCACTGATGAAGGTCCAGGAGACTTTGAACACCACAGGACCACCTTGTTTCTGTTGCTTAGTGCTCTTATTGTAATGAGACAATGATGGAGCCACCTATCCTCTAAACAATGGCAAAAATAGGTTTAAATGCGATAATAAATTTTGTGAAGAACGCTGATGGTCCCTTTATTCAATATAGGAAAATGGGACCATTGATTCACCAGTTTACATTAAGCTCATGTTTAATTGTGTGTAAGTGAATGGTTTCTGTTTGCAGTCAAGGGTATCACTCTGCTAAGCTATGGCTCAGTGATTTTATTCAAATCCTTCATAAAGGGATGCTGACAGCATGATGTCACTGCCACAAGAGAGTTTATGGTAGGACACTTGATCTTCAGTCTCTTAGCATTCAACAGATAACTAAAGTCATTTTTTTACCTTAGCCAGCTGATCTGAGATATCTAGCATGCAAACAACTATCTTGCTCATCAGTGAGACATCCAGAGTTTCGGGTGATCTCATGGCCAATTTGCATGACCTTACTTGTCTGTTGGCCACCTGATAAAGTCTTAGCAGGAAGAATGGCTAATTGTCCATATGTATAAAATGGTTAAATAAGTTTCAGGTGACATAGGCATTAACCCCTCTGCTGTGTTATTGCATCCATCTGAAGTTAAATACTTGAAATGTAGTTTCTTTGCTTAAGAAAGCTGTTTAAGAAAACAGTGGTACAAGTTGCATTTGAAGTTTGATGGTTGCTGTCATACACTGATGCGTGCTTCTGGGCGTTCCATTAACATTGATGGAAAATGAGTAACTGGGAGTCCCTCGCATTTGCCTCACCCTTTGTTTGTTTAAACTTAACACTTTTTGAGTCACAGATGAACACTTTGACAAGATTGCATTTTCACTGACTATGTGCCACCCCTCGGACTCCACCTGGCCCAGGTCTGGGCGTGTGGGGTGTGAGACAAGACATTACATAATCCACATAATACACACCTTGCTTAAGGTAACTCCAGCACTGGCTCAGGAACTACAGCCCCAGGGCACACCTAACTTCTGAGCTAGGGGAGCAATAAAGATTTGGTATTTCACATCTGTATAGATGAACAACTAGGAGGAGACACTTCCCCAGAGAAAAAAGGTAGGGTGGGTTATGTTATGCAGACGTCTCTTTCATTTTCTTTTGCAGACCAAGCATGGAAATGCTTAAAGCAGAAGTTTTTGGTTTTCTCCTTGTTTTCAAATTTTACAGGTCACACAAGTTCAGACTAAGGTTTCCACTACAGGTGAGACAAAACTTGAAGTAACGTGTAGGTGATTGTGGCTTTCACTATTAGATCACCTGTACTAACAGACTCACGGAGATTTCGAGCACACTGACTGTTAGTGGTGATCACCAAATATAGTCAGCAGAGCACAGGAAAATGTGTTGTGGATCATAGTGAGACAGCTGCTGTTCTCGGGAATTCTTCCTGTTGCCTGTCATTGATCCTATCAGTACCGAATTAAGTACAGTGCCAGTCTGAACTATGTTACTGTGTTCTCCTGTGATATGGAACTATGGATGTGTCTCCACAATATCATTGTGTCAAGGTCCTTCTGAATTGTTGCCAGTGCTGCAAGTTCCAGCAGAGAGAAGCAATCCCATCCCTGGCTCTTGGAAACAATTATGTGTTCTTTCAGTGTGTGTCATTCAGAGTTTGGTATAAACACCCACGTGCACATGCCTCCTCATGTCTGAGAGTCATATAGCAAAATGTGAGAGGTATTTACTCTTTAGGTGTTTCCATTGTAAGAGATTAGTAGGCTAACCACATTTTACTTTAGGCAATTGGCGAGTAATCGCATGTTGGCAGTTGGATGTGGGCATAATGCTTTTTGCTGGTGTTAATGGCATCAGCATAACTTTTTAGTGTTGATACAAGTGAGTCGGTTACGAAAAGGAGGGTTAGTGGGCAATACAGGTAGGGATAGCGGTAGCAGCTGCAGCTCAGCCCACTGTATACTTCAGATAAGGGCTTTGTGTCTGGTGCCTATCCAGCTGAATTTTTGTGTATAGAAAACACAGGGAGATTCTTCCACTTTGTGCTGGGATTAAGATGTTAGTTGTAGGATTGAAACTTTCTATTAATTTAAGAATATTCACCTGGAAAGGCATTCAAGTATGAAAAAAACAAATTGACATGCTATATGTATCCATAAAAATGATATTCTTTTGTTACAGAACTGTTACAGAAACCAAAATGATCAAAAGACACAGATGATATCCACTGTATGTGCAGCCTTTAAATTGGATCTTAAATGTAATTCACTGGAGTCTTAGTAGAATTTTACATGGTGAAATTACAGTACTGTTTATTTTAGACATACACACACCTGTATGTTTATGGATCCTTTTAGTTCAGCTGATCACACCTTCAGGATCTTTCAAAAGAGACCCCTGCCAACATTTACTGGTCCATTTGCCTGTGTGCTACAACTCATTTATCAGCGTTTATAGGCATCATCTGTCCAAGTACTAGAGTCTGTCACCAGCTAGCTTTCATAAAGACCTTCTCACAGCTGCTAGTCTTCTTCATGCCATAGTTCAGAATGGCTGATGCACATGTTAGGCAAGCATTTGGGTTTCAAGTTATTTTGAGTAGTCTATTTGAGGTGCCATATTTTTGGCCACAGCGAAACATCCTTGCAATGTGCTGAGTCACAACACCAAATCGGCCATTTCTTGCTGCATTCATATCTTATTCTTCGTGCTAAGAACACAAGGGAAACTACGGGAATGTTAAATTGCTTGCCTCACTTAGCCCCCCTTAGTTTATACCTCTAGTTTCTTAAGTGTCCCTCAATGTGTCTGTCATTATTTTGTTTTATTATTGTAATTTCATTGTCTTTCTCTAAAATTGATCACGTTATTGGGTTTGTGTTATGTAGTAACTTTTATGAAGCACGGTAAATTTAACTATATCAGTTCATTGTAATTTCCTTGATCATCAGTACAGCAGCAGAAGGCAGGATTTGAACCTCAGTCTTTCAAAGTACTACCTCCAACAACTACAGTGCATGCAGCCTCTGTTTTTAAATAGTGTTAATATTTTTATGCTGTGTAATTTTGTTATGTGAAGCAGTAGTTGTGCAGTGGTAGACTTTGTATCATGATTATGAGCATAATTTTTTTTATGATATTGTATGCACTCATATTGTAAGGGGAAGACACACGGTGTGCTTGTGGTTTTCTGTGTGATTATCTTGTTTCTTGTTCAGGATGAGAAGCTTCCTACATGATTCATTTTTGCTTCAGAGGAGAGTGACATGGCATAAGACTTCTACTCTTTCAACTTTCACTTTGGGAATAACTTTAAAGAATTTTTGCCACAAATTTGCAGAATCACATAGTAATTATTTGTTTCAGTATCAGTAATGTGTAAAGCCTGGCTTGGGTCATAAAACTATAACTTTTAAAAGTACTTTACTCTTGTTGTAACTAAGGATTCCACCATTACTTCTACATGATGGCTAGCACATTTGCTGCTGGTTGCTTAGAAACGCTGATGTTTGCACGGCTGTCAGGTGTGACCATGTCTGAGATGAGGGCGCTATATTTAAGTTGGTAGTATATGGAGCAGAACTGGATATGAGCTGGAAGCAGGGGGTGCAACAACCCAGGAAGGAGGATGACAAAGTAGAGCTGGAATTTTTTCACTATGTGTGTCAGTTGCAGGAAGCAGGGTGAGTCAGGCAGAGGGGTGAAAAACAGCATCTGTCTAACATTTTATAACTGAAGTAGTTAGACTGTAACTGGTAATACACTGGTTGTTGCTCAGGAGGCATTCCTACAAAGTAGAGTGCTAACTGAAACAGTGCTAAAAATAAAAGTATAACATTATATTTTACAAAATGAAGTAAGTATGACATTATGTTTTACTAACTATGAGAAAATACAAATACAGTAGGGTAATAACTTTTTAAATTAAAAATCCATTTAGAATTACCTAGTCATTTCTTATTTATCTTTGTAATTGTATTCTACATTACCTTGAAAATTATTAATCATTTATTTAATGTTATTTATTATATATTATACTCTATAGTTGTTTTTACATGTGTTATGAGTGTCTTATGTATCCTATGTGTTCTGTTGCTGTAAAAAGATGGTATCATGGGAGTTCTCAGCTGGTTGCCATCCTCTGTGTATATTCTATTACAATAACTACAGTGTGTGTCCATAGCAAGCTCCTCCTGCCAACTTGTCCTAGTCCCCGTGAGCATTATGTTGAAACAAATGATACTTGGTTACAATTGTTGGAAAACTTTGAGGCTAAAAGAAAATGTGTGGTGGATGTGTTAAATGGGTGAAGAATAGATGCCAGTGGCATACAAGAGAGTAAACACATGCGAGAGCACACACCTGCAAGTTGTGGAAGACGGCATTGTCAAGAGAAGGTGTACCAAGAACAGACGTCTTGTGTCATGTACAGCAAAGTGCTGGAGCCACGGAAGCGAAGTCGGGGGGCGGTGGACTTTATTTATTTTTTAAGGGGTAAGGGTCCTGAGTGCATGGAACAAGATGTGGGAGAATGAGTTTTCTGACAGTGTTAATAACAAAGAAAGGAGATGTAGTAGTGTAGTGCAGAGTGCACACCATACACATGGGTGCTATAATAAAACAGTGCTAAATGGGGCATCATTGACTGGGATTTTACTGTATTTCCACATGATACTTAGCATTTAGATAACCTCTATAGTACTCAATTTCTTTATTCAATAATTTTTACAATGATTCATTTCAAAATTAGATGTAGTTATATATTATATAATAACTATATAATAGTTAATAACATATAATTACTGTTTGTGAATTTATTATTTATTGATTTTCATAAGATGTTTACATCTATACTTAGATTTGTGTGTCTTTTTCATGTACAGCGAGCTGGTGAATGTGTGGGCAGACAAGGAGAGAGGAGCTGGAAAAAAAAAATCACGCAGAGTTTGACCTTGAGATGTTGTCTACTCAGCAGAGGCAGAAGCAGACCCAGCTGGGGGAGGGTGGTCTCCAGTCACTTCAACACAACCACCAGTTATCACTCCATGTGTACCACTGTATAACTGTAGTGAATCACATGAGCCTACCCCTGTGATGGTAAATCAATACCTCTCTAAGGGGCTTTATCCTCTCCTCACCAGAGTAGCAAGCCCAGTCACTGACTTGGACAGTATTTCTTAATTTATTTTTCATCTCTGCTATTAATGTGCTGTCTTTGACGCTGACTTCTCATTTTGTCTGAATGTTGTGCTGTTGTTGAGTATTTACATTTACCTGTCAACCCTGGCTGTTTTTAGGCCACCAGCAGTTTTTTCCCCCAAAGGTTTTTGTCTTCCTTCCAGGCCAGAGGTTGTAGGTGTCACTTCTGTTGGCTTTTCTGTAGCAACTGTAAATTTTATAATGTGGAGGTTCTGCCACCTTGCACAATCCTGCTCCTTGTATATTTGGGCCTGGGGCTGACATTGTTTGGATATGCTTTATTCCAATAACAGTCACAGCCTGAATTCTCTGTGGTGGTCTGTAAACAGTGTACCGTAATGGCTAAAAGAGGTCCAGTTCAGTAAGATTAGGTGGATGCTCATTTTTTTGCCGTTTACTTCTTAGGCTGTAGTTACTGTACTCAGCTCCTATTCATAGAGCTTGACAAAATCTGTTTCCCGTATTTGTTTTGACAGAAGCTTCCTAGCTCTTTAAGGCCTTATTGGAGACCATTTGTAATCCTTGGAGTTTGGAAAATGAAATGCATGACTTGTATACATACATCAGCTGTTATGGCTGCATGTATCTGTTGACTTTCACCCGGGTGACTGGCCTGGCAGTGTTGGACTACCCAGAACGAGAGTGCAGGACCTGGTCTGCAGCAGTGAGCAGAGGATTCTGGCCTTGTAAGGTGATCTTTTTTTTGTTTTTTTTTTTTTTTGTTACGTGTTCGTCAAACCAAAGCCTAGAAATGGAGCAGCAAGTCTTTCAAGGCCAAATTGCGATGGAGGAATACACATCTTTTTTAAGCACTATTTTTGTTGACGTTCAAAATTCCAAACGAATTAGGTACGATGGAAAATTTAAGGACTTTATATTCGGGACACTCTTGTTTGTTCCCTCATGACTCCTATGACAGGACCAGGAGATGACACAGCCATACCTCATTATTAGAAACTTTGGCTATTGCCTGCAATGGGGAGGATGTCATATTAGCAGAAGATGAATATGACTTTGAGGGCAGAGCTTCTATGTGGAAGACAACAGTAAGGACATAGAGAGACACTGGGGTTACCAGGATGGGTTAGCTGCAGGGTGCAAAACATAGATATTTATTTTGAAGACAGAAATGTATGGACCTATAGGTACACATGGCTGTTCATGCACACAGTTCACCTTGCACAGTGGTCCTGCACATGGTTATGACTCAGTATATAAAACACACAGACAAGGTCTAGAGGTCAAGTTACTCTTTGAATGAATATTTGAATGGATGAGATGTGTGGTATAAATAACTTTGAATACATCTTGATCATTGGTATCAATCACAGTGGTTCCACCATTTCAGAAACAGCCAACCTTGTGGGATTTGTACACACTAAAGTCCCACAAACATGACCTTACTTAACCATAGTAGTTTGTCAATAGAGGACCTGCGATGAGGTGGCATGTGTTTTGGCAGAACGAATGTGCCATCAACAAATCTTCAGAAATGACAAAGCCGACAAACCACCCTGAACAAAGAACGCTGTGGAAATAAGTTCAGCGCCTTGTTGCTTAATCCATGCAGTTCTGGAGTCAAAAGAGGATCCTAGTAAACAGGTGCAATGTTCATCAACAGTCATACCATCAAGACTCTTCTCCAAAGCACAGTGGAGGTGCATTGTTACTCCTAATGTCAGAGGAACAATGTGAATGAGACGTACACAGATTTACTTCCCTTTTAGGTTCTTATGTTCTGTAATAAACAGCATGGCGAGTCATTGACAGAAACGGAACTAAAGTTTTCTGCTGAAGATATCCCCGCAGCATTTTCATGCCATGTACGATAGGCATGGTTTGTTATCTGTTTGTGTTGCCATGGTAATGGTTTAGGAAGCCGTCCTTGTGGTTTGACTCAACTGAACAGGGATGGGCTGTCCTCTCAAAGCTGTAAAGGGGCCTCATACCCATAAACCTCTTCATTCATGGGTTGTGGCTCACAGAGTGATATATTTATTCCACATGAAGTTTAAATTACAGTCTAAAACACAAATCCTGCCAAACTGAACTCATTAACCTAGCTCGCATATAAAAAGTGCTTTAGGCTATTGCATTTTCACTGTCTTTTGGGTTTTCCCAGGGTTATTTTGTAGATTAATTAACGTATCTGTATTACTGTATTATTTGATGATCAGTTAGCTTTGCTGATTGATTAACTTCTGTCCTTTTCTCCTTTCATTTCTTGTCTACATTTTTAATACTTGGAAAGATAAAATTATGTAAACGGATTTGAATCTGTATTGCCCAAATAAAGTGACTATTTTAGTGAATGTAAAGGCTGGTGAGGCTTTATACATCACTGGTGAGCTTGAAAGAAAAGGATGACTTGTAGCAAGAGAATGTGACAGAAGGAACTGACCTCTGGGTGACCAGAAATGAAACTTTAATTTATGTAGATGAAAGAACATAACAGGTTTTCCTGTCACCATAAAGATATCTCATTTAGATAAATGAAAAGGTACTTTTCTGCTGAATACCTAAATTAATTTCTTTCAGTTGTGTGGTAAGGGCTTCAAGGACAGTTTTTGAAGAAAATGGTTTCAGTTACGTTTCTGTCCCTCAGTCCCTCCCCCCTTACAACTTAATTTGTTGTACAGTGGATTTTAGTCCAACTACTGCCTGATCTTTGAAGCTGTGGATGGAACAGAAAGAATCTGGTCAGTTTATGTGACTCAAACTACTGCCCATGAAGTACTGTGCTACTTTGAAGTTCCTGTGTTCCTTTTAAGATACTGCTGAGTGTCTTAAAAGTCAACTCTGAAAACTATGAAAACCACTCATTCTCTTTCTGTTATGTTTACAGTGCAAATGTTAGGCTACAGAATTTGGGTTCTGAGAAAGTTTTCACACAGATCTGGAGTGTCGGTTTCATTCCAGGTCAGTCTGTGCAGAGTTTGCACGTTCTCCCCATGTTCCTTTGGGATCTCTAGCTTCTTGCCTCAGGCCCATGATGTGCATTTCATATAAATCAGTGACTTAAAATTGCCTGTACTATGTATGAATAAGTGTGTGTTTGTGTGTGAATGAGTATGTATGATTGCTCATTGCCCATGGGATAGCCCATCCAGGATGCTCCCACATGAGCCGGATTGGCTCCAGATCCCCACAGCTTTTCATGAAAGTGTTACTGATGACAAATAGATGTAGTTTACTGTACTTTTCATTAAGATGAATTTGTGATTTGCTACTTCTATGATCATTTCTAATTTTATCTTTTAATTGTGTAAGTAAGGATAGCTGTTGATCTCAGGTATTCTGTATTGCAGATGGGAAGAGGAAGTATCAAAACGAGAGCAGATGGAGTCCATGGTGGAAACCCTGCAGGAGGTGGGGCTACAGTTTTCTCACTTTTTGCTCTGATGGGCTTGTGTAGCTCCTTTCTCCGTAACCTGCCCTCCCCGTCTTTATACGTAGTGCCATTTGTGATGGTCATGTTGAGCCATTGTTTTCCTGAGAGGACTCACTCCATCTGTATATAGCACTTATACTGGCCTCTTACCTTAGCTAGGTCACCCCATCACTACTTGGTATCAGATTTCTCACCGATCTCCATGTCTTGTGTACTCACTGTATACAGGTCCCAGTTCTGTCAACACTGTACAGTTTTGTTGTTAAATTTGTCACATATATGGATTCAGCCACAAAAGACCAGAACATGTGCATCTCATTGACAAATGATCCTTGGAAATCTCTGACCTATAGTAGTGCCTTTCGTACCAATAACAGTCATTTGCTGATCCACAGGATTCCACATTTATCCTCAGTTTGTCCTCAGCAGAAGCGAGTTTCTCTGCCCCCCACAACACACACACACACACACACACACACACACTATATTTTAAGCAGGGCTGGTGAGAGCATTAGCACTTGTCTCATGACCCTTCAGAGACCACCACGTTAATCCTGCTGCATGTCACTTTGTACCAGAATGATTCTCACCTGGGTTCTGCAGCAAAACACTCCCAGCATCATTAGTGATCCTGCTCATTTGTAAGCACATACCTGCCTTTGTTGACTGTTACCCTACATGATCTTGGTCACAATCACTTATTATTCCCATATTTTACCAGAAAGATCACATCAAATGGGACTGAACAGAAACCCAAGTTGAAGTTTATTTTCATTCAATCCATAGTCTGCACAAATGAATTATATATTTTTTTTCATGATGATTTCCACTGCAGTATATACTGAACCATGAAAAGGGTGACTATAAGCTTTACAGAATGATGAAGACTGTGTTATGTGTGCTAATGCTTGTGTCCTTTCATGATCCTTCCTCAGACTGTCCAGCAGTCGGAAGCCATGCAGGATGAGCTCACTGAGACCGTGGACAGACTGAAAGCTGAGCTGGTGGTCTTCAAAAGCCTTGTGACGGATGTGAGTGTGTGCAAACCTACTCTGACTTTACTGTCCATGCTGTGCTGCTCCATATTGCTGTTTTGGAGCCCCTAGTTTAGGTCATTAAAGTTCACTAAGTGCATTTGTTTGCTTTCCAGCAAGACTCTTAAGAGTAATGCTGACAAAAACAAAATAGATTTTACTACTACTGTGTATTTATCTCAACAAACAATGCCACCATAGAAAATATTTAAGTTAGTTTTCACAGAAGATGCAAGAAAAGATGTTTAGAATCTGGACCAATGCTGTCAACTGCTGGTGAGATCAGTTGGTACAGTTTGTAGTGTCCCAGGTCCAGGGTTGAGCAGTACCAGCTCCAAAAGCCGGGCATTAAACATTAACTGTTGGTCTGATCACCAGAGGTGTGTTCATTCATGTTTGTTTTGAACACCAAGTTTGAGATCGGTCAGAGTTGTTATGTTTGAACAACAGGCCTATGATCACAAGGACCTGTGCAGACTCAACATGAGCCCAGAGACTGGTCTGTTGAAGGCATGTGGAGCTGCTTCCTGGACTTTGTTTGGGAGATTTGTTTTTTTAAGAGCAGTGGAAAAACATTCTTTGGTAAGCAGTGGTGGTGCCGTTGGGGAAGGCGTTCAGCGAATTCCACTGCTCTCGGATAGCAGCACGAATGGAGTGGATTGGGGAGGAGCAGCGTTGCTCAGCCTCTTTGTGCTTCCTCGGTCTTCGGCTGCCTCTTTAATTTATCGCAGCTGGACTGGGCTTCCTTGTTTTTTGTGTTAAATAAGTATACAAACACCACATGATTTCCCAGAGGCTGTCTGGACTTTCGTCAAACCACTTTGGCACGTCTTGTGTGCCCCATTTTGTGTTTTACTCTCCCATGTCTGTTACTCAATCCCTGGACAATATTGGCTGTCTGAGCGAATTTTACCTTTGAGAAAAATGTGTGGTGCCAGTGGTTTGAGGGCTGCTTCTTGCCATTTCGTTCGCCCACTCAGTTCCGTGACAGTGGCTTCTTTTGTTGTTGCTCCCAATAAAGGGCACCCGATGACTCGGTTCCCATTTAGACCCAGTAGAAACCCTCAGGAAGAGGTGGGATCTGAAAGTAAGAGACCTGCACATGCCTGCCATGCTCTTTTTGCCCAGCCAAACACTCTGCTTAACCCAAGCAGTGTGGGACAGCAGCATGCTTTATGAAGTTACATATCAATATTGTTTGATATTTAATTATCATGGTTTATATTCATCTTATAACATCCTGTAGCTTCATCTCCCTGGAGCCTGGGAGGTGATACAGATGCCTCAAGGCTCCACCACAAGGTGGTATTTAACGTTAACTCAAAGGCCACCAACCTGTTCTCTGTGATCCTTGCTTGTCTATTTGGAGGATGTGATCGGTTCTACGTCACATCTTCTTGCTCCCTCATGCTGCTGAGCACAGTGGATTACATGATGTGAAGATATATCATGAAGCAGTGCAGGATGTGTAAAGAAGACACTGTTTGGTTTGGGTCTGAGGGAACATGGGGGCTGGAGCAGAGCTCCTGTCTAACGGAGACATTTGAAATGTGGTTCTGTTCCGATTGTGGCTCTCGGCAGTGTTGGATCTTGTGCTTTTGTTTTGATGCTCTGATTCCTGTGGGAGGGAGGTTGGTTGGAATGCGGTTGGTTTAAAGCAGGAGAAATCAACGATGGACTCTAGCTGAGGTAGCTGACTGCTCTAAGGTGACACTGCATGGTGTGAACAATGCTGTGTGTTTCTAGATGTGACTGGCCAGGACCTAACACATCTCAGCTCCATTTCACTGTTGTTTGACAAAATAGGGACACAGAGCAGGAGGGAATCTCACCTGACACATAGCTTAGCTTTTCACAGACTTTGCCCGGCAACATCTAACAGGGACAGATTTAGCCTGCGACTGGATCACCTAACAGTTGACTGGTTTCAGCTTGAGGCCTGCATATGAGAAGAAAAACCTCAGGGTTTCTCTACAGCGCTGATTCTGACCATTGTCCCTCACCCTTCTTTTCCAGCAAATGTCCGACCTGGACAGCAAGATCCAGGAGAAAGCCATGAAGGTGGACATGGACATCTGCCGCAGGATTGACATTACAGCCAAACTGTGCGATGTGGCACAGCAGCGCAACTCTGAAGACATGTCTGTCATGTTCAATGTCAGCCCGTCCAGAGCACCACCAGATAGGGTACGTACACGCATTATCCAAGGATATCATAGTTAAGTGCCATACATTTCTGGTGCTCCTAAACTAGTTCTGCTTAATTCATGCTGCAAGTTGGAATGCATCTTCTAAGAGAAACCACATACAGTAAACAAAGCAGCCCTAGAAAGCGTATCAATATCAGCAGACAATGTAGTTGTTTGAGCCTTCAACTTGCCCTCAAGAGACCCAGGTGTTACCCAGTTAAATACACTTGAGCATGGTACTTACCCTGAGTTGTTCCACTAAAAATCATATACCTGTATAAATAGGTTATTCATTGTAAGTATCTTAACATAGTAAATTAATTTGCAGAAAAGTGTCTGCTAAATGACTGTACAAATTCATATTTGGTTGAGGGTTTGGGTTGGGGTTAGGCTAGGCTAATGCTAGGTTAGGGTTAGGCTAATCCTAATGGTGTTGGTGTGGCATGTCGGAGTGATCCTGCATGAACCCTCAGCTGCATGACGGAGGAACTGGAAGTGTTTGATGCTGTCTCTGGACACAGAGTGGGTACAGCAGCACTCAGCAGTGCCCACACACTCTTCAAATATTGCACCTCCTCTATTCCACTCATACAGAGGTATAGAAAAATTCAGACCCTTTCATATGCATTCATATATACACTCACAGAAACACGCACAGCAATAAACTGCTGAATCATAGACCCCCCCCCCTCCCCTTCCCAGCTCAAGGTTATCACATTGCGCCTACAGTGCGGGCTGCAGCCCAGTGACAGGTAACCTGAACCTGAGCCTCTCCCCATGAGGTCAAGGGGCAGTGCATGAGAAATGAAATGGTTATGAGGCTGATTTTTTTTTTCTCCTAGACAATTTTTGCTTAATTTAATCCCTTAAGAAATAGGTTCTTCTAGGAAATATGCAGATGCATGTTAGAAGGTATGCACAGCTACAAAAGCCATTATTGTTATTTCACTGGGTGATGTACAGCTCGACTCCACTGCACAGGCATCCTCAGCATGCCGCAAGAAGGAGCGCAAGGTAGCTTCGGACGAGGACAGCTCAGAGATGGATGCCGACCCCAGCACCTCGGAGGAGGAAGTGGCAGGGTCTCTCAACATCACAGATGAGATGAAGCGAATGTTAAACCAGCTGTGAGTTTGCCACGCAAATGAGTCACATTCTACCCTTTAGCTCATGACAGTATTTGTGCTTCTCAGGTCTTTGTGTTCAGCTTTCAGTGAGGGTTCTCAGTAAAGTAGTTCTCAGGTTGTTTTGCCATCCGCATCGAGTGACTGAGTCTGAAATTTCAGTTCTATACTGCCAACCAGTGGCCATGTGACGAATTGCACCAATTACTGTACATTGTTTTTGAAGGAAACAAAATTTTTGTTTGATTTAATTCAGCTTTAACAGTAGATTGCATATTATTTGTAGGATGTGTTAAAACATACAGTATGTTATATTTTATCTTTTACTAAACTCAGCCAGGCTGTTATGCTGTGAATGGCATAAAATCTTTGTTTTTATGGTTTCCCTCTTGCAGAAATTTCCTCATATGCTTTTCAGAATTAATTGCTCTTTTATATGGGACTGTGCTCACTTTGCAGACCGAGTTTGTTTCTGCATCTGCTCTCTGTCACCTCTGTATTTTCCTCTTATTTTTCCTGCAAAGGACTTTTGCTCTGTGCTGTTTGCTACATTTGTCCTCCTCTTCACATCCTTCGTTTCCACTTCCCTGTTCTCTCTTCTCTCTCTTTTCTCTCACTCTTTCTCTGATGTGCAGAAGTTGCTCAGATAATTGCTTTGTTGCCAGGAGGGAGACATTTGACATCGATGATGACTGTGATAGCCTGACCTGGGAAGAGAATGACGAGACCCTGCTGCTTTGGGAAGACTTTACCAACTATAACATGCCGTCAGCCATTTGCACAGGAGACTGCCATGGGGAAGGGGTGGAGCCTGTAAGTCCAACCAGCTCTGTAGTGCCCTTGAGTCCACGCTGCACTGCATTATGCTGTATATCTGTTTGTTGCACTTTTTTCTAAGACTCCCTTGTGACCCCCCTCCCCCCACCAGGCATCTCATGATGGAAGCTTGGGGAAACTCATTGATGAGACAGAGTCTCTCTTTAAGACCAGGGAACAGGAGTACCAGGAGACGATAGACCAGATTGAGGTGTGCAGTCCTGTGTTTTTGACTGTGTTGGGAATACCTCGGTGCATCACTGTGTTAAAATGCAAGTATTTACAGGTGGTTCTTGACTTGAGACACATGCAACTCAAAAGAGCCCGGACTTACAATGGCCATCCTATTGACCTTATTGTATTATTTTCGAGTCTTGACATTTGTTTGTAATGTGTGTTGATGACTCTACTTCCATGTGCAATAACATTACAAAGCAGCCATATTTTTCATTGACTTTGTGTTTAGGTGTCTATCAGCAATTGTGCTTTATGTAATATAATGTTTTATTTACTGAACTTGTTGCGTGCAGTTCCAGTCAAGTTTTTATTTACAATGTTTTACAAACTGTGAAGTGAGTTTTCTAGGTGTGTTGAAGTTAATTTTCTAATAGGTTTAGAAAAGAAAGTAAAGAATAACAGTATTGTAGTCTATTTATTGATTTAAAATTATACTAAAATGGAACAATCATAATCTCTGGAATTAGTGAAAATAAAGCACTATTATACAATATGGTATTTGTGCACATCAATTATTTACACAGCCTTATGGTTTATATAATGCAGTATAAGGGGATCTGTGGCTTACAACAAAGTCGGCTTGTGGTGAAGCCAACAAAAAAGAGCCCAGTCATAAGTAGAGGACCACCTGTAGCGTTTGTGCAAGGTTGACATGATAATTAATATCAGTAGGATGGTGTTTCTTACAGCAAATTTCTTTAAGTTGAAGACAGATTAATAGATCTTCTTGTTGCTGCAGTGAAACATTTGTGAGCCAGGAGGGAATATGTCTAGCTACAGTGACTCGTTTGAAACCACTGTTGGCTCTCTGCCTTCATCTTTCTCTCACTTGTCATCAGTGCATTCCCTGCCTGCATTAACCCTAACCCTTATACCTCTCCTAGCTGGAGCTGGCCACAGCAAAGAGTGATATGAACCGGCACCTGCATGAGTACATGGAGATGTGCAGCATGAAGAGGGGTCTAGACGTGCAGATGGAGACCTGCCGGAGAATGATCAAGGGTGGCAGGTAGGTGGCTGAATGGAGCTGCAGTACGAGCGGGTTCCCCTGTTAGCCTTTTAAGAGCAAAGCACAGTCACCATGCAAAACACGCCATGCAGACTCTGGATTATTTATCTCCAATAGCAATAGTCATGGATGAGAGAGTATTTTAGACTTAGGACTGATCCTACTGTCCCATCTTTAAATGGCTTGTGTCCAAAGTCACGGTGTCTTTTGAACAGACTGAGATGGCAGCAGTTGGAGAGTCAGAGTCACAGGTGTTTGATCTTCCTGTGTGTGATCTGGACAGCAGCATTTCCTCTATGACGTGCATGTGTGCATTACAAACTAGTGAATTGGTTGAAGGACAGCACTACAGAAAACTGTCTCAGAGTGACATTTTTTGGCCAGTGGTGGGGTAAAATCCTGACAGCTTTGTTGTGGAGTGTGGTATCAGATTTGTTCTGGCTGAACACACACATATTAGCCTTGCTATTTTTGTAAACTTTCAAGTTTAATAAGCTGCTGTTCGGGACACACAGGGTGGATGATGATGATGATGATGAAGATGAGCTTTATCTTAAATGTGTGATTGTGAAAACTAGCAGACACACAGAGAATGAGAGAAAATTCCCCACTGTAGAACAGTGTTGAGAATTACTTAAGAGACCATATGTCCATAAGGCCCAAGGAGCTGCCTGCTGTGTCACGGGCTGTAAATGTGTGCTCTCCCTGCAGAAACTCCCCGTCCTTCAGCTCAGTGGCGAGCAGCGACTCTGGAAACACTGACGAGATCCAGGATGAGCTCGAGAAGGATGGGGAAGCCGAAGGGCCAGCCAGCTGATGACCTTGAGGTTATGGTCCAAGCCTCCCCTGCTCTGGACACAGCGCCTCCTCGCATTACCTGGGGAAACTTGGGATTTGTTGTGACATCGTGAGCCTGGATGCTAACAGGCAGCCACAGTTCACGGCCCCCCTCTTTGCTAGGACTGCTCCATTCCTGTGGGAAACGGGGGTTGTTCTCCATGGCTTTGCGAGCGCGACATGGGCAATGGCCCCTAGCAGCACCTCAGCTGTGCTTCCTTCCTACATATTGTCAGCCCTCAAAGCCCCCTTCACACCTTCTTTGCTGGGCAGGGAAACACCACCAACTAAAACAGTGTTTATTTATACAAGGCAGGGAACCATATGAGCACCTAATAAGAGGATTCTCTATTTAAACCAAGCAGGGAAAAACACACATGTCCACCAAATCAGACAGTCTGCATGCAGGGCAGGGAAATGCATTTCAACACAATAATACACATGCTGTGTGTATAGAATTGCAAATTGCATCTCCATCCATTGACACAGTATTAAAAGGCTATTATTGAACTGACTGTTATTGAACCAGACAGTAGAATAGAACAATCAACCATCTGATCAGCTGATTGCTAACACTCACAGATGAGGAAAACGTCTATTTTTCTCTCACGTGGGGCCATGTTTTGTATAGACAGAAGAGGTAGACATGCAGCTGTAAGCATGAGGAGTTCCCCAGCAGTCATGGTCATGGCTGTCACCACAGCTCACATAATACACATGTAGGTCCTTATCCACAGGGGTTTACACACTGGCCACAAAATTGCACTTGCCAAAAAATTAGTGGACAAATAAACCCACAATGCCTTTCACATGCATCAAACTAATACTCCCCAACCTACAATGCCTCATTACACAGTGGTGTGGGGAAGGGGGCTGGCAAGAGGGCACTGTAAAGCACTCGAGAAGGAAGCACAGCCTTTGCTGGAAAACGCTCCATTCAGGTACTATGCAATTCGCTTGCCTTATTTCTAGATCAGTGTTTATTACTGTTATTATTATCATCTGCCTTTTGTTTTGCTAGGTGGGGGGGGGGGTGTTACATGAATGAAAGTCCAGTTGCTACTGTACCTTTTTATAAAGTAAAATGAATTGGTTGTGCACAACGTTTACTTCTGTGAGGGAGAAATGCAGACCTACAACAACCACATGGAAGTGTACCTCTGGACCTCTGTACTGAGGGGGGCAGTGTGAGGAGACAGGACCAGTGTCCCAGCGGCACACAAAATACCTGCTTTTATCTGACAGAGTATAGTACCTTGTGCCTACTAAAAAAGTGTTTGTCTTTAATATTGCCTTATTACATTTCCAGGGATTATAAATGATTCTAAAAATGCTCCGCTTAAGCAGAAGTCTTAAGCAGCTGTGATTGTAAGGACTTTTTCTGTCACTTCAGTAAGACGTTAGCCTGGTTATCTGTTTGGCGTTGTATAATGATTAGCAGAATTGCAAATCCTCTCCTGTTCGGGGTAGCACAGCCTATGTCTAACGTACTGTAATGTGGAAATACTTAAAAGTAAACTCCCCTCACATTCCTGTCAAAATCATGAGCGATGAGGCGGGGGAAAAAACAGATATCCCCTAAGTGGAGGCCAGAAGAGTTACCGTATTTTCTGGACTATAAGTCACTCATAAACTAAAATGCACTCAGTGGGTTCGCCAGGCCATGCATTCAATTATATTCGTAATGACTCCTTGTGCATCGATTAAAAATGGATCTTGCAGCGACACTCACGTGAATATGTAACTTCATTCGATAAACTTCAGTAATAGTTTATCATGTTTTGAGTAAAACCTTTGTGTTGTGTTGGTGTTAAAGATTTTGTTATTGATGGTATTTTGGGGCCTCCTGCTTGTCAACATCATCCTCCACATCGTTCTTGAATGCTTTTCTGGCTAACAAAACTACTGGTATAAGTAACACATTATACAATACAGTACATTGTATACTTATTTAATTATTTATTAAGTCACACCGGCCTGTTTACCTGCAGGGGTTTACCTGCAGATTCAACAGATGATAGTAAATGCCCCAGGAATAAGCATGTGCAATTAATTTTCACCTTTGTTTGTAACTTGTGTCTGATGTTTGTTAGTGTCAGTGCTCACAGAGCCAGTAAGGCAAGGGGTTCTGTTACCACAGAGCAAAATGAAGAAAATTGAAAGTGGTGAGGAGAATGTCGAATGTTAATGGGATAAATAAGTCAACAACTGGGACTGAATAGGAGTTTTTGGAGATAAGGTATTTTAAATGAGTTGTAAAGTAACTTATTTTAACTATAAAAATAATCTTTATTATAGCTGTGTCTGAGGTTTTCACAGAACCCAGATTGGGAATTTTTAAAGAATTTCTGTATTATTATACTTGTGATGGTTGTTATTTGAGGGAAAAACTGAGTTAAGTTTTTTTGAGTTTCTACCAAAAATAATAGATAAGGCCAGAAGAGAAGTGGGTTTAGTCGGAAAGAGTCACCCCAGTGTCGCTACAGCTCATTGTACCTATCAGGGCAGCAGTTGGCTGGCCTGGTCTGCACCTCACAGGTTCCCCTCAGTGAGACAGATGGAGGCCCATCCCTGTGTTATCTGTATTCTGTTTCAGTGTCCCCTGGCCTAATCCTTTAAAATGCCTGTATGTTTATAAAGAGGCCTACTAGAGGCTCCTCAAGCCTCAGTGGCCTTTTGTTCAAATTGCTTTTACGTAACGCTTATATAATTAAGCATTATGCCATTTTAATCTGCTGTACCTTGGTTGAATAACTGTATTTCATGCATTCTTTATTAGTTGGTTTCTATGTGTTATTTGATGCTTTATTCCAAAGATTTTTGGGTATGGGTGTAAGAGTTGCATTTTATTTTATATTTTTAACCTTATATGATTTGTATGTTGAACACGTTGTGATATAAGAAAAAATGCTGCAAAACTGAAATAATGTTTAAAGATGTTACACAGTTAATGAGGGCTATGTTGCTTACATTAGAAGTTTTTGCCATTGTGTACAGATTTGTCTGGTAGTGGGAGAGAGACAGCATGATCTTGTTTGCTTGGTTTAACCTGATGACCCTGAATTACAGTAAGAGCAGAGAACAAATGGTGTAAATTCATTACTGAAAGAGGCTTGGCGTTGGAACAAGCCATTTATTTCAGAACTGTTAATGTATGAGTCATTTTTTTCACCAACTTTTTTGCCAGTACTTTGCTCATTTTGTGTCATTTCAGACATTTATAAAATGTATTAGTTACTGTTTGTATGTTTTGTCTTCATAACCATCATGAAAATTTTGAAGAATTGTTGCAGCAAGTGGACAGAAGAGCTGAAGTGGGTGAAAAGGGAATTCATGTGCAAGTAGGAGCGAAGGTCCATTTCAGAGAAGCACACAGGAGTGAAGAGAGCAGGAATCCCACTTGTATGTTTAGACCTCTGGCATTGTGAAGTTCTTGAGGGCTGGGCCCATGTCCTTGTTTACTGCATTTATTATGGCGTTGCCCTCAACTGTTGGTTCACAAAGCTAACATCTCATAGATATTTGTTATGCATTGCTTCTGTAGGTCTTGCATATTTCAAACAAAACCACTCTCTGTTGTGTGCCAGAAGCTGGATCAAGGGTTTGTCTGGATTGTTCATGTTCAGACTCCAAATGTGAGGAAAATCTTTTAATAGTCTGCAAATAAACTACTGGACACCGGGGCATTTGCACACAGCCTGGCTACTAAAGGCCCTTTTGATGCAAATAAAAAAGCTTCCTCTGTAAAAATATCTGCTGATGGAGTGAAAGCCTTGTGCAAAGGTTCATCACGGCTAATGTTTAAGCTGGCGACACCAAGAGGTTGTGTCTTCTAGCTTTTGATTCTCTCTCTGCCCAGCGCTGATACTGGCAGTGATTCATTTGTACAGCTCCTCAGCCGGAGGTCACAACCCATTTGTGTTCTACTCCTGTGTTTGTGAACCAGTGCGTGTCTGGAACAAAGTGTGTAACTGCCATTTTGTTCAACCAACATCTAGCAAATGTGCAGAAATCCATACAAATGTTTTAAAACACTTCTAAGATGTTTAGGGTGCAGTATTGAGAATAACATTGGTTTTGTACCACAATTGTGTAAATCATTGCAACAAAGTATTTTCTTAAATTCAGTGAACTGAAGGAAGTTCTCAGTTTTTATAATGTCCTCAGTCTCCCTGTCAGTTCTGCATATTTTGGCGAATTGTGGCCGAAACAAGTGGGGGAAAACAACGTAAATTTTAAAGTAAACCTTAACTGAGCCTCCCAAATTGTTCACCTGGGTTTCTTGCCAAACTGTAATATCATTATTGACGGTCCAGGGTGTATTCAGTTAATTAAATTGTAAGGAAAGTTTTTGTTGTGCTCGTGGAAGTAAACTGTCCATTATCTTTCAGAATGGGTTCAAAAAACGTATGCCAGATGCACTGTAGATGTAACCATCGACACTCAACACTTTTGATTATTTCTTGCCTTCTCTGCATACATGATAGACAACTATGAAAATGTTCATAAAAACTTATAGCACTTTTTAGGATATATGCACAGTAAACCAGGCAATTATGCTGTATTCCCCTTCAGTAAAAAAGGACAATTTGGAGAGTGTATTTATTCTGAAAATGATTGGCACATTTTGATTATTTGGAGAATGGTGAACAGCAGATTCAAAACTTGGGATTTACTTTTGGCAGGCAAGGCTACCTGGTACTCCTGGGTTTGCTGCGATTGTTAGGTAGCCCTATTGGTCACACTGGTTCCTTAGGATGTACCTGTGCTCAATGACCAGTGACTTCCGTGGGCCCGAATGTGTTATCTTGTTACTTATTTCATGATGGAGGCCTTACAAAGATGACAAAAGTTTGAATAACCAGCCCTTATTTGTACTGCAGAGAAGCTGCAGGTATTTCCTGTGTGTTACTTGGCTTTGGTCAAGAAAATACAACATAAATTGTCTATAAAATAAAGGGACTTGAACGCAGCCTGTGGGTTGTGAGCAATAACCAAGTCTGTTGTCTCTGTGTGTGAGAAAAGAAGAACGTGGTCCATGTGGAACGTCTTCAGTGTCTGTGACTGGTCACTGCTGCTCATGCGAATTCAGATGACTTTACCAAAGTGTGGTTGGTGAAACATTAATGAAGGTGCTAACCTTCCACTGCTGTTGGAAATATTTTTTTTCCCAGTGGTTCTGGTCAAAGACAAAAGATGGAGTCTTGCTTTGCATTCTGTCTCTGTGACCAAGGCAGACATTTGTGATATAAATTTTTCCTTTTGAATTTTCATGACTTCCACCAGCTCCCGAATTTGAATGGGTCATGAGGTCATGGTTTCTGAGCAGTCCTCTGCTCTGTCACAAGGCAGCAACTGAAAGCTGAATAAGCTACAGCTGTATCGAAAATTGTTTTGTCTGCCTGAATTTAAATTTTCTGTTGCCTTATCCACTCGTCTGTGTACTGAACATTTTTTTTCATATCTTGTTTCAAAAAGAATTCTTTTCATTTCTTGATACAAATATTGTTTTATGAATTAATTATTCCTAATGTTAAAAATGTAAAATGACTGCATTGGTTATATGGATTACAGATTTACATTTATCTTAAAAATATGGATGTAAATGGTGTCTAGGGTTTAAAAATTTAAATAAAAAATTAATGGGTAACAGTTTTGAGTTTTTTGTTATGTAACACCATTAAGTAACTGTGTTAAGGGGTTAAGTATTATTGCATCTGGTTTGAGGAGGGCCAAAAATCAATTTATTGAAAACAGATAGATGGAGTTGCATTGTTTATTTGACTAATTTATGATGTACTTGGGCGCATCAGCAATGCAGCCTGGGGTTATTGACATTTTAACAGCTGGCACCCTTACCCAGAGGTGATCAGAGATGATCACTGGCTACATCCTGGAAACCACAGCCCACCACTGCTGATCTACAGGCATCTCTAGGTATCAGTGTCCATCTGTGCTCAGTAGAGTAGCCAAACATGCCAGTCCAGTAAAAGTACTGTTAATTTCCAAAAAATTTTTGGATGAGTACTTTTAGTTAAGTAAACAGCTCTTTAAAAAAACAACCTTTCCAGAAATGTGCTTGCGTTATGAATTAACATTTACTGTTACTGCCCACTTCTGGTTCTTTATAGACCATCTAGGGTCACGTGAGTCTGGAGCCCAACTCGATGAACAGGGTGAGGGGTTGGGAAAGCAAACCACCATGGACTGGTCAGTGTTTAGTCCATTGCAGAGAAATGACAGGGTTCACAGTAAAACCAACCCAAATACAGCCATATGGCAGCAGATGGTTAGGGGCATCTCCTTATAACCTGAAGGTTACCAGTTCCAATCCCCCTCACAATGTAGATCATGGCAATTAGTCTTAACTGATACAGTAAGAATACAAATTTTTGTAAATTGGTACATCACTGTAAAGTTGATTCTCTAATAGTGTAAGTCTGTGTAAAATAAAGGTGATCATATCACAGAGGACAAGAGCACAGCATCAGTTTCCCTTGTCTCCTATCACAAGCTCCCATCTCATTGGCTCTGCTACTGTCGCCGCAGCTGATTGGCCAATCGGGCACCCTCCCTTCGCGTGTGCCATTTGCCTCAAAGAGGGTGACTCCAGGACGGAATTCCAGTGAAATGAACCATAAATAATCAAGCAAGTAATGTCTAAACTTACGACTTAGAAAATACAGGAAACATACTTTATGACGAGCACTAAGATGCATATTGTTACTTACTCTAAGGCCTATTTCTAATGCTGGACAGGTTTCAGCGCTGTTGAGTTCCCCTAAAAGGTAATGGTATGTTCTCGCTTGTCAGCGCGTGCCTTACGAGTCCTTCGGGTTCCTCGAGAAATCTCGAAAAGCGAACGGGAACTTCGCTCCTGTCAGTTTAAAGAAGTCATTTTATACATTTATTTTTTTAATTTGCTGCTGCAAGGTATGCTGCGAGCGCGGGCCGTGCTATTACAGTCCTGGAGACGGTAGGTATATGGAGCTCCGGCGGCTGCCGCCACTGTCACTCTCACTCTCTCTCCTCTAACCGACTTAGCCAGGCCGCACATGGCTGTGCTCGAGCCTCCGGTGGCACCGTGACGCAGGCGGGTTAGCTGTCATCATACACTGCCCGGCCAAAAAAAGTCACCACTTGGATTTAACTTGGTGTTATGATCTGGGGTTGCTTCAGTTGGTCGGGTCGAGGTTCAGCAGCGTTATGTACGCAAAAAACGAGGTGAGCTGACTACCTGCCTATACTGAATGAGCAGGTTTTTCCATCGATGGGTTTTTTTCTTCATATTTCTTGTCAAGATGACAATGCCAGGATTCATGGGGCTTAAACTGTGCAAGAGTGCTTCAGGGAGCATGAGACAGACATCATTTTCACACATGGATTGGCCACCACAAAGTCCACACCTTAACCCCATTGAGAATCTTTGGGATGTGCTGGAAAAGACTTTATTCAGCGGTCCGACTCTTCCATCATTGATACAAGATGTTGGTGAAAAATGAATGCAACTCTGGACATAAATGTTCTGACATTGCATAAGCTTATGGAAAGGATGCCATGGCGAATGCGTGCCGTAATTAAAGCTAAAGGCGGTCCAATGAAATATTAGTGTGACTTTTTTTTTTTTTTGGCTGGGCAGTGTAGTTTACATGTCTGACCCCCAAAAATCGATCAGCAGTGTGGACGGGCAGGACTTGTGCACCAGTGAAGGACAAATATGATTTAATGTGAAATCTCTAACAACAGAGCTGCCCTGGTTGTGTGAGCCGGTGAGCACTCCAAACACCGGACACTGGTACGGCAGATGCAGACACACTGGGCTCCAACACACTGAATGATGGCACGATGGGTGCCAGCACCTAGTGACTGCACCACACACTACTCATAGGCACAAAATGCCATATATAGTCATATATTTGTATTGCACCTTACACTGCAAGCGTGTGATGAAGTGTGTCCATTTGGCAACATAACCGCACTGGACTTAGTTCTCGGATCACAACAAGCATTATTGATTTAGCTCAACACTTGCATCCTCCAGTTCCTCCTTAACCTTACCTGCCTATCCTGTTCGGGGTCCAACGGCCTAAAACAAATTCTGGAGCCATTGGGCACTAAGGTAGGGGGTACACCCTGAAAAAGACACCACACAGTCACTTGCATACACACGTGGGGAAATTTGCAGTCATTTAATGTAAAGCAACACAATGTGGCAGTTTGTAATACAAAAAATTTGTAAGCATTTTGGAAAGCTTTAGACCAGGTGTTATCAACAACATTGACCTTGTTCTCTTTATTTGTTTAAGCGCACGCACTGAATCTGGAATCAACAGAGTATAAAGAAAAAAGTTCTTAACTAGTGAAACTAGATAGGGCTGCTGAAGGTGTTTTTGGCCTTTGGAGTAAACTCCTCAGTTGTGTAGATATAGTACAGTGTAATAATCATTTAAACTGTGGTTAATCATTTGAAGCTAAATGGCCTTCTTTCAATTACTTTCTTTAAATGCATGTTTGCTATTGCGTTAAATAGTTGAATTAATAGTTCATCTACATGTAAGCACCTCAGCTGCATTAAACACACTTCCCCAAGATCAGGTTTCTGGTGAATTATGGCATGCTTTTTAAAAAGTTAGTTAATCCTCTTCATTCCCAAATGGAGCATAAGGCACCAACGAATCTTTTCCAGCCCTTGTGGTCCTGGGCCAGCCAGCTGATTTTATTCCATGTTCTTTAAAAATGGGACTGGTAAATAAATTAATCTGGTGCCCACAGATTTAGGATGTCCTCCTGTGCTGCTGTGGATGTGAAGAATGAACCCATCCTGGGATTCAAGGAAGGGAGTCCTGAGAGGGCCGAACTTGTTAAGGTAATCACAGACATCTGTACACACACTCAGTCATGGTTGTGAGTAGTCAGCAGTGCTGAAGTCACATCCAGGCTATATGAATGGGGAACATATGCTATATGTTTGAACTATGTCTGCTAAATTTCCATAGTGTGAGATTTCAGGGGTCAGGATCAGCTTGGGGGAATGGGGAACATATGCAAAAGTAATATGGAAGGTGTCATATTAACCACATTAATGTTGATGTAACCATATTCCCTAATATGTACCTAGATACAAACTTTCATCATTTATTATGATTTTGATATGTATCTTACCCTTTAATATTATGAAGCCTTTTTACAAGTTGGATATGTTGCTCGAGTTTCTTCCTGCTTATTACTTTGCTAAGAAGTCCTGCAGCCCCCTCCTCCTATGCTTTGAACCAGCAGCCTCTATATTCTGTTTTTGTCCTAATGTCCAGATGTATTTGACAGGCCTTGCAGGAGCTCAGGGGGAAGACAGAGGAGATTCCTTGTGTGGTTGGAGATGAACATGTCTGGACCAAAGATATCAGATACCAGCTGTCTGTGAGTGAAGTTGGCCACCAGTCTCTAATCACCTTTAATCAATTAATGTGGCTACCCAATACCCCCTTTAAAATGCAGGAAGTGAGACAGAAAAAGATGTTATTTATTCAAGATACTGAACGCTGTTTTAATGTCCAACACTTGGTCAAGCTTTTAGAGCTACAGTACGTAGGTGAAAGGCAGCTACATGCAACAGGTTTATAAATATATTTTCTGTGCACTTTAGTTTCCCAAGAGCTCATGTCATAAATTGTCTTTCAGCCCTTCAACCACTCTCACAAAGTGGCCAAGTTTTGCTATGCTGACAAGGTAAGTAGATCATTTGAAGGCAAACCTCTGACGGGAACTGTGTGGTTTCATTCGTGTCAGTACACCTGTTCTGCACATCTGTGTTATGTTGTCTGTAATAAGTTACCCTGTTCTCATAAGCAAAGAACCAGGTAACTATACTGATAATATTTAATTTTATTTACATCATAAGTTAATGTTGCTTTCTATTTTTAAAACTAAAATGTTTCTATATCGTATATAAAATATTTGTAGCTCTGAAGTAGGCAGTAGATGTATTTTCCATTAGAAGGTCTTAGTGAGGGTGGCTAGTCAGAGTTGGAAAGCTTCATTTATGAATTTTCCTCAACAGGACCTCATAAACAAAGCAATCCTGGCGTCGATAGCAGCCCGCCGGGAGTGGGACCTGAAGCCTGTCCAGGACCGGGCCCAGATCCTGTTTAAGGCTGCTGATATCATCAGTGGGTCTAAGAGGGCGGAGGTGTTGGCCAAGACAATGATCGGACAGGTACAGCGAAACGCCAGCTGTTTGCACAGCAGTTTTTCACACCAGGTTAATGCCAGGCAGAATCCAGCTAACCACTGTTACATCCACAACTACCATCAACCCCAGTTTTTCTGTATGGCTGCCTGAAATGCTCCTGTTGCTGGAATAGTGGTCATGAGCTGTTTATTACTGTGCTGAGAGACCTCAATATGTGTCCTCATTGGCCGCCTTACATTACCTACTGTAGGGCAAGACGGTGGTGCAGGCAGAGATTGATGCTGCTGCTGAGCTGATCGACTTCTTCCGCTTTAACGCAAAGCATGCCATTGAGATAGAGCATCAGCAGCCCCTCAGTGTTGAGGGTAGTACCAACACCATGCTGTACCGTGGCTTAGAGGTGAGCAATCTCTACAAATCATTTAATCTTTTTCTTTTATAAATGTGTTATTCCATACCATTTTTCTATCATGATCCTGGCCCTTTAGTTCACATATTGTTTATGTAAAATTGACAGAAATTGCTGCTAGGAACCTGTGAAGTTAAAACAGTAATCAGGATATGTCAATGAATACTTACTACATTTCATACATTGTTTTTGAGCTGAAGAGTCTACGGCAATAAAGTAGATCATACCAAATGTAATGTGTGATTCAAATTTTTCCACCTGGATTCAGGGCTTTGTGGCTGCTGTTTCCCCCTTTAACTTCACTGCAATTGGAGGAAACCTGGCTGGGACTCCAGCACTAATGGCAAGTCTCAGTCAGAATGTTGAAAGATATTTAATGCTAATATGTTTTAGAAAGGTGGCTGATCTGTGTGCTGCTGCTGTTGTCAGGGCAACGTTGTGCTCTGGAAACCCAGTGACACTGCAATGTCTGCCAGCTATGCCGTGTACAAGATCCTGAGGGAGTCTGGTCTGCCACCTAACATCATCCAGTTTTTGCCAGCTGATGGACCTGTCTTTGGTGATACCATCACAGCTTCCGAGCACCTTGCAGGCATCAACTTCACAGGCAGTGTCCCGTAAGTCTCTCTGGCAAGCTCTGTGTCTGTACAAACATGCTGGCCTGTCTGTGTTTCTGTGTGCAGTTCATTTGTTTGTCAAGACCCTTACAACATACTGTAAAATAATCTCCGAAAGTCCATGGTACCACAACTATGTATTTTCCCTCACTTGTAATGAAATTAAATCCTTGTTCGTAAATGGGCAGTTCTTCCCTCTGAATAATTGATCACCATTTTGTTCTCAAACAGGACTTTCAAGCGACTATGGAAACAGGTGGCTGAAAATCTGGATCGATACCGGAATTTTCCTCGGGTGGCTGGAGGTGGGTGCTTGCAGGCACACAGTTCAGCCTCTGTAATTGTAAATAGGCAGACGGTATAGTAAAACTGCAAAGATGGGCATATAGGGGAAATGTTAAGGAATGCAGTCAAGCTTTACCTTTGGAACCGGAGCCTTCCTGCTTGGAATGCTGTCATACAAACCCTCAACTGTGTATGGTGGAATACTGAAATATTCAAAATGCAAAGCTCCCAGTTAGGAGAGGAGCTGAAAAAGGTGTAAATACGAGTGTTGATCAGAAATACTAAGTGTTTACACCCTTCTCAGAAGTGAAAAAATTCTTTTTTTTCTTTTTTTTTTTTTTGGGTCACTCCTTGTATACAGAACTGTCTGGCTTGCATGAATTTCTTGTTTTCAACCCTGTTGTTTTTCAGTGTATACAGGAATCTTGTAAATTTTGAGTATGGAAGTGGTGAAAGAATTTTAGCCCATTGTGCACTAATGCAAGTTTCTTTATTGGTAATTGACATTGAGCTCAGTAGGACTCCTTGTAGTACTCTTTGTTTTCATTATTTTGTCCAATGATTAATTCCATTTTCATAGTTTCTTGTGCTATCAGTTATTAAAGAAGACTTCTTATATAATTGATAATCTCTTGATTTTAAGAAGTATTCATTTTTGTTTTATGTCTGTTTTTCAGAATGTGGTGGTAAGAACTTCCATTTTGTGCACAAGTCTGCGGATGTGCAGAGCGTCGTGATGGGAACCATCCGCTCAGCATTTGAGTATGGTGGGCAGAAGTGTTCAGCCTGCTCCCGGATGTACGTGCCAGACTCGCTGTGGCCCCAGGTTAAGAAGGAGCTCCTAGCTGTTCAGAAGCAGATTAAAGTGGGCGATGTGAGTGACACATTCGGGTAGAGTTTCCGGCAACCAAACTGCGATCGGAATGAGGGGTTGTGCCATGTCTTTGGTGGTTTTTAATTTTATCCTGTTCCGCTCTCTCCAGCCCGTGGAGGAATTCAGCACCTTCTTCTCTGCAGTCATAGACGGCAAAGTATGTGTCACTGTCCTGTATTGCAGGACACTACTGTGTTTTGTCATTTTCTAATGTGGCTTTTATGCATAAAATGTAATGTATGCAGTGTTTTTCTGATATAATGCTTAAGATAATATTTTGATGCATCTGCAATTGAAGGTTTTCTGTGAAGTATTACCTCATAAAGACATGCTTAGAGTGAATATTTTGATTAGTCTCATTTGTATTAACAAAATGCATTTTAATGCTTTCAATTATTCCCCGTGCTTTTATTTTTTAGTCCTTTGGTCGTATCAAGAAATGGCTTGATCACGCCAAGTCATCTCCAAGTCTAACAGTCATTGCTGGAGGAAACTGCGATGACAAGAAAGGGTACTTTGTGGAGCCCACCATCATTGAAGCTAAGGATCCTCAAGACCCCATTATGAATGAGGTGGGGAAGCAGTAGAACCCCAGTTTGGATTCTCCTGCTTTAATGTGTGCTACATCTAAGTGCCCTTTTAGAAAGGTACCTGCTTAGCAGTTCCCGCATGGTAGTTTCAAACAGTGCTGGGCTCTCTGACTGAGCAAACTGTCATACAGGGTGAAGTTGAAGGATTATCCCAGCCATTGAGCACAGATGATCCCAGAGAGCTCAGTCTGAATAGCCACTTAGACATAATCTACTGCGTTTTTTCAACTAAAGCTTCTGAATCTCAGTTTGAACTATTGATGTGGGGCCTCCCCACCGGCCTGCAGGCAGACTCTCATGGAAGTCTGTGTCGGCAATGAGCAGACAGAGGGTTATCGAAACATACTATGTAACTATACTATGAAATTTTTTACACATTCATATTTACCATAAGGTTACTTATTGGGTTAATCTTGAATAGTCAGTCACATTACCTTTGTTTTTGCTGTGGTTTTCCAGTGTATTTTTCTGCATTTATTGCAAGGAATGCATGGTGTACGTTTTCTACTTGATCACTTGGTCATTTTTGAGAATTTTATGCATAACATGTTTGCTTGTCTTCCCAGGAAATCTTTGGCCCTGTCCTGACTGTCTATGTTTACCCCGAGAACCAGTACAAAGATGTGCTCAGGCTTATTGATAGCACTTCCCCCTATGCCCTGACTGGAGCTGTGTTTGCTCATGACAAGTAAGTGATGGCAGCATCTCCCTGGCTCTTGATATGTGGACCGGCTGCTCATTTTACACTTGAATTAGAGAGGATATACCTGTCAACATTAAAAGAATTTATCGCTGCTGTTGTTAGAAATTGTTTTATTTGGCAGCTACCCCTATTATGTCTTCTATCATTTTATGGTCATTACATGTGCCAAATTTAAATCTTCACTGGTTTCAGAAACGTTTTGGATGAAGCTGCAAAAATCTTAAGGAATGCTGCAGGAAATTATTATGTCAACGACAAATCTACAGGCTCCGTTGTAGCCCAGCAGCCATTTGGTGGCTCTAGAGCTTCAGGTGATCTCGTTGCACAGTTCATAATTTTGTTAAACTTGTTACTCACTTTAACTTGCATACATGTTGTACTATATCTGTTATCTGGTTGAATTCAGCATAATATCTCTTAACATGTCTTCACTTTAGCTGCAGACCATGCAAAGTGTCAATAATAATTATATTGATACCTTTTAAACCTTATTTTTAACAATTGCTCACCTCTTCCATTTAGGCACGAACGATAAACCTGGTGGTCCCCACTACGTTCTTAGATGGACCTCTCCCCAGGTTGTCAAGGAGACCCACATCCCACTGACAGAATGGAAGTACCCATACATGGGCTGAAAGGAAACAGCTTGCCCTCAAGCATGTGCACCCTATTCTTCCGGAATCATAGCACAGACGGACCGTCCCCTTTGACCATCCGGCCTCATTCTTTCCTGCTGAACATGACTGAATGTATCTGTTGGTTTTACCCAGATGTGAAAAGCTACTGGTACTTTAATGAGCTGTTACCAAGGCAACATTGCCCACTGCTTACCCCATCTCTACCATCCCTACTACAACGCCAGGCTATCCCCATCCCCAAAACCGAGAGAGTTGTTTCTCAATTGTGTAGCAAATTTAGTTATGATTCAGCATTTGGATCATGGAATAAATTTTAACTGCACCAGGTGAAGGGATATTTGTTCCACTCCCTTTTGATTCTGTAATATGCTGAAGTCAAGGTCAGCATGTTGAGATTAGTAGCTTTATACCTGTGTGGTTTATCCTTTGAGAAACATTTTGTAGTTCATGTTTAGGTACTTAAGTGTTGCAGTCAGTTTGGAACTTCTCCCTTTTCATTGGCATGAACAGTGCAGCAGAAGAACAGTAACTTGTTGCTCTAAATATATATTTATCGGCTTGTACATTTCAGGAACAAGTTAATTTGTACTGTGGGAAGATGGAGCTTTCTCAAGTTTTGACAGTAGTTAGGTTTTTTTTCCCCAGCCTTGGCAATTCTTTGGTTGAAATGGGTTGCAGTAGCAATGCCAAACATGCCCATATACACTGCTTATGAATTTTAATATACTAGGCATTTTTAATGTGGAAATTCCATCTCTTGCATATGATTGTACATGTGTATCAATGAAAGAGTATTTTAAATCTGTATTTTAAAGAGTTTAATATTTAGAACAGTGACTTGTTTTCAGGATGTGCCTAAAAATTATGCAAAAAGGACCTTGGACTCTGAATAACATGCAAATTTATCAATTTATTTCTGTTTTTATGTTTTTTTCTGAGTAGAGAAGTCCAGCACAGCCTGCAGCTTTAGGACCGGCTTTACTGATCTCTGTTTGCTATGGGCAATGGACGTTCACCCCCTGTTTGCTGCAGTTTAATCATTCACAGTTCAGTCTTCATGTATCTAACTGTTCCTGGGGCCTAGAAAGCAACTGTTGACAACCATGGGGCTCCCTGCTGCTCCATGCAGTTTCACAGATGTCCCAGTAGATGGTGTCCAATGTACATTTGTAGAATCCACACTTGTACATTCAGGAATAGCCTGCATTGTGGCTGTTTCATAGACATTACTGCTTCTGCAGCTTGAAAACATTCTGGATGTTACACTACTGTAGTTATGAGGTTTCTATAGTTGCCTGTCCAACAGAAACTAGATGGTAGAGAAGAGTTCATTTTATTCCTGTCAGATATCCAACTTTTTAAAAGATTGCATTTTAAGGTGTTTTGACTGAAAGCCTTATCTTCCTCAGAGTCCCATCAAAACCTGCAGCACTGACCCTTGGCTCCTTTGAGAAGTTAAATCCCAGCCTTGGTGTTTCTGCCACCTTAGTTCCCATTCAGGCAAGGAGGGACAGTGTTCCTGGGAGTGCAGTATGTTCTCCCACTTTGGCTTGTGCCACTGCTTCACCATCTGGAGCTGTAAAGGGAACAAGAGTAATAGAGGACTGATGTGGCGGAGAATGTCCTCAACTGTCCTTTAACACGCCCGCATCTGCTGTGCACAATGATGGTGCAGTTTGTAAAGGATGTAGTAGTGCCTTAGGACTGCTGTAGACACCAAGTCTAAAATCAACATTTATCTGGAGCAGGTTCATAGCATGCATGTAAATAAGAATTTTAATTTTTGGAGAACAAACCTTCAGTGAAAGGTGGTGTAATGAGTTGTAACTCAAAATATTGCTGTCTTTAAATATTGATACGAAGTTCAGAAATCTCAAGCCGAACGTTTGAGTACATCCGTTCAGCAGTGATCAGTGATTTAATAAGGAATGTTTTTGCCTGACAAGTTTTCAGTTGTACACTGAATACAAGTTGAATCCTGGAGAGAAAATGGCGGGGAAAGACCCGTGTGGGCAGAGGGACAATTGATGCCATGCTGTCGAGTGTGAGGAGAGACTGGAGAGCAATGCCATGCCTTCTGCTGGCACAGCACACAGTCTGTGCCCTTTGCCTCTTAGCATGTGGGCCCAGTTTGGCAGCACTGATATCCTACAGGGCTGAATAGGACAGCTGATTTATGGGCCAGTCCTCCTGATGTCCCCACAGATGTCCCACAGGCCATTTTTGTGCTCCACTGGGCCTCACTGGGCTACGCCAGGTACTGCGCAGGGGAGCACAGGCAGCTGCACCTCAGCTTCTGGGTTTTGGAAAAAGGAGGAAAAGAACCCTAAGAAAAAGGTTATTAAAGTTTATTACAGACAATACATACAAAAGAATAGATGATCAAATCTATATAAACATAAATTGTATTCTATATTGATATATAAATATATAGCTCAATTAGATCAAAAGTAGAATAACAAATTTTTAATGGGCAATGGGGTTATTAGTGGCTCTTACAGCACATCTCACACCTTAATACTGTATTTTTATAACTATGTAATTACTGTATGTCTGCATTTGGAGGCAAATTGATTAAATTTCAATGTTATGAATAAAGTTTACACTGTTTTACAGGTACATGGCAGTATATTTTTGTAGTGAGGGAGAATGAAAGTTACGGTAAAACTCAAAAGGTCAGACTGACTGGGTTCCCATGTGGGGTGGCCACAACACAGGTGGTGTATTTTACAGTGACGCAGCTTTGCAGATGCACGTACGCACACACTGCAGCTGTGATCCCCAAAGAGCGAGGCAGCGTGGCTCAGACATCAAAGTGAGGAATTGCCATCCTTTGTCACTGTCACTGGAGGAGGGAAACTGGGCCACAGGACCCAGTCCACACTGTCACACCAAGGTGTTACCAGGTAAGGAGTCAGACACACTTCACAACTGTCTCTGAAACCAATAAAACTAGATTACTCGCTGTATGCTGGAGTGGGAACCTGGGAAACAGCCTCAGGTTTGAATTTATTGTCTAACTTTATATCATTGCTAGTTGTCACATTTTGTTTACACGGTCATCATAAGTGGAAAATAGCTGGAGGGTTCACTGTTTTGTCTTTGTCATATAAACTAAATGGCTAAAAGTGTGTGGATACTTGAGCATCACCCCCATATGTACTTGCTGAGCCTTCCATTTCAAACCCATGGGCATTAATATAGAGTTGTTCCTCTGTTTGCTGCTATAACAACCCCCCCTTCTGGGAAGGATTTCCACCAGATTTTGGGAATTTGTGCCCATAAGAGCATTAGTGAGGTCAGGCCAGAAGGCCTAGCTTGCAGGTGGCATTCCAGTTCATCCCAAAGGAGTTCAATGGGGTTGAGGTCAGTGCTTTCTGCAGCCACTCAAGCTCTTCCACAAAAACCTAGCCAAACCTTGTATTTGTGGAGTTTGCTTTGTAAATATTGAACTACCTACAGTATTTCAAGCCACTATATCTGAAAAGTAAGGGTTGATGTAGATTTAAATTTTATGAACTGTTGAATTACACCACATTTCTTCAGGGAGTCCCACTTTCCCACTCCAGCTACTGTGTGTCACATGCTGTACTCAACTCCACATCAGTATTGATGTCACAGTTGTGTTGATTTTTGGAGTCATTACACTTTCTTTGCTTATACTTTGTTTTAAAGTAATTCAAAACTTTGTTCATTTGATATTTATTGGTTCCATTAGTTTTAAGTTCATTGTATAGCACTTCCACCTCAGGGGGAACAAAAATCCCAATTACAACAGAAAGTTGTCACATGCATTAATGTAACATCAATGTGTGAAAGACAAATGGACTGTTTAAAAGGTTTATTTCCAAGAAATATGAAAATTCATATCAAACACATAGTGCCAACAAAAGGATGTGCACTACAAAGGAGCTCCACTACCTACCTAACATCTGCTGTAAGACCCAGTTTACCTTGTGCCAACCCTCCACCACAGCAACCCCAGTCAACCCACAGCAAGCCCATGTGGTTACCGTGCAATGGTTTGCATCTCCCTAAAACAGATTTTAGCGAACTACAAATCCAAACATGGCAAAGCGAAGTGATGGTGCGGGATCTCATCGGGGTTGTCAAGCAGGCACCTTCCTTCAGTGTTTCATCAAGTTATGATATCAATGTGATAAATAGGAAACAACTTAAATCAAGGTGTCTACAAGAATAGAAAACATGGTTTTAGAGGTGGGGGGGGGCAATTTGTCACACCATCGGTGTATAACATTTCTCCCATTCAGCATGAACCAGAAATCAGTGCTGTTTTACAATATGTAAAGGGATTCATCTTCACAGAAGTTAAATTAATAAAGCATTGTTACATGCGAGCATGAAGGGGGAAGCAGCCTTCTACACACAATATTAGCAGACACGGCGACTTTCGCCGCCGCTACATTCCAGGTCGGGGAGGCACTTGGAGGGGCGGACCTTCACCACGGTCTCCAGACAGTGCAGTGCTCGGGGTCGGCTGCCCTTTTCGGTGGGTGTCCGGACACCCCTGCCACGATCGGGAAGCCATCTGCTCGGTCGCATCGCCGCTCCGCCAGGTGGAAGTGGCTCAGCAGCTTCTCCTGCGAGTCTCCAAAGCGGTCGTGCGCAGACAGGAAACGGATCGTCTCCTGGAGGCACTTGGCGAAGCCCTCGGCGTAGCCCAGGGGGAGCGGCGCGGCGGGACGCAGGTGCTCCCGCAGGTAGAGCACGGCCATCTCCAGGATGTCGGCCTTCTCTAGCTTGCAGCTGCTCCGGCTCGATCTCAGCTCCGTCTCCAGCAACGCTTTCAGCTGCTCGATGCTGCCATTGATGCGGTCCCTGCGCATCTTCTCCACCACGGGTTTCCTTAACTGAACAGAGAAATGAGACACGGTTACGCTAAGCCATTACAAAAAGTGGCAGCACGCGTTTTCGGCGTTTAATTCGGTCTGACACGTACTTTTATTTTGTCTTTCATGCTCAGACTTATGCTGCACAGCTGGACGGGCGCCATTGCGGATCTCGCGTGTAACTCCGCTTCTTTCCCGACCGCCTCTATTTATAGCGTTTGTGCGCCGATGGGCGGGTGGAGGTGGGCGTGGTGGAGGCGGGGTTTCCCACACTCCTGGGCCAATGAGCGGCCCTACAGCACAATGGGAGCCATTACTTCGTGCTAAATTGACAGCATCTTGCAGCTGCAGACAATGGGCGTCTTCCGCATGAACAGGTGGAGTGTGGGCAACAATTGGGAGGCCCGTGGAATCCGGGAAATTGTTGACCGCCGCCGCCGCCCCTTTCTCCCTTCACGCTCCAAATTCCAAGAACCCCATTCACTGAAGGTGACCTACGGAAAAGGCGGGAAAACGTAGCGAAAAGTGCTCCGATCGACCCTCCTGAATGACTACACTATTCAGAAATCATCGATTGAAGCCGTGAAAGAATCCTTTAGAATTTTTTAAACACAGCCAGCAATTTGACCTACATTTATTATATTAAAAGTGAAGCAGTTCAGCAAACAGCGTCATTGTAACTATGGAAATATTAACGCAAAAGTGAATGAGTTCCAACTTTAGTACTTTGATATGGAAAATGACTGTTACTCTATGTTCTAGCAGCACAAGTGTTCAAAATTTAACATCAGCGACCAAATGTCGATGGTGAACTGCATCAAACAAAGATGACACAGTTGTTATAAGTTGCGTAAATTATTAAAATCTTTAAAACAGTGGGGCATATGGAATGTATGGTGAACCAAAGCGATTTATGAGCCAGAGTTGTTGGGTTTGGCGGTTGACGGCGGTTGGCGGGAACTCGTATTAACATGACACTTCAGCAGATGGCCCTTTCGCCAAGTGGACACTGAACAGGAGAGCGTTGCTGAGGGGCCATTAAACACGGCACACTTCCATTTTGCTCCCGGTGAATGCGCCGTGTGGGAAAGTTGAGGCAATACTGGCCCTGGGATCCTATTCTGAAAGACATGAGTGATCTCAAAAGAGCAGCTGCCTTCTTCGAGCGGGGAAACCTTTTCAAGGGCCGCTGGCTGTTGTCCGCAGAGGCGAACAGCAGCCGTGCGTTTGAGACTGTGTGCAGTTTACCGCCACGGGAACCACACGGCGACTCCTCTGTACCGCAGCAACATGCTTCTGTGAAAGAGCCAGCAATATTGCTTATCAGCATGAAACACAACTCCTGTCAAGTTTTACTTGAGTGATGCAGAGATGTGCTTGGCTCCTTGGAGAAAACCGCTGCATATTAATTGGAGATCTTTTCTTGCCATTATGTGTTCCGCACCACAGAGTCTTTATGGAGGCCATGCGGCCTATTTTGAGATTCTGTTCCAGCCTCAATAATAATAATAATAATAATAATAATAGCAGGCTGCACAATAGATAAGGACATAACAATATAGTTTATAATATAGAAATATAAGTATATAAAATATATATAATATAAAAGAATATGTTATAGTATTGCCTTGGTTTAAATCTCAGTGAAGGATCTAATGTAAAGTAATCAACCTTTCACTCCAGATGTTTGAATGTGTGAAATTTGGGGGTTCTTTGACTATAAGCATCAGCTAAACCACAAAATATTAGCAATGTCAGCATCAGAAATGATTTTTAATATGCAGGAGTACAGCAAATTGCAACAAAGAAAATGCTCTCAGTTTATGAGCCATATGAATGCCCCTGCAAACACACAACTGCCCCACTTAACTACATCTGACAAAAAAGCTAAAAATAAGTAGTAGGATTACTGGAAATATGTGGGTGCCTCAATTCAAAAGAGTTTCCCACACCTAGTTTTAGCCTCTCGTACCGTGAGCCGGTGCAACACAATGCATTCCTGCCTTGCCGCTAAATGGGCTTTTCCTCAGCAATGTCAGCGGAAGGCTGCCCTCACACTGAGAGGCAGGTGTTTGGCGCCACGTGTGGCACGAGGGACGAGGGTGGTGGCACCCGCCCGGGACCTGGGAAATGTCTGACCTCTCTCCCGTGCCGGAGGTCTACCCTTGATGTGGGTGCTACTCAGTGGCATTCCAGTGTCACGTGGCACACCCCTCACAAAAGAGCCCTGGGAAAGGAGGCAAGGCGGGAAGCAGCCGCCACTGAATGCCTTCTGGCTTCTTTGAAACCCACTTCTGAGTGTGGTGACTTAATAATGTGCCGGTGATGGCGGCACACTGTGCTGTCACTCGAAGGCGTCTCAGTGCCTTGACAAGATTTTTACCCGGTTGAAAATGTTAAGTTTTCTTTTTTATTTTTTATTTCTTTCAAATAAATCATTAACAAGCATATACATTACATAAGCGCTATAGTCATATTGAAGCACCCGGATGAAAATATTCATCTAACGGATAATGGATTTGAGTTGCAGTGAATCCAGTATCAAAAAATGATGTTCTTGATTCTCGGGAACAACTGTCGAAAGGAGTTGTCAGTTTATCTACTGGCTTCTGTGAGGTGTGCAGTGTTGGTGAACTTGGGTCATGCCGTGGAGGTCCAGATGGCCCATTGAAAGAGACACAACGACTGCCAGGGGATCCGTACGGACATGCAGGAAAAGGGGGGGGGGCTCACACTTGTGTGGAGCTGCAATGAATGGACCTGCGGTGTGGGAACGAGGAGTGGACTCGCGCTCTCATGCATTCCTCAGCAGCAGTGGAAAAGGGCTTCGCCGGTGGTGTTTGAACAGGAGGGCAGCTGGGCCTATGGTGGGGGCTCGTAATGAAGACATGCCTTTTTTCACCGTGAGTGAAGAGGATATCGTACCTTGGAATAGCGCAAACAATGTCCTTTCAGCCTAGCACCGTACCCCTATTCACATTCCTCATTCATCCTTTGAGAAAGGAAGAAGAAAGTTTGGGGATGTTTTCCCTCAGAAACCACCTCTAGCATCTGCTTCCAGAAGACCCATCTTTTTTTTGACTAATCATTATTGCACATTTGCCTTTATTTTTGAATGTGGTTTTGAAAAAATCATATTTAAAATAATTTTGTGAGCTGACACTCTGTCTGATACAAAAAACACACATATACAGTTTTATTTAATCGCCAAGGCATGCCTGTAAACCTTACCAGGTAAATGTTGCAGTGCATGTGATTTACGATTGTCTAAAAAAAAATTGCAAATAAGTAATTATTCAAGTTATTATTTCTAGACACGGAAAACTACTGAAAAATACATAATTACAGTTTTTTCTTAGAAAGCACTTTAACAAATATCTGGCAATTGGAATCATTGTCAGTAGCTGAGGCCCTCAGACACAGTGTCCGCTTTTCTTTTATTTCCAGATGTATTTTCTCACGTTCTGTGAAAGTATTAAAATATAAGCACAGGCCAAGTTGTAAACTACAATTAATAAAATATTTATTTGCTTGAAAATATATTAGGGAAAATAGGGTATGTGGCAACATTACTTACAAATAGCAGAACTGGCTGACAAATGAATTACGAAGAAATGTATACGCTATTATTCCATATGCCGCACCGACTTATAGTTCTTTACTTCAAAGCACGAGCATTCGGGGAAACAGATGTTTGTCCAGTCCGGTCAGTGAGAACCCACAGGAAGAGGGAAGCTGTAATTGCGGATAGATTGTTGCTCCGGTCCCGAGTGAGCAGGTGATGTGAGTGAGGCTGAGTGCGAACACACACGCGTCCACGGCTCCATCGGAGCCTCACATCTCAGCACTGGGATGAAAGAGACTTCTGTTTGCCCTCGGGTGGGGAGGGGGGTCAGCTCTATTGACTGGAGGACGTGTGAGTAGGAGTCTGTCCGCGTTTCCCACACTGGCCACCCATTCATGCCTCTGTGTTCTCATGGGAATGAACAATTGAAGTGTGCCTTCCCTAGAGGGGTTGGATAATTGTGTTTAATTGACGTCTCCAATGAGGATGTGTGTGTGTGTGTGTGTGCACGTAAAAGTACAGGGAAACACCCGTTACAGAATCTGTAATAAAAATGACCACCGGTAGATTTTCATATTGTTTGAGCATTTGTTTATATTACTGACGCACGTAACCTTTCCAGTCTCCTGCTTTAATTTATCCTATTTTTTAAGTTAATAACCACAGGGATATTTAATACAAGTTTTTTGCTGCAAGAACTTTGCCATAGTCGTATTTATTAGTATTTGTGAGCCACCAACTGATGCACTTCAGGTGTAAAATTTGTGGTCCTGGAAAATCTGGTGAGATAAAACTGCTTGTGCTGTTTGTCGGTCAATACTGGTATCTGGCTGAGGACCCCCCCCTCCTGAGAAAAAACACCCAGTCAGCCAGTTAACCATGAAATGATGTTGATGATTCTCCCATTGTCGTGGAGGCCGTGCCCACGGCCCCCTGAGTGTGGGAAACCTAATTCTGCCTGGGCCACATGGCTTTGTGATGCTAATTCGGGGTTATAAATAGGAGAGGAGAGTCAGGCCACAGTCAGATCTTTGGAGAATCATCTTCAGAGCAAATATGGCTCCTTGCTCGTACGCTAGCGAGCTCGGCAACGTTAAACTCTCAAACAAGGAGAAGAACAAAGTAAGTTCACGCGGACGTTACGCTGACTTGTTCTGTACCACTAAATGCTGTGTCGTTGGCTGCGTTTTCTGGGCCGGATCTAACATCACATGATGTGTTTGTTCACAGCTAAGGAAACCGGTGGTGGAGAAGATGCGGCGAGATCGCATCAACGGCTGCATAGAACAGCTGAGGAAGCTGCTGGAGAAGGAGTTCCAGCAACACGACCCCGGCGCCAAGCTGGAGAAAGCGGACATCTTGGAAATGACGGTGAGCTTCCTGAAGAGGCACCTGCAGCCACGTGGCACCGGCTCTGCGAGGGCCTACAGCGAGGGCTACGCCCAGTGCTGGGAGGAGACTCTGGGCTTCCTGTCATCCAGCTCTAAGGGAGCTGTGCCCCTCCATCACCTCCATCGTTTTCATGGCCACCAGAGAACCAGCAAGCAGCTCAGCCCTGTGCTGTCAGTCAGTTCCACAAAGAGCGCGGTGCAGGTGAAGCAAGAGCCCGGTGCTGAGGGACCCATCTGGCGCCCCTGGTAAAGATGCGGCAAAACGTGGCAACTGGAGGCGGGTTTTACCGCCTTCCAAAGTGCAGATAACCCCCTTTCAGGGTTATTTTTCAGTAAGAAATTTCTGACCAAACTGTCATAGTAGAAACTTCTGGTCTCTCACTGCACTTCTTTCCTGCTGCCTGAGTAACAAGAATTTAGTGTAAATTCTTCATAGTGAAGAATATACTGTTTTTATTGGTGCTGTGTACCTTTATTATGTTCTACACTCAAGATTTCTCTTCATGTTGAAGGAATGAGTCAGTCTGTATCAGATTTGTTTAGATCCTCCTCAGAAAAGAACTACATCCTTTTCGTTGGGTAAAAAGTTTTTTTTTCATCGAAGATATTGCATCTGTGAGGAGCCACGTGAGACCTTGGTCTCTCTGTCCTGTTTCTGCTGTGCAGCAAAACACACTTGCTAATGTTTTTGTATCTCTAAGAATGTAAACTCCTGTGAGTAAATTATGCTGTATGAAGAATTAGATCACTTTCGTGTTTAAGGAAGCTGGTTTCTGCGCCATTGTCACGAATAGGTTATTATACTCACAAGCATTAAGCCATTTGGCCAAAAAAGATTTTTATTCTCTAATAAAAATGTGAAAAAAACCGCTGGTGTTGTTTTTTGTTGTTGTTGCATTCTAATGCAAAGTTTAATTTGCCAAAAAATGGAGATAAACTATATTTTTCTTTTTAGTGGCCACCTTTGTGATACTTCCATAGCAAAGCCATAGCTGCTCAGATTAGTACCTTGAAATTGTCACAAAGCACCATCTTATTTAAATATTTTATTTAACCTTTATTAAATGTTTGTGTGTATTAATTACACCGGTTAACACTGTAAAATATCCTATATGGGCAAAAATGTGGGCCCCCTTTGTAATGACTGAGCTGAGCTGTTTCAGCTGCACCCAGACAGCATGCAAACACATTCTAGATAACTGGGTGCTTCCAGCTTTGTGGCCACAGTTTGGCGGGAAGCTCCTTTACTGCTCCAGTACAACTGTGCCCCCCTGTGCACAAAGCAAGCTCCATAAATACAGGGTTTGCCCGAGATGGTGTGGAAGAACTTGAGTGGCTGCACAGAGCCCTTACCTCAACCCCACTGAACCCCTTTTGGATGAACTGGAACGCCGACTGCAAGCTAGGGCTTCTCTCCTGACCTCATTGATGCTCTTATGGCTGAATGGGCCCAAATTCCCAAAATCTGGTGGAAATGCTTCCTAAAAGAGTGGAGGATGTTATAGCATTGAAGGGGGGGGCAACTCTATATTAATGCCCATGGGTTTGGAGTGGGAAGTTCAAGATGCACATATCGGGGTGATGCTCAAGTGTCCACACACTTTTGGCCACCTGGCATATTTACACTGAACACCAAATTGCCCACCATGTAGTCATGCAGCAAGGTGCTCATTCACCTGCCTTTATTAGACCAACTGGAGTTTAGTTTTAGTTCAGTACAGTTTTTGTCTCAGCCTGAGAATCTGGTTATCTGGGGGCAGAAAAGAGCAGCAGGAGCTTATGAGACAGAAAAAGAGCTAAATGCTGCTACTGTGCACTGCTGAGTACCGGCCCCTTTATTACATACAGCTTAAAGCTGTTGCGTATGACTTGCTGTGCACCCGATGTGTGTGTATGTGTACGTGTGTGTGTGTCTGGTATGTTCAACAGCTGCTCCGTACGGCCCCTACATGGCGGCACCCGGTGTCATGTGCGTGGGGCCAGCCTTGGGCCCGCTTTCCCACACTTGTCCCACATTCTTCCCTTTCATCGGCCCAACAAAGGAAGTGTGCCGCACTCAATCATCCATTAGAGGTAATTGCACAAAATCCACCAATTTGTACCCTCCCTAGGGGACCGCGGCTATTTTCTGAGCATCGCTTATGTGCACGTGCCCATGCTTTGCAGAAAAGAATCTCACTTCAGCAGTCTGTTTGGTTACAATAAAATAGAGTGAAAATCTGTGATTTATTTGTGACTATTTTTTTATTTTTTCCAATGATTTGTTAAGTTGTTAATTTCCATAGCTAGCCAAAATGTCTTTTTATTGGATAATGTAGGTTACCCTTAAAATAAATCTGAAAAATAATGGCAGACTAAAAACATGTGTGTAGAAATATGTTCAACTGACCTACACATTAAATGCACAATTATTAGTATTAAATTAATAATTAGAGTCTCCATCCATCCATAAAGAGGCTGGCTTATCCTCAGCAGGTCATGGCACCTATCCCAGAAGTGGAGGGCAACAAACTGGGAAACACCTCCTGAATGTGATGCCGCTCCATCACAGGTTAGTGTCTCCAGTCCTTCTGAAATACATGTGCTTCAACTGTGGGAGGAAACCAACACAAATATATGGAGGATATTCAAGCTCCTCACCGAGCAGGGACCGAACCTGTGTCCAACCGGTTCTACCCACTGTGTCCCCGTGCCACACATTACAGCAGGTTTTATTCACACAAGATAAAAAATGATGACGGGATGTAAGTCCTACCTGCAAGTATAGTATAGTCACCTGTAGCTAAGGGTATTGATTATATTGATTGGAACATCTCCATGCCACCTGGCCTTGGGCTGCTCAGCTCTCAGTACTGAACTGGTGCTTCCAACTCTGATTTGTTACTCATGGTTTTGACCCCATTGCAGAGGAAACAGGATGTAGCGACAACAGTAAAGTAATGTACAGACAATTGAAAAGGTTCTTTATTCAGATTGAATTATGCTGCTAGTGTGATTGTGTGACGGGGGGTTACTTTACAGATAAAACTCTGAGGTCTTTCCACATCACAGCTACCATGGAAATGGACTGAAAATAAAGAGCATTTAAGCCGACTGGAGGTTTCATCCATTTATTTCCAGTTTATTTTCAAAATAAAATCCTGTTCATGTGCACAACAGTGGCAGAACTGAACATTGCAGTACCACTTTGCCTTTACAGAAGGCTGAAAGAATCATTACATTGCAATAGCAAAAATATAAAAGTGCAAAACTTTTGCAGCAGGGTCCACGTTTGCCGCACAAACAAGTTCATAAAATAAACACACAGATTTCTTCATTGACGTTAACACTTCAGCAAACCTCAGACAGTTACAGCAACAGAGTAGAAACAAATAAGTCAGCGTCAAGTCGCACGCAATACTGAAATAGGCCGATCTCATTCAACTTGGGTGAGATATTAAATAAAATATCATAAAATAATAGTGTGAATAAACACACAAACATACAGATCAACTGTACAAAAACAGCAATTACACAGACATACTGTCACCCTTAAATGTACACAGTACCAAAATAAAACGGTATATTCTTCACTATGAAGAAATTACACTAAATTCTTGTTACTCAGGCAGCAGGAAAGAAGTGCAGTGAGAGACCAGAAGTTTCTACTATGACAGTTTGGTCAGAAATTTCTTACTGAAAAATAACCCTGAAAGGGGGTTATCTGCACTTTGGAAGGCGGTAAAACCCGCCTCCAGTTGCCACGTTTTGCCGCATCTTTACCAGGGGCGCCAGATGGGTCCCTCAGCACCGGGCTCTTGCTTCACCTGCACCGCGCTCTTTGTGGAACTGACTGACAGCACAGGGCTGAGCTGCTTGCTGGTTCTCTGGTGGCCATGAAAACGATGGAGGTGATGGAGGGGCACAGCTCCCTTAGAGCTGGATGACAGGAAGCCCAGAGTCTCCTCCCAGCACTGGGCGTAGCCCTCGCTGTAGGCCCTCGCAGAGCCGGCGCCACGTGGCTGCAGGTGCCTCTTCAGGAAGCTCACCGTCATTTCCAAGATGTCCGCTTTCTCCAGCTTGGCGCCGGGGTCGTGTTGCTGGAACTCCTTCTCCAGCAGCTTCCTCAGCTGTTCTATGCAGCCGTTGATGCGATCTCGCCGCATCTTCTCCACCACCGGTTTCCTTAGCTGTGAACAAACACATCATGTGATGTTAGATCCGGCCCAGAAAACGCAGCCAACGACACAGCATTTAGTGGTACAGAACAAGTCAGCGTAACGTCCGCGTGAACTTACTTTGTTCTTCTCCTTGTTTGAGAGTTTAACGTTGCCGAGCTCGCTAGCGTACGAGCAAGGAGCCATATTTGCTCTGAAGATGATTCTCCAAAGATCTGACTGTGGCCTGACTCTCCTCTCCTATTTATAACCCCGAATTAGCATCACAAAGCCATGTGGCCCAGGCAGAATTAGGTTTCCCACACTCAGGGGGCCGTGGGCACGGCCTCCACGACAATGGGAGAATCATCAACATCATTTCATGGTTAACTGGCTGACTGGGTGTTTTTTCTCAGGGGGGGGGGATCCTCAGCCAGATACCAGTATTGACTGACAAACAGCACAAGCAGGCAGTTAAATTTTTATTACCAGGGAACTTTCTAGACTAAATCTGATGTGCCATATGGGTTGTTAAATGTATACCATTAAGATAGCACACCTGCCACTAATACTCATGGCCAAATATTACCGGAGAATCACAGACTTGCACATAAATCATTTTATATATGAAGTTTGTTAATGTATATGATACTGTTTGCAGTCACCCATCACTCAGTTTACTCTCTGCAGCTGTTCTGCTGTGCTTCTTCATGTGTTTACACACTCAATAGCACAAAGATTCTCATTTCTCTCATTATGTTCCCAAAATTTCCTGGTGATGCTTTTCTTCAAAAATGTCCTCCAGTACACAAAATCATGATGACAATTCTGCAAAGCCACAGACAAAGAGGTAAACTCATACCTTCTCTCTTTCTCTCTCTTTCTCTCTCTCTCTCTCTCTCACTCATCTATCAAACACACTTATCTAACCCCTCCAGGGAAGACACACTTCTTTTGTTTATTTCCATGAGAAAACAGAGGCATGAATGGGTGACCAGTGTGGGAAAAGCAGACAGACTCCTACACACCCCTCCTCCTCCTCAGTGGAGCTGTGCCTCCCAGCTCCACTTGTGTACAAGTGTGTAAAAATACCTCTTGCCACATTCACATCCATCCATTATTGATGGCAGCTTAATCCTGGTCAGAGTCACAGCGGCTCAGAGCCTATCCTACAAACATGGGGGCACCTGAGCATGGAACCACCTCTGGATTTCTGGATGGGACACCAGTCCCCCCCACACACATACATGCACACTGGGCAGTTTAGGTTGACCTGGAACACATATTGTTGGACTGCGGGAGAAAACCCACACAGATATGAGGAGAACATGCAAATAAATTTATATAAATATAAATATTTTGTCTTTCATAAGTTTTGTGCACTAGATCTGGATGGATCTAAGCTCATGAAGAAGTTCTTTCAGAGTTTTTGTTGGTGTTTGGTTGCTGTAGATGTTTCATTTTTCTACACTTTGATGAGAACCCATTTATCTGTTTTCAGTGTGTGATCACTGACAGGAGGCAGGGACCCTCTGAGGGGGCACAAGTGCATCGCAGGGCCCCAAAATGAGAACTGACTTCAGTTAAATACATCCCTCAGATGTCTCACACTGGTTTCCAAAAAGCCTGATCTTCTGATGTGGAGGTGATGCTTACAGCTAAGTCCCGTGAGATTCTTTTCCCATCTCCCCCGAGTGACACAGTTGTTTTAGGAGGGATATCACTCCTGTTGTGGGGTTCGGGGCCATGTGTTCAGCAAACTGAAGTCTTGAGATTCTGAAACCTGACGTGATCTGGGTCTACTTAGCCTTCATGAACACACAGGTTGGGAAGACCTTGCAGGAGGTGCTGACCCGAAATAATAACCAACACCTGTACCACACATATAGTTACTGTATGGGACAAAAGGGCCAATGCTCTTCAGTGAGTCAGAATAAATGTCTTTTCTCAACAAAAGATTTTCTGTGCTGCTTGTTCCTGTAATTTCTGTTGTTTAGTGTTACTCCAGCTTTACTCCTTTTCCTTTTTACCACTTAAGAGTTGTGACCACATTGTTGGCTGAAACCTGCATTGCTGTATGGATCTCTCTACCACGCATATGAAATTTTCACCAATTTCACTTATCATTTAACGCTTCGGCATAAGTATTCTGATGCCATATATATTTGCACAACACATATATGGGTTACTTTGCATTTTATTGTATTTTGCTCAAACTGGTCAAGCAGGAAAGTCATGAATCAGCTAAATTTACAGTGTTAACAGCTCAACTGCAGAGATTCCCAAGTACAATGGAATGACCGTTTGCCTTCACTGAAGGCCACATGCATTAGGAAACCAACTTTTCAAACACACTTATCACAAGCACAGACCACAGGCTTATACAATAAATGCAGATACAGAAAATTAGAGTTTGACACTGTCAATACAGTACAGGTAACACTGACACAGTGTTTTTTGGGTAATGGTCTTCACAGAAGATAATAAAGATGCTCAGTCAGTAATAAGCTGAGCACATAAGCAGTGTACTGTGATAATACAACAGCAAAACTGGCTTATACTTTTCATTAAAAGTAACATTATAATGTTTAAAACCTCTGTCATGCAGAAGAGGAAGAAATGCTTCCCACATATGGAAAAAAAGAATTTAGGTTGTATTACTAACACATACTTTATACTTCATGCAAACAAAGTAGAACAAATAAAGCAGATTTGCACACGCAGAATTGGAAGAAAATGCTTCCTACACACTTAGAATTGCTGTCCATGTCTATCACAGATGGACACGTTCAGTTCTGTCGGTCTCAGCTGCAGTCTGTGGGTCTCTACCAGGGTCTCCAGATGCTGCTCTTGACTTGAGTCTTCCCTTTGGTTGGAGTGCAGCGGGATGGAGAGCTTGGGCGAGGCAAGATGTCATCAGTCTCGTTCATGCTGGAGGACAGCTGCAGCTTCTGGAAATGACTCAGGAGTCTCCTCTGGGACTGTGTGTTCACTTCATCGCGGGACAGGAAACGTACAATCTCTTGGACACACCTGGAGAATCCCTGGGTCTCAGGCACAGAGGGGGAGGAGACACTCATGGGCTGCTGCCGGTGCTGCCGTCTCAGAAAGGCAACGGTCATCTCCAGGATGTCGGCTTTCTCCAGCTTGGAGTCGGGATTCTGGTCCAGGATATCTTGACCCAGGAGATACTTGAGCTGCTCGATGCTGTTGTTGATGCGGTCTCGGCGCATCTTCTCCACCAGAGGCTTTCTGACCTGCAACAGGAAAGCAGAAGGTTCGTTCATGATCTGATTCTGCAGCACGAGACCAAGGAAGGAAAATGATCTGAATGCGAGGTGTTTGTCAAAGTTTGGATTGTCGGGTTACCTTGTGGGCCAGAGCGAGGTGCTCCTTGGAGTAGATGGCTGGTGCAGTGAGTGTCGGTGCCATGGCCGAGTCCTTGTCCTGTACAAGTGTGTGTGTAGGGTGAGTGTGGCTCGTGCTGCTTCAGGCCTCCTATTTATAGGCCCACATCTCCATTTGAATGTGTGAGTGCTGAGCTCGGTGGAGTTTCTCACAGTCCGCAGCCAATGACTGAGCCCGAGAGGACAATGAGGAACGTGGAGCTGCCACATGCTCACTGAAGATCTTATTGCTGGGGGACAATAGCCCCGTCTCAGGGGAACAGGTGGTGGGTGAGGGACTAAGGACTGAATCTGGGAAAGTTGTGACCCTCTAATAGATAATATCTGCCTTTTGATGGCAGGACCAATTACAGTGACAGAAAACAAATTCATCACTAAAATGCTCGCGTGTGTGACTGACTTTGAGCTGCATCCCTTCCCTAAAGAATGTGTATACAGCAATTTTTTCTCCCAGTTTCTCTTCACTAAGTATTTAGAGGTATAAGTGAACTTTGTTAAATTGTTGGGCTTTTTTCCATTCTATAACAAACAAAAATGATTAATAAATATTAGTAATTAATTAATATACTGTTATAACTCTTATTTTTTGCTTTATGGCCATATAGATTATAACTGTGAATTTCATGTTGATCCAATGTCTTCCAAAAAATTATGCAGTTTAATCTTATTTTATTTAATAAATGTATTTTATTTATTTTTAAATAACATTTAACCCACATTTCTTTGAAAGTATTTAAACTGAGATACATCTCAGTGACTGAATGAGAAGTGACCAGAGACAGACTTATATAGAGATATAAACCTTTTTGTCAATACGAGTCCAGATGTTTGGTCAGCGAGAGGCCAGCAGTCTCTGTGAGTAGAGAGCTGTTCAGAGTTTCCCACACTGAGCCCTATGTCCCGTGGTCAATGCAGCACAAAAGCTGTTCCCTCCACTCAATGGGATGTTAGTGACGGCTGTTGGATCTGAGAGGGGACACAGCCACCATGTGATGTCACCGTCCATCTGGAGGGAAAGTTCACAAGTTTATCTGCCAATGCTTTACTTCAGGCTGCCTTCGGGATAGTTTCGAAATGACATGTCATGAACATGCAAAGAAGCATGTTTTCTAACACTAGAACCAGAAGTATGAACATGGGCAGTGTACTATAAAAAATAAAATAATAGCTTAGCTAGACTTCAAATGCAGTAAACTAGCTATATTGCACAACAACAACAACAACATTTGTTTGTATAGAACCTTTCATACAGTGATCTGTAGCTCAAATTGCTTTTTAAGGTGAAAGAGACAACAATGAGAAGCAGTATACAAGAATAAAGAGAAAATGGTAAATAGGAATAATGAAAGAGGTCAGACTGCAGTGGAGGTTGTACAGATGAGATGAGGTTGTGCAGATAAGTAAATAGGCTCTAAAGCCCAGGACAGAAAAAACAAAAAAAAAAAATCCAGGTGGACTGGAGAAAAAAACAAAATCCGCAGGGGTTCCAAGGCCAAAAGACCGTCCAGCCCCCTACTGGGCATTCTATCTAACAGAGGGATTTCTGGAACAGTCTTTATTGGTCATTCTGCTGCACACATTGATGAAGATGCCATGGAGATCTGGGACATCTGCCTTCCTACCGGCGATTGAGGGAGCTTCTTAAGGCCTTATAGATGATTAGAAGTATTCTGAAATCAATTCTAAAGGGTACTGGCAGCCAATGTAAAGATTCTAACACCGGTGAGATATGTTCCGATTTTTTTGTCCTGGTTAGGATCCTAGCTGCAGCATTTTGCACTAGTTGCAGGTGATTTATTTCTTTTTTGGGCAGTCCAGTTAGGAGAGCATTACAGTAGTCCAGTCTAGTAAACACGAAGGCATGAACTAATTTTTCGGCATCTATAAAAGTTAAGAGGGGTCTAACTTTTGCAATGTTTCTTATATGAAGATCGAGTTTGTTTGCAACAGCTTTGCTACACCCCTGTTTACCGATTACCATGATTTTGGTTTTCTCCTTATTTAATTTCAGATAGTTGTCACACATCCAGTCTGAAATACCACTGAGGCAATGAATAAGAGAGTCAAGAGCATCTGGGAAATCAGGGGCTATAGATAGGTAGAGCTGTGTGTCATAGGCATAACTATGGTAACTCACATTATATTTTGTGATAACTTCACCTAAGGGGAGCATATAGATTGAAAAAAGAAGTGGACCCAGAATGGAATCCTGTGGAACACCACAGTCAATGTCATGAACATCTGAGTTGTGATTTCCACAGCATACAAAGAATTTTCTATTTGTTAGGTAGGACTGTAACCACTTTAAAGCACTGCCAGAGAGGCCCACCCACTGCCTGAGGATATTAATAAGTATACCATGATCTATGGTATCAAAGGCTGCAGTAAGCTTTAATAGGACAAGTACAGAAATTAAACCTCTGTATTCAACCGCAGATCATTTATTACCTTAACCAGCTTAGGAAAGGGAGGTTAGATGTTGGTCTATAGTTGCTGAGTACTGAAGTCGAGACTGTTTTTCTTCAATAGGGACTTCACAACTACAGTTTTTAGACATTCAAGGAAAACCCCCAGTTCTAGAGATAAATTCACTATCTCGAGGACACTGTCAACAAGAGCATCAGAAACTATTTTAAAGGAGTTGGGATTGGGTCGAGGGGACAAGTGGCAGGTTTCACCTGTGAAACTATGCCACGCAGTTCTTGTTCATCAATTTTATGCAGCGAATTTAAATTACTTGTGGGTACATGCTGTATATCAAATTTTATAATTTGGGAGGGGGACGCACGATATTGCTACGAATATCAATGATTTTGTTTTTGAAAAAAGAGCAAAATCCTGACAGGTTTATCTGGTAATTTTTGGAAGACGCTCCACTGAGTGAACTGGGATTAAAAGTCCGTTTAGTGTTGAAAAAAGAACTTTTGATTTACATTGTGTTATTACATTCAGAGATGTTCATTTTTAAAATCTCATGGTGTACAGTTATTTTACTTTTTCTCCATTTCCGCTCTGCTCTCCGGCATGCTCTCTTAAGCTCAGTTGTTCTATTTGTCTTCCATGGTATATTCGAGCCAGAGGATTTTGTAACTACTTTTTCCGGTGCCACCGAATCTGCTGTGGCCCTTAACTTGGTGATAAAATGTTCGACTGTACTGTTCACGGCATCTGCATCATTTGGGTTTATCAGAATATTAGGGTCACTGAGATGCGCACTATAGTCTGGTTGGTTGTTGACAATGTCGATAAACCTGGATGCTGCAGTACCATCAAAAAAGCGCTTTTTAACAATCTGCTTTTCATTAGGTATGGTTAAAATAGTTTCAACAGTGAAAAATATGCAGTAATCGTCTGAGATATTTGTCAATAACTCGATTTACATAAACTTTTAGACCTTTGGTGATGACTAAATCCAGCGTGTGTCCTCCTTTATGAGTGGGCTGGTTAACATGCTGGTTGAGCTCGAATGAACTGAGTAAATTTAGAAATTCTTTTGCTTTTTGGTCGCATTTGTTGTCTGTATGGAAATTCAAATCACCTCCGATTATAAACCTGTCATAGTTGGTTAGTAATATGGATAGCAAGTCTGAGAACTCCTCAATAAAAGAGATACTGTATTTAGGGGGTCTATAGACAGTAGGCAACAGAAAAGGGGAGACTCCTTGAATAGTAATTGCAATATATTCAAAAGAACTATAAGCACAGAAAACAGCATTTTTAACATTTAATCGACTAGAATAAATATATTTCATGACTGATTTCAATGTAGATTAAGTTGTTTGTGTTGATGCCCCTTTGCACGGATTTTTTCTTTAATCTATGATTCGTTGTTTTAGTTCTGATGCAGCGGTAAGAGATGGGTTGAATGATGAAGGAATTTTCAGTTGTACTGCTAGGCCTGAGTTTTCTAGTCAACTTATGATTAGTTGAATCAGTGCTAGGACAGTGCTGACCTCGAGATAAATTTCCTTCAGAGTTATAGCATCTAAACATGGAGTTAACAAGTACAATGATCACTTAGTCAGGGAAGACAGATTAGCTTTGCGAAGTTGTCGGAGAGGAGCCGGGGAAGATGGGAAAATTATTTGTAACCTTAAGGATATCAGTTTGAAGCCACTGCTTGAGTCTGAGTTGGCCATTTATTAGGTACAAAACCCCCTTTCACAAAACCTGGACTTTGCACAAAGTTCTACACCATGCTGGTCTGTGGTATAAACCACCTTTTCCAGCATCAGATTGTGTTCAGCTAAATGCTGCAATAGGAAAAACTAAGAAACTTCAGCGGTACTGAGTATTGGCCCTGTGTAGGTTGGGTCTAGCATCTCCCAAAAGGCTGCCGTACTGGGCTTTTCACGCCCAGCTGTTTCAAGGCTTAACTGAGAAGGTGTGAGAAGAAAAAAACGCACCAGTGATGGCAGATTCTGTAGATGAGAGCAGCTTGTACTTCAGAGGGCTGAGAGGAGAAATGTAAGAACCGGGCGGTGAACAGACGGGCCGCAACTAAGCAAATTGCATCTAGATCGAACATTTATGTGCACATCCTTAGTTAAAGTTTTGATGCACCTGTAATTTACTTATTAAACTAAAAAAAGATCAAAATTAAAAGAAACATGGTTTTGAAGTGCAGACAAACCAGTCAAAGGTTAATAAAATATTTGACCTAATAGTAGTTTGATATACTTCAGTTACAAGATGATCGTGTGCGCCCAGGTGCTGGGGGGGCTGATGATGATAATGGAACTGGAAGTGTGACTCTGGTCCCCACAGCTTTCCCACACTCTGCCCACTGAGACCAACCCCCCCAAACAATAGAAGTGTGCCTTTTCACATGCTAATTTATCTCGATATATGGCCCTCAAAAAGTCCCAGGGGGAGACGTTAAATAGCTGTTCAGAAAGTGAAAATGCATAAATATTTATAAACTGATATTCTGCTCTAATCTTGTTTGCAAATCCAAGAAGTAGCCGGCAGTTAGTAAACTGTTCCTTAAAGCTTCTTCCAAGGATTTCAGTGCACCAGAGCAGAAGGTCCACTGCTGTGTCAGTACTCTTAAAAGCAGCTTTTATTATAAAAATGTTGTATAATCTTAAATAGCAAAGTGGATTATTACATGAAATTATTATATGACTGATGCGCCATTTTTTATCCATGAATAGCACATTGTGATCATGCTATCATAGTATGATTTATAACAAACACAGTGTTAATACACTTTGTGTTTGTTGTGAATTTCTAATATGATAGTATTATAAGAGTATAGTTTTCATTGTCACACCTATTAAAAATATACGCATGACAATCCAGAATCTTTATTATCGCACGCGATTATTAAATGCTGAGTTGGCAGTTTGTGACCTTGCATAGAGGTTTAAAACAAACAGTTTTACACAAGCGAACGATTCACATCGTGAAGTCTTGGATGAATTCTATTCTGAAAATGAGCATTTTAATGCCACCTGCCAAATTTTAGGGAAGACAATGAAAGCAGTTTCTTCTGCAAGCAGTGCCAATTTCCAAGGGGTCACATGTGTTTGCTTAAACAGAGGAGACACCAGGAGCCCTGAGAAGTGACAGTCGCACTTAAATTTTACCGCAGGTTTCTTCTCCTGGGAATTCGCACACGACGGCCACTCGGGGACCCACAAGTGAGCGGCACGCGTTTGTCTTGTTAAAATGCAAATGATTTCTACAGAAACAACCCTGTTCTATGCAAAGAAGCCCTGCAACCAGTCAAAAGTCAGTCAAAAGTCAGTTAAAAATTCATAGAATTTACTGACATGGATTTCATTTGATTCACTTTCTTGTGGCTTCATTGGTGTAGGTGTGCCTCAAATGTGCGAGAAACACTTTAAAATCAGAGCAGTGCAGTTTTTTTAAACTATGGTCATCATGCTCTGTTTTTCCCTCTGTTTCCCATATTCTGACCAATGGGGATGCAGAAGAATTTTTTTACTGCACCAAACTTCAGAAAGACCATCTGGATGGCAGGTAAAGAAAAGAGAATGCAGAATACCTGCATTAAAAGCCAGAACACATGCCGCATAATAGCATTACCTTTTGAAAATTTACATCTGATTTATTTGTATGGATATAGCTCATTTAAATGTGACATCTAAATACATTTGAGCCAGAAACATCAAATGAAGTCACACCAGTGTTATATCGCAAGTCCCATACTTCTCCGGCAGCTCTTTGTGGTACAAAAACAGGAAAATTTTGAAATGTGAACTAACTCGATGACTGGGGCGAGATGTGGAGCTCATTGCTTTTATCCATAGATCACACAGCTAACTTGCATATTAAATGTAAAGTGACCAGATTTGGGCATCATGACTATTTTAACAGAATGGCTTTGGTACAATGTTACACAAAAAAGCTAAAGATTAGATCACATGTGGTGTTGTTTTAAAGGAAAGTTTTATCAACAGGTATGGGAGTGTAACCAGAGTGTAAAACACACCTCTGCGTACAGCCAAGGTGTTGAAGAAGTCGATGCTAACAGGTACAACAGAGAATGCGTGCGAGTTGGCTGAGATGTCCGATTACGAAATGGATTATTTGCGATCATTCATGGAGCTTGAACATTGTCTTTGGGTTTCCACTGGTGTCTTCCATGTGCTCTGGTTTCCTCCCACAGTCCAAAGACAATTGTTTCAGGTGAATTGTTCACTATATAAGTGCCCAAAACACTACATAGTGTGTGTAATGTTGCATTTCCTGCTCAACACTAGCAAGTAATAATTTAATAAAGCTAAACACATAAACCTAATAAGTAAACTAGCCTCACAAAAATGTCTTTTAAAATAGGAAAGGTACATTGATCTGGACAAAAATGGATACACCATTTAAATACAAACAGGATTTCAGAAAATGTATATTTCTTTGAAATGTGCAGATTCAGCATAACAAAAACACAGTGCTATGTTTACATTTTATAATTTAATACAAATGAGAGGACATTTCAATACTTTGTATATCTCTGGAAATGGACACAAAATATCAAAAACAAATTTCATGCATCTTCACAGAAGATGATACAAATTTCACATTTGCTCATATCAATTTGATATTTTCCACAGTATAATAAACATTGTTAAATACAATCACTAATAAACCCATTGTGAGTATACGCTCTTCTTGGAAGATATGTTACATATATTTGTTCAAATTATAAATATCGGCTGTACACAACTGTAATTTTACAAGTGGAGTAAAATACATAATATTTCTTCTGATGAAGTAGTATTTAAATATTCTGCACACGCAGAATTGGAAGAAAATGCTTCCTACACACTTAGAATTGCTGTCCATGTCTATCACAGATGAACACGTTCAATTCTGTCGGTCTCAGCTGCAGTCTGTGGGTCTCTACCAGGGTCTCCAGATGCTGCTCTTGACTTGAGTCTTCCCTTTGCTTGCAGTGCAGCGGGATGGAGAGCTCGGGCGAGGCAGGACGCCGTCAGTCTCGTTCACGCTAGAGGACGGCTGCAGCTTCTGGAAGTGACTCAGGAGTCTCCTCTGGGACTGTGTGTTCACTTTGCCACGGGACAGGAAGCACACGACCTCTTGGACACACCTGGAGAATCCCTGGGTCTCAGGCGCCGAGCAGGAGGAGACGCTCATGGGCTGCTGCCAGTGCTGCCGTCTCAGGAAGGCAACGGTCATCTCCAGGATGTCGGCTTTCTCCAGCTTGGAGTCGGGATTCTGGTCCAGGATATCTTGACCCAGGAGATACTTGAGCTGCTCGATGCTGTTGTTGATGCGGTCTCGGCGCATCTTCTCCACCAGAGGCTTTCTGACCTGCAACAGGAAAGCAGAAGGTTCGTTCATGATCTGATTCTGCAGCACGAGACCAAGGAAGGAAAATGATCTGAATGCGAGGTGTTTGTCAAAGTTTGGATTGTCGGGTTACCTTGTGGGCCAGAGCGAGGTGCTCCTTGGAGTAGATGGCTGGTGCAGTGAGTGTCGGTGCCATGGCCGAGTCCTTGTCCTGTACAAGTGTGTGTGTAGGGTGAGTGTGGCTCGTGCTGCTTCAGGCCTCCTATTTATAGGCCCACATCTCCATTTGAATGTGTGAGTGCTGAGCTCGGTGGAGTTTCTCACAGTCCGCAGCCAATGACTGAGCCCGAGAGGACAATGAGGAACGTGGAGCTGCCACATGCTCACTGAAGATCTTATTGCTGGGGGACAATAGCCCCGTCTCAGGGGAACAGGTGGTGGGTGAGGGACTAAGGACTGAATCTGGGAAAGTTGTGACCCTCTAATAGATAATATCTGCCTTTTGATGGCAGGACCAATTACAGTGACAGAAAACAAATTCATCACTAAAATGCTCGCGTGTGTGACTGACTTTGAGCTGCATCCCTTCCCTAAAGAATGTGTATACAGCAATTTTTTCTCCCAGTTTCTCTTCACTAAGTATTTAGAGGTATAAGTGAACTTTGTTAAATTGTTGGGCTTTTTTCCATTCTATAACAAACAAAAATGATTAATAAATATTAGTAATTAATTAATATACTGTTATAACTCTTATTTTTTGCTTTATGGCCATATAGATTATAACTGTGAATTTCATGTTGATCCAATGTCTTCCAAAAAATTATGCAGTTTAATCTTATTTTATTTAATAAATGTATTTTATTTATTTTTAAATAACATTTAACCCACATTTCTTTGAAAGTATTTAAACTGAGATACATCTCAGTGACTGAATGAGAAGTGACCAGAGACAGACTTATATAGAGATATAAACCTTTTTGTCAATACGAGTCCAGATGTTTGGTCAGCGAGAGGCCAGCAGTCTCTGTGAGTAGAGAGCTGTTCAGAGTTTCCCACACTGAGCCCTATGTCCCGTGGTCAATGCAGCACAAAAGCTGTTCCCTCCACTCAATGGGATGTTAGTGACGGCTGTTGGATCTGAGAGGGGACACAGCCACCATGTGATGTCACCGTCCATCTGGAGGGAAAGTTCACAAGTTTATCTGCCAATGCTTTACTTCAGGCTGCCTTCGGGATAGTTTCGAAATGACATGTCATGAACATGCAAAGAAGCATGTTTTCTAACACTAGAACCAGAAGTATGAACATGGGCAGTGTACTATAAAAAATAAAATAATAGCTTAGCTAGACTTCAAATGCAGTAAACTAGCTATATTGCACAACAACAACAACAACATTTGTTTGTATAGAACCTTTCATACAGTGATCTGTAGCTCAAATTGCTTTTTAAGGTGAAAGAGACAACAATGAGAAGCAGTATACAAGAATAAAGAGAAAATGGTAAATAGGAATAATGAAAGAGGTCAGACTGCAGTGGAGGTTGTACAGATGAGATGAGGTTGTGCAGATAAGTAAATAGGCTCTAAAGCCCAGGACAGAAAAAACAAAAAAAAAAAATCCAGGTGGACTGGAGAAAAAAACAAAATCCGCAGGGGTTCCAAGGCCAAAAGACCGTCCAGCCCCCTACTGGGCATTCTATCTAACAGAGGGATTTCTGGAACAGTCTTTATTGGTCATTCTGCTGCACACATTGATGAAGATGCCATGGAGATCTGGGACATCTGCCTTCCTACCGGCGATTGAGGGAGCTTCTTAAGGCCTTATAGATGATTAGAAGTATTCTGAAATCAATTCTAAAGGGTACTGGCAGCCAATGTAAAGATTCTAACACCGGTGAGATATGTTCCGATTTTTTTGTCCTGGTTAGGATCCTAGCTGCAGCATTTTGCACTAGTTGCAGGTGATTTATTTCTTTTTTGGGCAGTCCAGTTAGGAGAGCATTACAGTAGTCCAGTCTAGTAAACACGAAGGCATGAACTAATTTTTCGGCATCTATAAAAGTTAAGAGGGGTCTAACTTTTGCAATGTTTCTTATATGAAGATCGAGTTTGTTTGCAACAGCTTTGCTACACCCCTGTTTACCGATTACCATGATTTTGGTTTTCTCCTTATTTAATTTCAGATAGTTGTCACACATCCAGTCTGAAATACCACTGAGGCAATGAATAAGAGAGTCAAGAGCATCTGGGAAATCAGGGGCTATAGATAGGTAGAGCTGTGTGTCATAGGCATAACTATGGTAACTCACATTATATTTTGTGATAACTTCACCTAAGGGGAGCATATAGATTGAAAAAAGAAGTGGACCCAGAATGGAATCCTGTGGAACACCACAGTCAATGTCATGAACATCTGAGTTGTGATTTCCACAGCATACAAAGAATTTTCTATTTGTTAGGTAGGACTGTAACCACTTTAAAGCACTGCCAGAGAGGCCCACCCACTGCCTGAGGATATTAATAAGTATACCATGATCTATGGTATCAAAGGCTGCAGTAAGCTTTAATAGGACAAGTACAGAAATTAAACCTCTGTATTCAACCGCAGATCATTTATTACCTTAACCAGCTTAGGAAAGGGAGGTTAGATGTTGGTCTATAGTTGCTGAGTACTGAAGTCGAGACTGTTTTTCTTCAATAGGGACTTCACAACTACAGTTTTTAGACATTCAAGGAAAACCCCCAGTTCTAGAGATAAATTCACTATCTCGAGGACACTGTCAACAAGAGCATCAGAAACTATTTTAAAGGAGTTGGGATTGGGTCGAGGGGACAAGTGGCAGGTTTCACCTGTGAAACTATGCCACGCAGTTCTTGTTCATCAATTTTATGCAGCGAATTTAAATTACTTGTGGGTACATGCTGTATATCAAATTTTATAATTTGGGAGGGGGACGCACGATATTGCTACGAATATCAATGATTTTGTTTTTGAAAAAAGAGCAAAATCCTGACAGGTTTATCTGGTAATTTTTGGAAGACGCTCCACTGAGTGAACTGGGATTAAAAGTCCGTTTAGTGTTGAAAAAAGAACTTTTGATTTACATTGTGTTATTACATTCAGAGATGTTCATTTTTAAAATCTCATGGTGTACAGTTATTTTACTTTTTCTCCATTTCCGCTCTGCTCTCCGGCATGCTCTCTTAAGCTCAGTTGTTCTATTTGTCTTCCATGGTATATTCGAGCCAGAGGATTTTGTAACTACTTTTTCCGGTGCCACCGAATCTGCTGTGGCCCTTAACTTGGTGATAAAATGTTCGACTGTACTGTTCACGGCATCTGCATCATTTGGGTTTATCAGAATATTAGGGTCACTGAGATGCGCACTATAGTCTGGTTGGTTGTTGACAATGTCGATAAACCTGGATGCTGCAGTACCATCAAAAAAGCGCTTTTTAACAATCTGCTTTTCATTAGGTATGGTTAAAATAGTTTCAACAGTGAAAAATATGCAGTAATCGTCTGAGATATTTGTCAATAACTCGATTTACATAAACTTTTAGACCTTTGGTGATGACTAAATCCAGCGTGTGTCCTCCTTTATGAGTGGGCTGGTTAACATGCTGGTTGAGCTCGAATGAACTGAGTAAATTTAGAAATTCTTTTGCTTTTTGGTCGCATTTGTTGTCTGTATGGAAATTCAAATCACCTCCGATTATAAACCTGTCATAGTTGGTTAGTAATATGGATAGCAAGTCTGAGAACTCCTCAATAAAAGAGATACTGTATTTAGGGGGTCTATAGACAGTAGGCAACAGAAAAGGGGAGACTCCTTGAATAGTAATTGCAATATATTCAAAAGAACTATAAGCACAGAAAACAGCATTTTTAACATTTAATCGACTAGAATAAATATATTTCATGACTGATTTCAATGTAGATTAAGTTGTTTGTGTTGATGCCCCTTTGCACGGATTTTTTCTTTAATCTATGATTCGTTGTTTTAGTTCTGATGCAGCGGTAAGAGATGGGTTGAATGATGAAGGAATTTTCAGTTGTACTGCTAGGCCTGAGTTTTCTAGTCAACTTATGATTAGTTGAATCAGTGCTAGGACAGTGCTGACCTCGAGATAAATTTCCTTCAGAGTTATAGCATCTAAACATGGAGTTAACAAGTACAATGATCACTTAGTCAGGGAAGACAGATTAGCTTTGCGAAGTTGTCGGAGAGGAGCCGGGGAAGATGGGAAAATTATTTGTAACCTTAAGGATATCAGTTTGAAGCCACTGCTTGAGTCTGAGTTGGCCATTTATTAGGTACAAAACCCCCTTTCACAAAACCTGGACTTTGCACAAAGTTCTACACCATGCTGGTCTGTGGTATAAACCACCTTTTCCAGCATCAGATTGTGTTCAGCTAAATGCTGCAATAGGAAAAACTAAGAAACTTCAGCGGTACTGAGTATTGGCCCTGTGTAGGTTGGGTCTAGCATCTCCCAAAAGGCTGCCGTACTGGGCTTTTCACGCCCAGCTGTTTCAAGGCTTAACTGAGAAGGTGTGAGAAGAAAAAAACGCACCAGTGATGGCAGATTCTGTAGATGAGAGCAGCTTGTACTTCAGAGGGCTGAGAGGAGAAATGTAAGAACCGGGCGGTGAACAGACGGGCCGCAACTAAGCAAATTGCATCTAGATCGAACATTTATGTGCACATCCTTAGTTAAAGTTTTGATGCACCTGTAATTTACTTATTAAACTAAAAAAAGATCAAAATTAAAAGAAACATGGTTTTGAAGTGCAGACAAACCAGTCAAAGGTTAATAAAATATTTGACCTAATAGTAGTTTGATATACTTCAGTTACAAGATGATCGTGTGCGCCCAGGTGCTGGGGGGGCTGATGATGATAATGGAACTGGAAGTGTGACTCTGGTCCCCACAGCTTTCCCACACTCTGCCCACTGAGACCAACCCCCCCAAACAATAGAAGTGTGCCTTTTCACATGCTAATTTATCTCGATATATGGCCCTCAAAAAGTCCCAGGGGGAGACGTTAAATAGCTGTTCAGAAAGTGAAAATGCATAAATATTTATAAACTGATATTCTGCTCTAATCTTGTTTGCAAATCCAAGAAGTAGCCGGCAGTTAGTAAACTGTTCCTTAAAGCTTCTTCCAAGGATTTCAGTGCACCAGAGCAGAAGGTCCACTGCTGTGTCAGTACTCTTAAAAGCAGCTTTTATTATAAAAATGTTGTATAATCTTAAATAGCAAAGTGGATTATTACATGAAATTATTATATGACTGATGCGCCATTTTTTATCCATGAATAGCACATTGTGATCATGCTATCATAGTATGATTTATAACAAACACAGTGTTAATACACTTTGTGTTTGTTGTGAATTTCTAATATGATAGTATTATAAGAGTATAGTTTTCATTGTCACACCTATTAAAAATATACGCATGACAATCCAGAATCTTTATTATCGCACGCGATTATTAAATGCTGAGTTGGCAGTTTGTGACCTTGCATAGAGGTTTAAAACAAACAGTTTTACACAAGCGAACGATTCACATCGTGAAGTCTTGGATGAATTCTATTCTGAAAATGAGCATTTTAATGCCACCTGCCAAATTTTAGGGAAGACAATGAAAGCAGTTTCTTCTGCAAGCAGTGCCAATTTCCAAGGGGTCACATGTGTTTGCTTAAACAGAGGAGACACCAGGAGCCCTGAGAAGTGACAGTCGCACTTAAATTTTACCGCAGGTTTCTTCTCCTGGGAATTCGCACACGACGGCCACTCGGGGACCCACAAGTGAGCGGCACGCGTTTGTCTTGTTAAAATGCAAATGATTTCTACAGAAACAACCCTGTTCTATGCAAAGAAGCCCTGCAACCAGTCAAAAGTCAGTCAAAAGTCAGTTAAAAATTCATAGAATTTACTGACATGGATTTCATTTGATTCACTTTCTTGTGGCTTCATTGGTGTAGGTGTGCCTCAAATGTGCGAGAAACACTTTAAAATCAGAGCAGTGCAGTTTTTTTAAACTATGGTCATCATGCTCTGTTTTTCCCTCTGTTTCCCATATTCTGACCAATGGGGATGCAGAAGAATTTTTTTACTGCACCAAACTTCAGAAAGACCATCTGGATGGCAGGTAAAGAAAAGAGAATGCAGAATACCTGCATTAAAAGCCAGAACACATGCCGCATAATAGCATTACCTTTTGAAAATTTACATCTGATTTATTTGTATGGATATAGCTCATTTAAATGTGACATCTAAATACATTTGAGCCAGAAACATCAAATGAAGTCACACCAGTGTTATATCGCAAGTCCCATACTTCTCCGGCAGCTCTTTGTGGTACAAAAACAGGAAAATTTTGAAATGTGAACTAACTCGATGACTGGGGCGAGATGTGGAGCTCATTGCTTTTATCCATAGATCACACAGCTAACTTGCATATTAAATGTAAAGTGACCAGATTTGGGCATCATGACTATTTTAACAGAATGGCTTTGGTACAATGTTACACAAAAAAGCTAAAGATTAGATCACATGTGGTGTTGTTTTAAAGGAAAGTTTTATCAACAGGTATGGGAGTGTAACCAGAGTGTAAAACACACCTCTGCGTACAGCCAAGGTGTTGAAGAAGTCGATGCTAACAGGTACAACAGAGAATGCGTGCGAGTTGGCTGAGATGTCCGATTACGAAATGGATTATTTGCGATCATTCATGGAGCTTGAACATTGTCTTTGGGTTTCCACTGGTGTCTTCCATGTGCTCTGGTTTCCTCCCACAGTCCAAAGACAATTGTTTCAGGTGAATTGTTCACTATATAAGTGCCCAAAACACTACATAGTGTGTGTAATGTTGCATTTCCTGCTCAACACTAGCAAGTAATAATTTAATAAAGCTAAACACATAAACCTAATAAGTAAACTAGCCTCACAAAAATGTCTTTTAAAATAGGAAAGGTACATTGATCTGGACAAAAATGGATACACCATTTAAATACAAACAGGATTTCAGAAAATGTATATTTCTTTGAAATGTGCAGATTCAGCATAACAAAAACACAGTGCTATGTTTACATTTTATAATTTAATACAAATGAGAGGACATTTCAATACTTTGTATATCTCTGGAAATGGACACAAAATATCAAAAACAAATTTCATGCATCTTCACAGAAGATGATACAAATTTCACATTTGCTCATATCAATTTGATATTTTCCACAGTATAATAAACATTGTTAAATACAATCACTAATAAACCCATTGTGAGTATACGCTCTTCTTGGAAGATATGTTACATATATTTGTTCAAATTATAAATATCGGCTGTACACAACTGTAATTTTACAAGTGGAGTAAAATACATAATATTTCTTCTGATGAAGTAGTATTTAAATATTCTGCACACGCAGAATTGGAAGAAAATGCTTCCTACACACTTAGAATTGCTGTCCATGTCTATCACAGATGAACACGTTCAATTCTGTCGGTCTCAGCTGCAGTCTGTGGGTCTCTACCAGGGTCTCCAGATGCTGCTCTTGACTTGAGTCTTCCCTTTGCTTGCAGTGCAGCGGGATGGAGAGCTCGGGCGAGGCAGGACGCCGTCAGTCTCGTTCACGCTAGAGGACGGCTGCAGCTTCTGGAAGTGACTCAGGAGTCTCCTCTGGGACTGTGTGTTCACTTTGCCACGGGACAGGAAGCACACGACCTCTTGGACACACCTGGAGAATCCCTGGGTCTCAGGCGCCGAGCAGGAGGAGACGCTCATGGGCTGCTGCCAGTGCTGCCGTCTCAGGAAGGCAACGGTCATCTCCAGGATGTCGGCTTTCTCCAGCTTGGAGTCGGGATTCTGGTCCAGGATATCTTGACCCAGGAGATACTTGAGCTGCTCGATGCTGTTGTTGATGCGGTCTCGGCGCATCTTCTCCACCAGAGGCTTTCTGACCTGCAACAGGAAAGCAGAAGGTTCGTTCATGATCTGATTCTGCAGCACGAGACCAAGGAAGGAAAACGATCTGAATGCGAGGTGTTTGTCAAAGTTTGGATTGTCGGGTTACCTTGTGGGCCAGAGCGAGGTGCTCCTTGGAGTAGATGGCTGGTGCAATGAGTGTCGGTGCCATGGCCGTGTCCTTGTCCTGTATAAATGTGTGTGCAGGGTAAGTGTGGCTCGTGCTGCTTCAGGCCTCCTATTTATAGGCCCACATCTCCATTTGAATGTGTGAGTGCTGAGCTCGGTGGAGTTTCTCACAGTCCGCAGCCAGTGGCTGAGCCCGAGAGGACAATGAGGAACGTGGAGCTGCCACATGCTCACTGAAGATCTTATTGCTGGGGGACAATGGCCACATCTCAGGGGAACAGGTGGTGGGTGAGGGACTAAGGACTGAATCTGGGAAAGTTGTGACCCTCTAATAGATAATATCTGCCTTTTGATGGCAGGACCAATTACAGTGACCGAAAACAAACTCACCTCTACAATGTTTGTGCATGATCATTGGAAACTAAAAAAAGTGCCCTCTCACAGTGCATTTATAGGTGTAGTTGTACTGATTAAGCTGTTATAAATATTAAACAAATATTACACATATTCCAGTGGTACAAATTTTTAGGTGCGGTCTCTGACCCCCCCAGTGTTTACAGTCCAGGTGCAGTCAGCGGTCCCTGTGAGTCACGGGCTGCTCAGTCTTAACTGGGGTCTTCAAATTGCCCTTAAAGTGTGTGTATGCGTGTGTGTGTGTGTGTGTGTGTGTGTGTGTGTGTGTGTGTGTGTGTGTGCGTGCGTATGCATGTAAATGACCTCCATATGATGGGCAGTGTCCCCTACCTCATGCCTGATCCTTCTAGTATTTTTCGTTGACCACAAGCGGTTCAGGATAATGACTGATGAGCTTAGCGAAACACAATGATGTACAATTTACTGCTAATTTATTTTTTATTATATAGATGTTTTTTTAAAAAGTCTTTCATTTTAATGCAATCAAACCAATGAATTGTGACTTCTTATTGTAATTCTTCACAGGTTGCTCCCTCAGACATAAGTTACTGTGTTGGGTGAGATGTTATGTGGGATGACAGTGGCTTGCAAGCTTTTATTAGGGTTACGATGAAGTGCACACAACAGGCCAACAAAGTTGTCCAGTTTAAACATTTTATTAACAATGCCATGAGTTGAAAGCAATGTGACAAAAAATGCAAAATGCAACCGCGACATTGGTACAAATTAAATACACACACGCTCTATGTCATATGCAATGGCATACACAACATAACATCTCCTTTCTACAAAGGAAGAGACAGCTGGGCACAAATTCACTAAATTCTGTTTTTCTGCATTTAATGGACTGTGGATAAACTTCTGGTTCTCAATTTACACAAAAAAGTTGCAGCTTTTCTCTGCTTCTATGAACAAGAATGCCTGCAATCTACATAAATCTGTGTTTCAGCAAAATTACAATTCAGAATGTCTAAAAAAAGAAAGAAAAAATCAGGTGGTTTGCGACCTAAAATATGTCATTTTTAAAAATTACATTACTCCTGGGTTTCACAGTGCATAGTAAAGCGTTTTTAAAGATGAGGCCTGTGAGCTGCTAGGTTTCCCATCTTTGACATTTATACTTCGCCTCCTAGTTTCTACATCACTGCCAGCAGAAGTGTGGTGCCACATCATGGGCAGAAGCTGGGAAAATGCGCTGGATCTCTCTGGACCACTTGGAATATCCACTGTGGAAGAGTAACATCTTTCTAAGTGTGAAGAAGGATAAGGTCTTTTCCCAAATGTCTTGGCTGGGATGTCCGTGTTGCAGGTGGTCCTTGGGGGCTTCCTTGAAATGCTCCATCAGATCGCTGCACCTTCTTTCCAGTTTCTGGAATTTACACCTTTGCAAGATGGAGAGAAACAGACAGCAACATGGATAACAAAACACTTGTGATGTTGATAACTGACATTTACTAGAGAGGTGCATGACCTCTGATCCCCCCCCCCCCCAAACTGACCTAATGTGCTGTCCCTTCGTGGTGTCCTGTAGGCCGTACATGCTCTCTGCCAGGGCTGCGTATCAGTAGATGATCTCCAGAGAGTTGGTATGTGAAGTGTCTCCACCAGTTCGGCTACTATTTATACAGCTTCTGGGTTGGTTTTGTTTTGCGCAGACTGTCACGGCCAATGGACCAATAGGATCCACACTGACTCCTCACGTGGCCAGAGGAACAAGTGGGAGGTTGTCTGCTTAGAGTCCACTGTCAGCCAAATGACCAGAAGGATACTGGGAAGGTGTCTGAGATCCAAAGAAGCAGTAATAAACCAAAAAAGGCAGATCTTGCACTTTTCTAACATTGCATATATTTTATTAAACCAAAGCTATTGCGGTACCACAGAGAAGCATCTTTTCCAAACACCTGTCCAAATTTTCTAGAACAGGTTACCTCACCTGTAAAGCACATGTACAGGAGTGTCAGTGTTTCCACAGCAACGAAGCTCAACCAAAATACACAACTGTGTGAAATTTTGGCCACCGCAAAGCTGCATAACTGGACAGAACTAACATTTTATCTTTGAATAAGGAGGACAGAAGCAACATTAAAATTTTAATAACAGTGATTTCCTTGACTCTCTCAGGACGACAAAGTTGAAGCAATTTTATTCTGGAAATGAGTGTTTTGAATGGTTGTGGCCGTCTAACATCTGCGTGGTGTTGGTGCTGCTGCTGAGGTGTGTGAATCTGAATTGAGCTGATCTATTAGATGAGGGGGTGGAGACCCCCCCCCCAAAACCACCTCATGACTCCTCTCTTGTTTGCACAGCCTCTTTGTCTTGCCCCTTTGAGCGAGTGGGTCAGGAAGTGTGGGAAGCTGTGGATCTCGCCGCCTCCCACGTTCCAGCGGCAGGTGTGCTAGCAGGAGACACGTGTGATGCAAATGGCGTCAGCGTCACGGGCCCTCATTGTACACACACTTACATGTGTCTCCAATTGTGCTTAAATCCACACTTGTGCTTACGCTCACACACACTTACACAGAGGGAGGTTTGTGTTTCTCACATTAAACCCTGCAAGCAGTGATCACGTGCACTGCTCATATGAAATATTTGCTGTAAATCTGTAGCAACAGGTGCACTACAATGATTCACTCAGCTGATGCTTGTTTATGTAAACTTCACGCTATGTTTCTAGAAACCGGTGCTGTCATTAGCTGCACTCAATAACAGATAAAAAACAGATCTTTTGACTTTAAAAGGTCACCACTTTCCCAGCGTCATGCAGCTCTTTATGAGTCTCTGTCCTTGGTCCCCCACCCACCACCTGTTCCCCTGAGACGTGGCTATTGTCCCCCAGCAATAAGATCTTCAGTGAGCATGTGGCAGCTCCACGTTCCTCATTGTCCTCTCGGGCTCAGCCATTGGCTGCGGACTGTGAGAAACTCCACCGAGCTCAGCACTCACACATTCAAATGGAGATGTGGGCTTATAAATAGGAGGCCTGAAGCAGCACGAGCCACACTTACCCTGCACACACATTTATACAGGACAAGGACTCGGCCATGGCACCAACACTCATTGCACCAGCCATCTACTCCAAGGAGCACCTCGCTCTGGCCCACAAGGTAACCCGACAATCCAAACTTTGACAAACACCTCGCATTCAGATCGTTTTCCTTCCTTGGTCTCGTGCTGCAGAATCAGATCATGAACGAACCTTCTGCTTTCCTGTTGCAGGTCAGAAAGCCTCTGGTGGAGAAGATGCGCCGAGACCGCATCAACAACAGCATCGAGCAGCTCAAGTATCTCCTGAGTCAAGAGATCCTGGACCAGAATCCCGACTCCAAGCTGGAGAAAGCCGACATCCTGGAGATGACCGTTGCCTTCCTGAGACAGCAGCACTGGCAGCAGCCCGTGAGCGTCTCCTCCTGCTTGACGCCTGAGACCCAGGGATTCTCCAGGTGTGTCCAAGAGATCGTGCGCTTCCTGTCCCGCAATGAAGTGAACACACAGTCCCAGAGGAGACTCCTGAGTCACTTCCAGAAGCTGCAGCCGTCCTCTAGCGTGAACAAGACTGACGGTGTCCTGCCTCACCTGAGCTCTCCATCCCGCTGCACTGCAAGCAAAGGGAAGACTCAAGTCAAGAGCAGCATCTGGAGACCCTGGTAGAGACCCACAGACTGCAGCTGAGACCGACAGAATTGAACGTGTTCATCTGTGATAGACATGGACAGCAATTCTAAGTGTGTAGGAAGCATTTTCTTCCAATTCTGCATGTGCAGAATATTTAAATACTACTTCATTAGAAGCAATTTTATGTATTTTATATTATGTAGCTGCTTACAGTGCATATTTAAATTTGAACAAATATAGGCATGTATCTTCCACGAAGACTGCTTGTTCAGCATATTTTAAGTACTTTTATTTGAGAAGATATATTAGAATTCAGAAGTGTCTTACAATTTACAGTAAAAAAATATATTCTTTATCTATATACTTTCTATGTATACTTCATATTTGAAGCGATTCATTTTCCAAGAACACAATGTTCTGTAGTGCATACACAATATATGACAAATATCATCTTCTGTGAAGCTGAAATACTGATCTCTTTTTGACATTTTGTACAGTAGGAACATTTGTTCAGGTTCCTTCATTTCGAAACTTTTAAGATTTTAAGGCCTGGTATAATGTTGCATCACACCTATGCCTGTATTAGGCCATAGTCCTGACATTCTTATATTGTGAGAATATCTTTTTTAAACAATTTAAAATGTTCCATCTGTGATAGGCACGGACAATAACAGCAATTTAAACATTCCACTGCTCGTACATTGTTTGTTTATAGTTTGAATCAAATAAAAAGTGCAAGAATGGTATCAACAGTTGTTCCTGTCTTTTTCAGAAATACTCAGGTACTGCTAGAAAAATATAGCAATTAAATTTTTCACACAGAAAAGCAGATGATTCATGAAGTTATGAAGACAGTAATGGAAGATGGGAATGTCCATTCAGAAAGTTTTTGCGCATATGACATCCATAAAAAAGATTTCATATAATATGTTCACATATACAGTAAATGTTTAACTTCTGAGCTATTCAGTACAAAAAAATTTAAGAAATGGTAAGAGTACTCATGTTGTATAGGCAGTTTGTATAGTCTGAATAACTCTGTCTTTGCATATTGTTTCTAAAATAATGGAACCTATTATTTAGGCTGTAATCTGTTAATTTAGACAGTGTCACAGGAAGTAAGACATATATTTTATTTAGCTAGGCTTTGGAGAGAAGTGCTGCTTTAGTCGAACCCTGTGTTAAAAAAACTATTCAAGTTTTATTTAGTCTTCATTTGCATTCAGTAAGACTTGTTAGATAATGAACATTACAGTGATGAATCCATTTATACAGCAGGGTAGAACAGCAGGAGGGGGGATTTGAAAAGGGTTACCAGGGTAACCAGGACTCGTCCTACTACCTGCTATCTGCTAGGTGGTCAAATAGCTTGTCAGGTGTTAATGGAACCTCACATGGTATCAGTAGGACTCAGTGGGGTTATGGCAAAACATGCGAAACGTTCAGCTTGGCTGAACATTGGCGGTTAGGTTACAAATGCTAAACTATATAACATTTTTACAGGTTTACTTATTGTGCACACAGTTACCGGGCAATTTTGTCAACAAATTTAGCACAATTTTTAGACATTTCTTAAAATTCTTAACAATACAACTGCAGAACAAGCTGGAATATTATACGAAGACAAATAGCACAAAAATAGAACAAAATGAAAGGGGAACAAAAGCACAGAATGTACAAAGAGCTTGAAATATGTACAGAATTCAATGGACTTCAAAGCTGTATCTAGTGGTGCTCATGACTGTAGTGACACAACACAGAGCTTTTCCATTATATTTGCCTAACTGGATTTGACATTTTTTAAGTAAAACAAGATTATCAAATAGTGTCCTCCATGTAATGTCTTTAAATAAGGGAAGTCATAAACACAGATGATGATCAGAGAATGTACACAGGGCTTCCCAGAATGACTGGGTGCACAAACAGCTCCACAGTAAATGTAGTTTCAAGGCAAATATTACACAAAGAGCAGTTTGTCCCGATTTGTTTTTTAATTTTTTAAGAAACCTTTTGATGGGGAAAAACCTAACTCTGATAATGATGGCGATGTCTATTGGAAAGAAAGACCAAATTCATTTATTTCAAATGCACACAACTGTGCATCAGAATGTATATTACTGCCAAAGAGAGGATGAAACCACAGACCTGTAACCCTTACAAGATGAGGTCGATTCCAAATAAATTCTTAAAACACAATAAAATAAAAGAATTACACCATACAATTATCAATTCCTTTATCCAGGCAATAAATACTTGACTACATTTAATGGAAACTGCCTTGCCCCTGTGCTCCTTTTGTGCAGCTGAGGCTGAAACGCTTATTCATCTTTTCTATTTCTGACCACAGCCTAAGTACTTCTGGGGCCAAACCAAGCTCTATTCTTCACCGTGTACTTTCTTATTAATATCACTGACTGCGAGGTTCTTTTCCAAACTGGCGACTCTGCTGAGAGAGACTTAGGCGATGCATTTAACCTCATTCGCAAGTCACATCCTCAAAAGCATGATGGATTCAATCTGAGCCAAATTCCTAATTGTTTCTCATTGGTCTGTTGACCTCTTCAATCCATTTCTTCATCTTTTCAGAAAATCTCCTGCAATAGGAAAGTTATAAGGACATCTCAAATCATTGATTTTTTTTTTTTTTTGGTTAAACTGTAGTCTTATGTTGTGTGGCCTTTTCTATTTTATTTAACTATTTATTTTCATTACATTTTTAAACATTTAGCACAGCTATGTATCCCCCCGTTATCTGTTTTTACTTATTTCTTGCAAAGTTGCTCAGTATGTACTTGTCCAAAATTTTTGTAGAAAAATTAAAAATGATTTTATTTCGAATGGGGGAACGAGATAGCGTCTCAGGAAGCGGCCGCAGATTAGTTCGGACGTGATGACGTCGCTCAGCGTCATTACGCATCGAACGTCCGTCGTAAATATGCCCCCGCCTACCCCGATGCAAGTTGTTCAACATGGCGGATTCCGTTCAGACAGGGAGTAGTGGTGACAGTATGGACAAGAGCATTACTCTTCCGCCTGACGAGATCTTCCGCAACTTGGAGAATGCCAAGAGGTTCGCAATAGATATAGGTACCGGAACACGAGAGAACGCGTTGTGTTTTGCGTGTGTGTGCGCTGGCCACTTGTGGAGCTGTTGGTCACGTTTGTGTCTGTGTTGGTGTTCATACAGGGACAGCAGATACTGTGTGTGTCCTCGGTCCACTCTGACATGTCGTGTGTTTGTTGGACACCGACTCGGGCGTTACTGGCGTGTGTTTGAAGTCAATGTGGCAAGGGCATGTCAAGTGCGAGTGGGTGGCAGTTTGTCATTTGCCGTACTGTTCGTTTGTGTCGGTAGTGAACGTCGGTGTTTGTTTAGCGGTATGACAGTGAGGGTAGTGTGTGAGCGTTTGGGTGTATCAGCAGCTGTGTCGTTTGTGTGCTTAAACTGTGGCTTTGTGACAGGGGTCAGTACTGAATGTGTGTCAGTGGTGAATGTCAGTGTGTTTAAGAGTCAGTAGTGTGTCAGTGTAGAATGAGATTGTCAGGGTGTTTGTCAGCAGTGTGTGTGCTAGAGCTACTATGAATGGGCGTGTAAGCAGCGAGTGTCAGTGTGTGGAACTGTGACAGCAGTGAGTCAGCATTGAATGTGACTTTCAGTACTGAATTTGTGTGTTAGTAGTGTGTCAGTGCTAAGTGAGCATGTCACTTTGTGTGTCAGTGCCACAGGGTGAGCACCGAATGGTTGTGTCCCTGTGTGTCAGTAGACTTGTCAGTTGAGTACGGGTGTCAGTGTGACAAAGTGAGTTCTGAGTAGGTTTGTCAAGTGTCAGTATTGGACATGTTTGTGTGTGTCTGTGCGTATGTGCATATGTGACATGGTGAGAACTGAGTGGGTGTGATCCTGTGTGTCAGTAATGTCTATTTTAAGTTGTGTGGGTGTCTTTGTGCGAGTAGTGCATGTCCCCTCCCCCCCAACACAGGTTCCTTGCTGGGGGCAGAGGGTGTGTGCCTGACGACCAGAGTCCTTGGACTGTCTCAGATATCGGCAGAGGGTGTCTGTACCCACAGGGAATATCGCCAGGATATGGTGTTCTGTGTAGCAGGATGTCGTCGCTGCCTCACAGTTGTCTTTGTCCCCATAGGGGGTAACTGGTTCCACATACAGCCTCCCTCTGAGTGTGCAATGGTGTGTGTTCACTTCCCTCTGTTGCAAAATAAACACAAGAAAACCTGGAACTAACACGTTACAGATCAGCAGAACTGGGTTAAAGTTTAAAGACATGGGCAGGGGTGGGAGGTCTGCTGACACAGTGCTTTTTCTTGACTTATTAGATGAACATCTCTTGCACATTAAGCGATATTATTTGTCATATTATTGCTTGTGGTGTCTCAGGTTCACAGCAGGTTTAGAAGTGGCACAGGAGAGGGATTTGAACTTGCAGCCTCGTGAGGGAACAGCGCAAACCCAGGCATTTGTTGTGGCTGTATTCACCATAGACCAGCGGTGAGGAGGCTGCAGTTCCTTGAGGAGGCAGGCTGCACTAAGCAGAGCAATGCAACAGGTTTACCCAGGAGCTTCTTGTTCCGTCCTTTCAGTGATCTTAGTTTCACCTCACACTAAACACCCATTGGCCCAGGACAGCTAATCTTTCTCTAAGTTGCCCCTTTGCCCTTGCATTAATCTTTGACAAAGTGTCTGATTTATTGCAGAAAATCTGCAGACAAGAGCAGTTAACTTTTATACACCTGTACCCTGTTATCTGAGTGCAATTTGTTCTATGAAATTACTCAAATGCTGAGAACTCAGATATTGGAAAGCACTTTACATTTTTTTCCTATGAGGAAAATTATGATGTGTGGCATGTTTATCTGATAAAATCCAATTAATTTCTCCAAAATATGTGTAACGCTTTAAAATACTTTTTTAATTGTCATTAAAAAAACACTTTAAACACAAGTTAAAAAAGGGTTGAGGTAATTAATATGCATTTGTGTGTTTATGTGTAGTTTTAAGTATTGTTTTGTTCATTATAAGTTCTATTAACAGTGAACATTTAGTACTTACATTTATTTAAAAGATGGAGAAATGATAACAGTAGAACAGAATAAATAAAACTTTGCTGGGGTCTTACTGTAATGGGCTGTTACTGCAGGACTGGGCGACTGAACAGAGATTAACAAAATCTTAAGCTGTGTTTGAACCCGGGCCACATGAGGCAGAGCCTGAGAATACAGTTGCCTGGCACAGCGCTGTCACACAGCTGCTCGCTTTTGCTCAGGCAAATTTTGAGTGTTTCTCTGATGTTCGTTAGCTTTGCTTGTGTACCTTCTCATTTCTAATACAGAGCATTAATATTCAAACATTCATCATACTGTATTAGAAACTCGAAAACCAGGAACTTGAATGCCGAGGTACAGATTCCCATTAGAATATAAATTCTTTTCCAGGGTGTAAGTCAGCATGGTGGCATCATTTATTCTGCTAGATTCATCTAAGGAAAATCTCCCTCTCCCAACAGGTGGCTCTTTGACCAAACTCGCCTATTACTCCACAGTTCAGCACAAAGTAGCCAAAGTCCGCTCCTTTGACCATACGGTGAAGGTAAGACATTGAGGAGGCTTTACTAAAATGTAATTTATTGAGCAATAGACATTTGGCAGTATTATGCAAAATCATGCACTTCATGTTAAATAGGGCTGAAATGTGATTTATTAAATTTGCAGGATTTTACCTGCTGGTTTGATTTTTAACCAAGACATTCTGAAGTAAATGTTTCTGTTTGACCAGTGGAAGTAGTTAATGTGTGAAAATGCTTACAGAAATGAGCCCTCCAAGCTGTATGGTTACCTAACCATGCAGGGTGTTTGTTTGGAGTCCTCAGATCTCCTCGATCATCTTCATTGTGGGCTGAGGCCTGCTTTAAGGCTGGTCTTAGTTGTATAATATAATAATGCCAGTGATAACATTACAAGTTGATTTTTTTTTTTAAACTGAATACTCTTACTTTGTGAAACTCCCTATGTATAATTGTATTTTGTATGACCACATATGTATTTTATTTTGACTTTAGCAGATGCTTTACTCGCTTAAAGGAAGTTTCTTGAACAGTACCAGTCAGAAATTTTAATACACATGGAAAGTAAAGTCACCCAGAAGTGTCCCTACATCTCATGGATCTGCCGCAGAACATCCTGTTTGACATTTTGGATGTTTTTTTCCTTAAACTTATTTGACTGAATATTAAATGCGGCAGGGGAATTATTTTATGTCCTTAAACTTGTGACTGGTATTGCATGTCATTCAGGGGTTATAACATTGCTAGAATTTGACTGAGAAAGGGTTAGGCTAAAGGTACATAGACATCATCAGGGCAATTGACAGTGTGGTGGTTAAGGAAAATTGAATGCTGGGTAACTTAATCCAGCTGCTGCATTTTTGCATTTGTTTCAGCCTCAGTCTCTTTCCCCCACCCAGGAGATGGAGGGTGACCCTTTGTATGAGATCTCGGTGCAGGAGGAGATCACAGCCCGGCTTCACTTCATCAAATTCGAGAATGCTTACATTGAGACCTGCCTGGACTTCATCAAGGATCACCTGGTCAACACAGAAACCAAGGTCATCAAGGCCACAGGCGGGGGTGCTCACAAGTTTAAGGAGCTGATCGAGAAGAAGCTGAGGCTCAAGTGAGCGAACAAGAGCAGTTGTGCATATTCTGGAATCGGTTATTTGCTTGGAATCAGTGTTTTCTTTCCTCTCTGCGCAGCAGTTATCCAGCTCTAATTTTTTTTATTGAAAATTGTTTTGCATTCAAAATGAAGAATTTTTAAATCAGAACTTGTAAATGGAAACTTGGTGGATGTCTTCAGATTCTTCTGCCTTGTGCAATAAGATTATTTATAAACTGGATCTGACCGTTACTACCAAGCAAAGTTATAGATTTTTAAAAATGTGGACATTTTCCAGTGTATCTTTCACTCTCATTTCATTCACTTACCTGTTTTCTAAAATTAGTTTCTAGTAAAATGAATTCGAGGTACGTGTGATGGGAGTGCCTTGCAAATATTAAAGGATTTGGACATCAATTAGACATTAAACAAATTGAAAATGAAAAATTTCTCTGGGGGGAAAAAAATCATGAAATAAACATAAAGGAGAAAATATCCATTAAGAAAACAAATTAGAAATCAAAATAAAATAATGCATAATTTGAATTAATACAAATTTTGCTTTTCAGTTTAATGATTTAATGATTATTTTCTCTATTCTTTATTAAATATTAACATTAGATGAATGTCTGCTTGTACTGCTAATACTTTTTCAGTATTATATGTACTTTCGATTCTCTGTTTTATTTCCCCGCTGTTGTGTGTTGCCACACCATTTGTGTTTTCTGGGTGTGCTGAACTAGTTATCGCCTGTCTCTCCAAACCAGAGTGGACAAAGAGGATGAGATGACCTGTCTGATCAAGGGCTGTAACTTTGTGCTGAAAAACATTCCCCACGAAGCCTTTGTGTATGCCAGACATGCAGATTCTGAGTTCCGCTTCCAGAATACCCACCCTGACATCTTCCCCTACTTGCTGATCAACATTGGCTCAGGAGTGTCCATCGTGAAGGTAAGTAGCACCATCGTAATACAAACTGGTAGTGAAGCAGACCTCAGAGCGGACATCTTGCGTTCTTAAGTCGTGAAATTGACTGTGCTTCTCTTTTGAAGGTTGAATCTGAAGATAAGTTTGAACGGATTGGAGGAAGTTCAATTGGGGGAGGAACCTTCTGGGGTCTGGGAGCTTTGCTCACAAAAACTAAGGTAAATTGTAATTTCAGCACCCCAAGAAACAGTGCAATAAATTGATTTTTTTTTTTTTAAATTTTATTAAAATTTTATCCACATTTGAGCATTGTTGTTTTGTGTAACACTGAATCTGCTTGTGGTCAATTGTTTACAATGAAGAATGTTGTAGGTTCAGGAGCATTTTGTCCCTGTGTTAGCAGCCCTTAAGTGTCTCCTCTTTATATGACTAACCTAAGCCATGATTAAAAATGCACAGTGGCATCAGTGCTACCGATCTTGGCACCTGCTCTGTTTGTGTTTCATCAGGTGTTGGAAATGTATCTCTTCACTTGAGATCAGCGTTGGCTGTCATCCCACTCCATTTATCATCTAGCTCACATCCCATCCTATTTTTCCCTGCTTGATTGCCACAGAAATGACTTTTTGGTTACCAGAAATGGATGATGATGGGTCTCGGGTGATTGTTGTTCACCTCTCTTTCAGAGATTTGACGAGTTGCTTCAGTTGGCCTCCAGGGGGCAGCACTCGAGTGTTGACATGTTGGTGAAGGACATCTATGGTGGAGCCTACAGTTCCTTGGGTTTGACTGGCGATCTCATTGCGAGCAGCTTTGGGAAGTCTGCCACTACAGACAAAGGTATGGATATTTCTGTGAACTTCCCTGTGTCATATTATTGTGTTTTTTGCTACAGGTGATATAAAATTAATTTGCTTTTCATAAAGCTGCAGTCATAGCTGGTTTTTAGAATTGCATGTATAGCCTGCACAGCAAAAAGATCTTTCACGCAATGTTATTCACTTGTCTTCTGTGGTTGCTCTGCTGCTGAAAACTGTTTTGCTATTCAGCCATGTCCATCCCAAGGACATTTTACAGAAGAGCTTTTGGACTTTGTGCAAGCTAGTTTGTGGTTTATTGCTCTTGGGATAATTGAGGTGAAAGTTGCTTGTTAGTGCAGTCCTGGAACACATTGGCTCAGGCCTTCCCATGTTCACTCTGTAAGAGATTTTTGCACTTATTTATTTTGCCTCGTAAGACCTCTTTTCACCTCTGGTTACAGTAGAACATTGGTTATTCAAAGTAATTGGGACCAAGGTTGGTTTGGTTAATGAAACAGTTTGGAAAGTCACACATGATAATACCCAGTTTATACCGTAGTGCAGTCTTTAAAGTGTGATTAGGCTTAATGAACACTTTTTTGCATTGCAGAGATCCAGAAATAGCTTTGCCTTCACTTCTCTTTTGCAGAAACCATAAATAAACAGCGTCAGCTAATTTCTCATCACTAACTTTTTTTTCCTTTTTTTCCGGCCTTTTACGTCAGATACGGCTGCTTTACCAACATTACAAATCTTAGCAAGAGATGTTCCATTTTCACTCTTTTCCAGCCTATTGCGGTTTCTTCTGTCTGTGTCATTTACGCAATAGGGCAGCAGTATTGAAATTATAAAGCAGAACAACACAGTATTTCATTTTGATGTTACTCAGCCCTCACAACGACAAAACTGATAATGAAGATCAAGATCACGGGAGACCTGAGACCTAAATCCTCACAGTAGCTAAAGCCAACATTTAATTTTTAATTCCTGTAATGATAAATTAAGACCATTTCTTTGCTGTACTACATATATCTTCAAATAAACAAATGCATTAAGCAGCAGGAGTAATACTTCAGCATAACCACCATCACGGAGTGGTTTGGATAATTGACTATTGGGATAATTGATGTTCAGGTAATCAGCTTTCTGCTGTACTTTGAACTTGATTTAGATCAAACCAGCAAACTGGCTGATGTCTCCCTCTGATGCTTTGTGCAGAATTCTCCAAAGAAGACATGGCTAAAAGTCTACTTCACATGATCAGCAATGACATCGGCCAGCTGGCCTGCCTGTATGCCCGGCTGCACAACCTAACCAGAGTTTACTTTGGGGGATTCTTCATCCGAGGTCACCCCGTAACAATGCACACCATCACCTATAGCATCAACTTCTTCACCAAGGTGAGGGGCCACCACAGTGTCTAGGTTTTGTATTGATTTCCTACAGCAAAGTGACTTCTAAATAAATATGCAAATGTTTTGCAATGTTTAGAATTTGACTTGTGGCCAGAACTGTAATTGTCACCTGTAAATTAGCAAAGCATTATCTTTGACTGAATGATATTGATGGCTCCTGTAAGACCTTCATAAATCAGGACTGGCAGCTCCACGCTTTCTCATTCCATGCACATCAGAGGTGCGGGTCTTCTCTCAGTAATTATTTTGGCTGACCGGTTCTCCGTGCAAACCCAATCCTATGTTGATGTCAGCTTAAAAGTCTTGTGGTAAATGCAGGATCTGTCACCTTCAACCTCTTGTTTTATGCTTTTCTTTTTTTGCAGGGTGAGGTACAGGCTCTGTTCCTCAGACATGAAGGGTACCTTGGAGCTATCGGAGCCTTCCTCAAGGGAGCAGAGGAGGACAGTAAGCCACCTCTCAAGTTTCCCTCTTTGCTATTTTATAGGATTATTACAAAAACATTCTGTAAAAATTCCTCACCAGTGGCACGCAGCGGTCTACATGTCCTCATGAGGCTCACCTGTGTCCTCCGTAGACCCTAACCAGTACAGCTGGGGAGAGAACTACGCTGGAAGCTCGGGTCTGATGAGCGTCTCCCCCGAATTGAACCCTATGCAACGCGCACGCAGTGGAACAGTGAGCATCATGCACCGCACCCGCCTGCCCGCAGACAATTCTGCCTTCCTGCCTGTCCAAAACATGATAATTTTCTGGGGTCATTATGGTTCTGTAGTCTGCTTTAAAGCATCATCTTCTTTCTTTAAAGATCACCATGCAGTTGTAATGCCTATCCTTAACATTGTTTTATTTTTCACTTCTTTTCCATATCTGCCATGCCCTTCCTCTATTTCTTTAACCTTCTCCTTCAGTTTTCCGTGAGTATCCCTCCCCAGCCCATGTTGTGGTTGTGTTGGTTAGGCCTTGCCGGACCATGCTTTTGGTCACCCTGCCTGGGGCTACTTCACTCGCTGATCATTTTTGTGTGCTTTTAAAGCATTTTGTGTGCCGTCATCACTCTTTCACATGCTTGCTGACTTCTTCACCACCTGTGTCCTCCTTACTACCTCTGTTTTGATCCAATTGTTGCAGCTTCACAAGTAAAAGCTGTTAGTTTTAGCCCAAAACTGCATGGAGAGACCGGAACAGTTGACTAGCAAGACTAAATTTGTATATGCATATTTAAACAGGTAGCTAGTCATGATGTGAGGTGTAGATGTTGGCTACAAGGAGCTCTCTGTAAGCCATGGATTTTGCACTCACTCATGAAAATGGGAAACAGGTTTAGGAGGTGTAGCAGTCATTTAAATTAGGAGGTTCAATGTCAGGGACAACAGCCTGCTGATACTGTAAATCCTGCAGTACTACTATAGCACAGGTCCACACTCACTGTAGAGTAGACAAAGCTGTGAAGGTTTTCACATTGGTGCTTTGACTTCAGGGTTTAACAGGGACTTAATGTCTACTGGAGTCTGTTAGGCATGGGGTTCAAGTGCAGTGTGAAATCTGAAAAGATAACCCCAGCGGTGCTCTGTGAGATTCTTTAATGCTGTGAAAGCTTGTGTTTGACCTATAGCAGAAGGACATCCTCTAAGGCCATCTGCCTGTAGCATTTTGGCTAAAGATCTGTGAGCCTGACCAGCTGTTCTCAGACTGGAAAGATTTGCACAAAGCACAAATGTGACAAACAAAGCTTGTTAACCCGGCTAGCTAAGCTGCAGAATGTCTACTAAACGTAAATTTGTGTTGTAAAAGTGAGGGATTAGCAATAATGTGGCCTGTGCTGCTATTGAGGATATGAGGGTTTGCTTGAGTGCCATAGGTGCGCGCTCTCACTGCACTCGTGTAAATGCCCCTCTTCCACCCCCCTCGCTGCTGCCCCCAGTTCGACATGTTGGAAATGGACCGCCTAGAGAGACAGCTGGTAAACCTGCCCCTGCTGCAGGACCCCTCCTCCTACGTTCCCGACACAGTGGACCTGACAGAAGACGCACTGGCCCGCGAGTACTGGCTCTCCTGCTTCGAGGATGCCCTGGATGGGGTAACCTGCTCACTGCTTTCATTTAGTCAGCTCTTGCAGCAGGGCTGTCATTGCATGTAGTTATTGTCATTGTGCACATGTGCTATTATGCATTTTTAAATTAAAATTACATTTGAAGTCTGACTTTGAGTCCAACAAAAATGCACAAAATATTACTGTGTACACATAATGTCCCTTGCAGCATTGTATGAAACGTGACACTGAAATGAGTTCTGTAGCCTGAGCACAGTTCAAATGATGGAGCAAGGAGATGATAACACATCATGCCCGAAAATGTTCTGAAGAAGCTTGCATTTCTGAAGAAAACGCTGCAGGGCGAACTGTGAGGTTGGCTCACTCGTGCACTCAATACCTCAACTCCATGCGTTCATCCATAGGTGGTGAAGCGAGCCGTGGCCAGCCAGCCTGACCTCCCGCAGGCCGCTGAGCGAGCGGAAAAGTTCCGCCAGAAGTACCTCCACAAACTTCAGACTCTACGCCATCAACCATTGTAAGAATGTCTGCCGTCACCTGTTGCTCCAACTGGCCTTGGTCACCCTCGGAGTGGCTGAGATATCGCCGTCCACACTGGCCTTCAGGAGGCCAGTTTAACGTCTTTTAATGTCACTTGTGTATCTTCCTTTCTCATTCATTTACTACTAATTTGTCTTTTAGTTCTTGTGTGCTCCTTATACCTGATCGTTCTTTTGAAATTGTAAGTTTTCAGTGTCCCTAACATTAATAGGGTGGTTCTTGTGTGTAGATATGACCAGTGTTCTAGTGTTTTCTGTCTGCTAATGTAGCTTGCTTTCTTTTCCCTTCCTGCTAGTGCTTATGGGTCCCTCACTGTCAGAAGTCTGTTAGACACAAGAGAGCACTGTCTGAACGAGTTCAACTTTCCTGATCCCTACTCTAAGGTTGGAACTGAATTGCTGCCCGTTTGTTTTCAAGGCTCTCTGCGTATTTTCCACATCCATAGTCACTTTGCAGCCATGGGAATAGTTAAGGGACTGCCAAACCAGCTCAGTACGAAGCCCGATTCGCTTCCTCTGCTTCACAGTTTTCTTTGATTGGGTTCCACCGATAGAGGAAGCGAGAACATTTGTCCTGCTGTTTGGTTGTGTTTTTGCTTTCGGACCACAAGCCGGTCAGGAGTACTGCAACCGCGATACCTGACCCAGCAAGTGGTGGAAAAGTTACAGCAAACGTTTCAGTTTATTCTTGATGATTATGATTCTTATTTTCTTGAAATTCTTCTCTTTTTAATAATACAATTTTAAATTGTAGAGAACTGTATTAAATGTAAATATCAAAGATTAACATATAAAGTTAGTATCTGTGTTGTTATTGAAAGTTACATGATGTCATTTTGAAGCCTTTGGCATCAGTGATCTTCTGTGGATCTGTTCAGTTTACATCGTAGGGGTTTACTGTTAGGCAGAGGAGCTCCCCCGACAAGAGTGCAGCATTGCCCTGTGTGAAGGTGTGTGTCTTTGCCTCTGCTTACAGGTAAAGCAGAAAGAGAACGATATGGCACTGAAGTACTTCCAGAAGGCTGTGATGTCTTTGGAGAAGCTAAGCTGGGAGGACCGGCAGTTTGCCTTGGTCAGAGGTCTCTTGGCAGGGAACGTGTTCGACTGGGGAGCCAAAGCCGTCTCTGAGTGAGTGAGTGAGGGAGTGCAGGGTGCCGGTTGCTGACCATCACTGTGCTCCCACATTCCGAGAAAGCTGCATGTGCCCAGCCACTGGGTAGTAAGTGAATCTGCTCCACTGGCCTGAGCTTGAGATGCCTCATACAAGTCAGAGTTGAAAGCCTGCAGTGGTGCAGCTGTTGAGTACAAGCGTGTAAACAGTCCCCGTGGCTCCTGAGCCCAAGCTGTCTCATGCATTAAACAGGCTTAAACAGCTTAAATTCCAAGTTATTTTCCACCATTTGTCCAGTGGCGAAGAGTTGGTCTTTAGAATTACATTGTATTGGAGATTTATTTTTAAGTTTTTATTTTATTTTCATTTATCTATTTTGCAGTGTCCTTGAATCTGATCCAGAATTTGGATTTGAAGAAGCAAAACGTCAATTGCAAGGTAAAAATGTAATAACAGCCACCTCGTATTTTTGCTCTGCTGGGTTGAATACATTTAAAGAGAAGTAAATGAGAGACAAAGAATAAATATCACAGCCATTAGCTCCATGTCTGTGTCTGACTTGCTGTGCACATCTTTGGGGAAAGTGCATGATCACCCTTTACTGTGGCGCAAAGATCGTCCTGATGATGAACCCCCTTCTTCCACAGAGCGACCATGGCTGGTTGACTGCTACAGTGAATGGCTGCATAGACTGAAGGTGAAGCTGAGCTCTACCTCACCTGCACCTTTGCACTTCTCTAGCTCTGATGTGCTCAGCACATGTACACGTCTGTCTACCCACCTGTACACTTGACCCATGTATACACCTCACATATTTAACTACCACAGTCGTTCTTTAACAATTGTCTACTAATAGCCTTTTGTTGAGTGTTAATAACATTTGATTGAATTATTTAAAAGCATTTTTCTTAAAGGTGTGTTAGAAACATTTATATTTAACATAACTGTACCTTGAGGTTTTGTGTAATGCTGTGTGTGTGTGTGTGTGTGTGTGTGAGTGTGAGAGAGACTGGCAGGTCTCCTCTGGACCACTCATTGAACACTGTGCTTACTGGCTTTCTCTTGCAGGGTCCTCCTCACAAATGTGCCTTGTTTTTCGTAGATAATAGTGGAATAGACATCATACTGGGAGTGTTCCCATTTGTTAGAGAACTCCTCTGCCGGGGAACTGAGGTAAGAGCTTCTCATCCGCCTTTTAGGCTGTAAATCTGCCAGCCTAGAGCCTCACTGATGGATATCAGGACATCCTCTTCGGAATGCATCGTTTCCTTTTTCTGCTGGGAAATATCATTTTGTAAAAACTATTTTTAAAATACAGCAACATCTTTGTGTCTGCTTTGTTTTCCTTAGGTTGTGTTAGCCAGCAATTCTGGCCCGGCGTTAAATGATGTGACTAACAGCGAATTGCAGATACTGACGGAGCGAATTGCTGCCATGGATTCAATCATTCAGTAAGTGGCTGGCATTCTTAGGGTTGATGGTTTATGAGCATCGTGTAGAAAGGGCCGTGACAAACGCTTATTTACAGATTAATGCTTTTTTTTCTTGTGGTTTGAACGAAATCTCAAGTTTGTTGTTGCTCTGCTGCATACAGCAAACATCCAGGCAGGATTGAGCCGTGTATCCATGACATGGCCACAAGAGGGCGCTCAGACTCTGCACCGTACATGCTGAACCTGTGTTATTTTGATTCTTTTAATTTTGAACAGGAAATCGTCACTGTCAGTAAATCTCTGCTGCCTTTCCTGTTCTCATTTTTATAAATCCCTCCCATAGCGCTGCCCTTACGGAGGACAGGTTGACTTTAGTCCAGAGTGGCTCCAGCTCTCCATGTTTAGACTTAAGGTAAGTTTTTGCTAAGACAGACTTGTTTATATAGGTTATAAACTTTTAATAGACACCTTTGTGTCAGCTGCTTATACCTTTTTAACTGCAAAAGGGCAGACTGTGTGTATTTTGTTCAGTAGTTTGATGTTTGTCTTGGTTGAATGCTTTATTTTGCAGACAACTGACAGCAAACGTGGGTTGATCTTGCATATTAAAAACCTTAAAGCTTTGCATTGATAAGTTGCTCACCTTTACAAGTATTTGTTTGTTCGAGCCCTGTAGCACTGGATGAGCATGATTTTTGGTTTCACACTGTTCTAACTGCATGTTTTAGTAGTAAAATATTAGCTTCTTGAGTGGGAAGGAGATGGTTTGTGAGTGGTTCATTCATGCCCCCTGGGTGGAGGACTCTAGCTGTGGGAGATGAGGCACTCCTCTGCTGACTACTAGCGCTCTACTCATCAGTCCTCTGAATGAGAAGACAAAGCAAAGCAGTTGATCCCCACTACATTCAGCTATTTTACTTACTCTAGGCATTTGGGCTAAGAGGTATGGCTGTATTCACAAAGAACCAGCAGCGCTAACGTTCCCCCCCTGTCCCCCACTGCAGCCGGCTGGACAAGGCTCTGGCCACAGTGGTGCTTGAGCGCCACACAGACCTGGTGGTGATCGAGGGCATGGGACGAGCCATCCACACGAACTACTTCGCAACGCTCAACTGCGAGAGCCTCAAGCTGGCCGTGATCAAAAACTCCTGGTTGGCCGACCGGTTGGGAGGGAAGATCTTCAGCGTCGTCTTCAAGTACGAGGTGCCCAATGAAACCCAAGCACAACAGTAGATGCTCTCGCCCAGCAGGTGGCAGCAGTGAACTCTTACTGGGTGAAACAAGGGATGTACAGACTTTGATTTTGTGGCTTCTTGCCCGTTGCACTTGGGCTTTTTTTGTTCTTTTTTTCCCCTCCTAAAAATACAAATCCGGGCAACAGGTTGGGTGAATAAAGTCGCTGTCTTTTGTGAAAATTAACGTCCTAGAAATCTTTCTACCATCCCATCAGTTTAAACAAAAAGCGTAGTTTCTTTTCCTTTCTCAGATGGTGGATTTATTTTTGAGGTTTGATAAGGAACCCACATTGATGGCCCTGGGTCTTTTTGCAGTGGCATTTTGGGTTTAAACCACTGCTTCTCTGCTGCAGTGAGCAACAGCGTCTCCCAGAGCCTTGTTTTCCGTTAACGGTGAAGCAAAGGGACCTCTGTCGGTGTTGAGAGACCAGCTTCTCATTAGGATTCAGCTCTCAGATCCCAGTGTGGGGAATAACTTGCATCATCATGGTGTGACGTTGGATTTGAAAAAGGATGTTGGTGTTGGTCGCAGAACAAATGCGCGTTTCCTTCGCAAACAGAGAATGATCAGAGCTTTGTGTTTTGCTTTAATGTTGTGTATGAAGTGTGTTAGGAGGTCTTAATTTGCTCACTTTAATGCTTTGGTAATGATCGTGTCTTTGGGTTCAATTTTACAAGGAGTTTATCTTACCATTTGCATTTTTATTCCAGTGAGCTCTTTATGGAAGAATACTGTCAGCTGCCTTATACAGTGAGGTCCATAAGGATTTAGACAATGACACAGTTTTCAATATTTTGCCGCTGTGCACAACAACAATGAATTTGAAACAAATGAATCAAGATGTGATCAAAGTGTAGACATTCAGCTTTAATTTAAGGGGTTTAACAAAAGTATCGCATTAACCATTTAGGAATTACAGTCATTCATATACATTGTCCCCATCTTCAGAGACTCAAAAGGAATTGGACAGCTGACTGACAAGCAGTTTTATGGCCGGAAGTGGCCTCTTCCCTCATTATTTCATGACAAATTACACAGATAAAAGGTCTGGAGTTGATTCCAGGTGAATTTGAATTTGGTAGCTGTCCATGGGAATATGCAGCACAAAGAAGTATTGATGCAAGTGAAAGAGGCCCACCATTAGGTTTAAAAAAAAAACAAAAAAAAAACAAACTTATCAGAGAAATAGCAAAAACTTCAGGAGTGGCCAAATCAACAATTTGGTACATTCTTAAAAAGAAGGAACGCACCGGCAAACTCAGCAACGCCAAAAAGCTTGGAAAACCACGGAAGACAACTAAAGTGGATGATCAGAGAATTCTTTCCTTGGTGAAGAAAAACCCCTTCACAACATCTAGCCAAGTCAAGAACATTCTCAAGGAGGTTGGCGTGTCATTGTCAAAGTCTACAATCAAGAAGTGCCTTCATCAATGTAAATACAGAGGGTTTACCGCAATGTGCAAACCACTGGTAGCACTCAAGAACAGAAAGGCTGGATTAGACTTTGCTAGAAAACATCTAAAAAAAAAAAAAGCCTGCCCAGTTCTAGAACCAGATTCTTTGGACAGGCAAAACCAAGATTAACTTGTACCAGAATGATGGAAAGAGTATGGAGCAGGAAAGAAAGGGCTCCCAAAGCATGCCACCTCACCTGTCAAACATGGTGGAGACAGTGTTATGGCATGGACATGTATGGCTGCCTATGGAACTGGGTCACCAGTGTTTCTTGATGATGTGACTGCTGATAAAAGTAGCAGGATGAATTCTGAAGTGTATGGAACTATGCTATCTACTCAGATTCAGCCAAATGCTACAAAACTGATAGGAAGGTGTTTCACACTACAGATGGATAATGACCCAAAACATACAGTGAAAGCAACCCAAGAGCTTCTCAAGCCTAAGAAATGCAATATTCTTCAACGAACAAGTCAGTCACCTGACCTCAACCGAACTGAACATGCTTTTCACTTACTGAAGACGAAACTGAAGGCAGAAAGACTCACGATCAAGAAGCAACTGAAGACTGCTGCAGCAAAGGCCTGGCAAAGCATCTGAAGGGAAGAAACTCAGCATTTGGTGATGTCCATGGGTTCCAGACTTCAGGCAGTCATAGAGGCAAAATAGTGAAAATTGGATCATTGTCCAAATACTTACGTACCTCACTGTAATTGCCTGCATTGTATGAATTAATCGGCTCTTAAAAACAAGACCGTTGCCCACAATGTCAGTAGCACATTGCAAAAAAGACTCTTGAATATCTGCGGCATGGGGCGCAGTAGGACAATTCACGCAGAGGATTGTTTCTGAGTTTTCAGCATCTTCTGGTCACCTGTAAAGTATTGCTGGCACACAGTAGGCTGCATGTTAAATAGGTGGTTTCACAGTGAAACTTTTTTTTTTTTTAAACAAATAAATGTGCCTTGAGGTTGTAGCGATGTTGTCTTGCGAAAGAAAAGTTTTCCCTGCGCACTGAAGGTGCGTCCTGCGTTACGTAATCGATCCACTTTCTCAAAAATGTATAGTATATAATTTTTTTTATTTTTGCCCTGTAAAGTGTTACGATCTGTCCTTCAGTTTTGTCATTTCCATGAAGCAATGCCGTTTACGCAGTTTTTACGAAATGTTTGCAAACCTGCTTTTCATTAAAGAAACACAGTTTATGTTGATCTAGAAGCCAAAGCAAGACAGAGGTGGTACCTCAGGGGATGTATTACAGTAAATTGTGTGTTCTGTTCCTCTTTTTTTCCTGTATTTTTTTGATGGCATAAAATATTATAACTATTTTCTGTTTCCCTTAACCTGATAGATAAGGTTTCCCAATCACATCTCATGAAATGTGACTGTATAGAACCTTTCAAAACAAGCAACTGTCAGCAAAGGGACTTTAAATTCTGTAAAGCATTAACAGTCGATTATGATTTGCTTTTAAAGTTAAGATTGTTGAGTTCTTTAAGGTTTCTTATTTTTTCATTGTTTATTTTTTGTAAGCATTTTAGGTTTCCGGGGGAAAAAAAAAAAAAAAAACAAAGCTTCTTGTGTGTCCACAACAAGGTAGCATAGTAACTTCATTACTGCCTTCGTTCTCACAGCACATTGTTGTCGATTTTTTTTTTTTTTTTTTTTTTTTGTGTGTGTGTGTGTGTGTGTGTGTGAGAATGGGTGCCCCTTTTTGGGGTAAAGAGCACAGTTTTGCATTACTGCCTCAGGCTTGGGCCCGGAAGCTGCGTCTGTACGCACGTCCTGCAGTAGCGCTGGATTTTATGCCGGGGACCGCTGGGAACGAAGGTCCCTCCTTACATCCAGCGCTGTGCGCGCGGATTAGCGTTTGTACACATGAATGTAGCCACACCGTCACGTATGTACACGCCGCAAACAGGCTGCCATTGTGCTCTTTGTTGTAAATGCGAAGGACAAAAAGCGCCCATCTTGACCAGTCGGTGCTCTTGTCCTCTCATTTTGTCCGGAGATTTGCTTGCTTTTCCTGTGGATTTTTTTTTAAATAAACGTTTTATAACTGTACTGTTTACGTACTGTATATACAATGTAAGTGTGTACATATAAAATTCATTTGTGCATCTGGAGAAATTATTACTGCTGTGTGGGATGAAGGAGGACTGTACTCTGACAATCACTTGGTAAATATATTTTGAAATGCCTTCACTTGAAAAAGACACTTTTTCTTGTTTCTATTTCACGTACATGTGAGGAAATGCCATTGTTTGTCTCGTGTTTGACGAATTATCTGCGTTGGCCATGTATCGGCGTCAAGGCCGGATATTCGCCTCTGTTGAGTTATCTCGGCAGACGAGGGGGCGTAAAAGCCTGCCGACACATTTGAGAACAGAACAAGGTTTGTGTATAAAACCAGGTGTGTTTTCCTATTCCGTCACACAACAATTCCAATAAAGAGTGACATTTCAATAGTACGTTTGCGCTGTTTTTCATTTTGAACTTTCAAACGAGTATTAACGCAAAAGTGAGCAAAGCTGGTAGCGGCAAACATCTGTAGGCTATCGAATGGAGACCAGCTTTCCAGACTGGGATATTTTACTTTACAAATATTTCAATTTTGCCCCCAAAGAACAAAGAGATGTGGTGCAGCGATTGGCTAGGTGTGATGTGTTGGGTCGCTCGGTTTTTCAGGGCCTTGATGAGCTCGGCTGATCGTACGATGGTTTGCAACTGGGAGCCGCGCTGTTGGGTGAGCGTGAGTACGAGCAGTGAGGTTACTTCTGCCCTTGGTTGCGTCTACAACAAAAGTGGTTCTACATTTGGAGAAGAGAGCTGAGCTGGTTTGTGGCCGTGTGTGGAAGCTGACATACGGCGCCACAGGGAGGGAGGGGGTCCATGATGCCTCAGGCAGAGGCCAACTGGTGCGACTGAGGAGGCTTCAGAACCTCTGCTCCACAGCCTCTGCTTGGAAGCTTGAAGGTTTGGCGCTAGAGATGGTGGCAAAACCTGTTTATCTTCTGTCAGCAATTCTGTATGTGTCACTGTTTCGTGGCTCACCAAAAAGGGCAGATACCCTGTTCCTTGCCAAGTCCCCACCTCTCATCTCCTATCGCACACTGGAGGAGGATCCCGCACACCAAACCCCATGTGGTCTTCAACTGCTCTGAAGCATCTAATTGGTCTTCCCCATAAAATGAGAACATATCCCTCTGCTGAAGCAAAGCCCACCTGGCACCTCTCCGCCCAATGGCCAACATTTTATAGCAACAGTTGTGCTGGTCACCATTTGTCTTCCACCATTTTCCTTCTGCATCATGAAGACTTTGGCCAAAAAAAAAGCAAAGAAGACTGCTTAACTGGTTGTTTAAAGCATCTGCACCTGTACTTGGACATGGATTCATTTTTCTGGTTTCAGAAGATCATTTCCCAGTTGTTACACCTGCCTTGCGGTGCCTATGCCCTTCAAGATGGCAGTGCAGCAGCATCGTCCGGTCCTAACTGTTCTATTTTTGCGTCATCTTTTGTTATTCATTTTGCATGTTTTCTTTCCCGATTCTGGGCACCAAGGAACCTCATTTCGTGCTCCCTTGTACACCCGTTGCGTCCGATAACGAATGTCCTTCTTTATTTGTCCGGCCCCTGCGGCATTTCTACAGCTGGGCTTAAAAAAAGAAACCGATTTGACCAAAGGAAGATGCTCACATCTGACGTTAGCATTAGGGTGTTTACAGCTGGAAATTTTCTTCTGCCTGCTGGATCCTGTTTCAGTGCTGCTCCTTTTCTCTGGGTATGGGATTGTGGGCTGCAGCTCAGTGGGAAGTCCCTGTGTGGGAGGTTATCGGCAGTGGAGCTCAGAGCCCCAGGAGTGGGGCTCCCCAGGCGGCCGGATCCCACAATCCGCCGGGCTCCTCCGGGAAGCCTTGGAGAACCTGACGCTGCTCCAGCATCAAAGCAGAGCGACAGGGGGGGCAACGACACAGTGGCGCCAAGGTGCTTGGGGCTGATTGCACACTGCAACACAGGGGGTCTTCCCTGGTGCAACCGAGTAGCTGCTTTTCATCCCCCCAACCCCTCTTTTCTGCTCTCTTAGCTGGAGGCGCTGCTACAGTACAGCCAGTATCAAGGCCTGGTTGTATAACGTGAATCTAAAACATTTAATCCTCTCAACGGTGCGTTCGCGGGTCTCGATTTGCCTCCATCGCCACGCATCCCGCATAGGGAGCATGACGGTGCCTCACGAGAACGTTCGCAAAGCTCGCTGGGGCCGTACGGTGGTGTCCACCAACTTGGTTGGCGTTAAAACCTGAAAATAGCCTGCTAATGTATTTAATTTAATACTGGCATTGAAAGGTTGCATGACAGCATGGTGTTTTTCTTTTTCTAAATAAACACAGCGAGTGGCTACACATTTGATATCAGCCTTTTGGTTGCTTTGCGCTGCCCGAAGCGGGAGGTGGGGGGGGGCTATCGAGCACTCGTCTAACAACATATTTTTCCATGAAAGAGTAGGTTTCGCTGTCTTCGGGCGCAGAAATAATCACGTTTCACAGTTGAGGAGTGAACGCAAACAGAGAGAGAAGAGAAGGTGTTTCTGTGGGTGCTAACGGCAGATTAGAGGGTGACACCTGTTCCTAGCGGGATTTCACAGCCGTGGCAACCTTGCGGTGCTTGAAAGAGGACATCTCCCGAGTTCCTCCTTTCCTGTTAAAGAACTCGCCTTCAGTGGTGGAATGCGGAGCCTGACGGATATGTCTTCCGTGTGAAATAATGGGGTTACATCAGCAGCGGGCCGTCTGGGGAAGGAAACTGAGGGAAGGAAGCGGCAGGTTGAAGATGCGGGGAGAGAAAAGGAAGATTTGACATGAGAGAAGCCACAACTGGGGTCGGTTGAAGGTCCGTTGGAGATCATCGTGGCTGCGTTCTTTTCCAGGTGATGCCAGTGCCATGCAGAAATACGAGCACCCTCAGCCATTGACCCCTGGGAGGTGAACCGTGCCAGTGATGGCCGGCACCTGGCAACTAAACACTGGAACCACTGCTGGACTCGACCTTCTTAACAGGCTGCGTTGCTTGCAAACTGGAGTTCGAAAGCTGCTCACCTTCAGGTGTGAAGTCTAGACATCGATATGTCAGACGTCCCTTATCTGAACACCTGTTTACGTCACCCGTCGTCGCTACGCAAATACGTGTTTACAGTGCAGTGCGCGCTCCCACGTCTAGGGGGAGCTCCCGAGCAGCACGGGACGCTGCAGTACTAAAGAGGAACACAGAAGTTCAAACTTCACTTATTTTCTCACTTCAGGAGATTTGGTTTTTCCTGTCGCCAAAAATATCTCACGGTACTTTAATTTTTTTAAAAAAGTATATATTCCACTCAATATTCACGAATACTTAGACTCGCTCACTGACAGTCACCGGTACTCCGTGACCAAAGTTTTACTTGGGCTGAGAGGCGCGGCTCGCCTGCGGTCTCGGTCACAGCCGCCGTTCTCCAGCCCCCGTCTTCTGCGTCTTTGTCCCGCAGGTCAATCGCTTTTGCCGCACAACTTTATTCATTTGCACAGATTAGGCGATGCTCCGTCCGTCCCCGTGATTTGTTTTCTCTGCAACTTCCTAACTGGCTTTTCAGTCACGATTGCGGCGCGACCGTGCGATCGCCTCACTTTCTCTCCGCTGAGGGCGTCAGTGCTGCGCAGCCCAATCAAATCCTTTGTGCCAAACCGAGCTCTTTTGTTCGCCGTCTGAAGATGCCCCCCCCCCTCCTCCGTCAACCCCAGGTGCTGAGCCCCCCCCTTCCTTCCTTCCTTAACCCAACCCACCCCACCCATGCAACGCCCCGCCCCGCCCCCGCGGCTCCACGAGGATCCGGGCTGACATCAGTGTCCGCGTGGACGCGCGTTGCGGCGGCGCGCTCCTCGGCTCTGTCCCTATAATAAAAAGCAGCTCACGCCGCACATCTCGCCACTCGGCTGACTGCGCGCCCACACGCACACGCACACCCGATCAAAGTTCGAACCGGGCATCCGATCCAGCCGGACGGTGGACACGGGGAGCCGCGCGGACCGACGACACGGTAAGCGCTCTCGGTGCACCGCGCCACACAGCGGGATGCTGCGCAGGAACGGCGGCGGCGGGAGCGGACGGGTGTCCCCCGGTGTCCCCACAGCACGGTCCGCCGTGGCGTCGCGAACGTTTCTCCATCAAAGTTTTTCCATTTCTTCTCAACGCCTTCGCGGCGTTTGCTTCTCCTCAGAAAAGCTGCAAACATCTAACAGCGCATAAATCCTCACACCCTCACGATTATGATGCTCGCTCTTCTGCGTTCGCGTTCAACTTATTTATTCCATCAGTTGTTCCCAGCTGACAGCAGTTATGAATTTATGCGCGCGAGCGTTTTAATATGAACAACTTCACAGTCAAATCGTTATTCTCACTATTGAGTTGATGCTTTCGAAATATTTTGAAATATTTGAAGGCGGCACCTTCTCGGTTTTCTATTTCCAGTTCAGTTTTCCTTATCCTTTGCGCTGTGTAATAAATGGCCGCGCTTTTTAAACTATTCATCTATTTATTTAAATGGCTCTGCTAATGCGAACAAAGGCGGTCAGAAACGACGCCGTGGACCGAACGAGAGGTCAAAATCTCAGCTGACCCGTGTATATTCAGCTCAACTTGGAAAAACTCCCAAAACCCATAAAAACGCTTAAATTACAACTCGTATGTGTTTTCCCACTGCAATAATAATTATTTGTATTTTTGTTACTATTGTTGCTGCGATCCTTTTCTTTTTCACTTTGCAGCGGGAAAAAAATGTGTCGAATTTTCCAACTTGCAAAAGCTGACGCTGCGCACCTTAACTGTTAATGTGCGACTTGGCTCATCTTTACACAAATAAATGCCAATAACACTCGTCCAAAATAATATCCTTCCAAAATATTATTAATAACTGCGGTTGTTTTTTGTGGCACTCCAAGTGTTGCGCTCTGCAAAAGATGAAGGGTAACTGACTCCCCCCGCGGATCCGTCTTCAGGCACCCTCGCTCGGTACTGCACTCAGCTCCCTCTTATTGTTATTGACATTTGTAGCCAAATTGCCATCATTATGTTCATTGTGACCATTAGGCCTTGTGGAGGCCCTGAATGACAGCAAAATAGTCAGGCAGGCCTTAGAATTTAGTTCACTTCTGAATTTCTTTGCATAGCAAATGAAGCATTTTAGCAAGAACAATGTGTTTGTTAAGTGAGGGGCTGGGGGCTGAGATGGAGGATCCTGCGATTAAGCAGGCCTGTAAGGCAGACGTCCTGTCTCCTGCCATCGTGATTCCCGATGATGTGTTAATTGAAAATAAAACCAATTAGGAGGGCGAGGACAGCTGGAAGTGACGCCCAGCGAGCGTTATGAGTAGCTTATTTTGTGAAATTTTGAGCATTTTGAAATTCAGTGTTTCTGGCAGTTAAGATGGCAGTATCACAGATATGATGTCCACTCTGCTCTACTCAGAAGGAAGGCCTTCAGGCACCTGAGACCGGACTTCAGCACCCGGTTTAGCACACTTGGGCCCGCTGGAGCCGCTTTGGCCTCTCTTGTGCAGGAAGTTGCAGAGTCAGTGCTCCTTCCCAGGGCTGATCGATGTGCGAGCAGTGTGTGTGTGTGTTTGTGTGTGTGTGTGTGTACATGCACGCACTGCTCCAATCCTACGGAGACTCATGTGATGTTATGCACCTTGCATGCGGCACACGACTATAAGACGCCTGCACGTCCCCATCTGCCAGCCTGACTGTGTATTATTTATCAAATGATATCACGCAAGGGCAAATTTCTGCAGCCAAGTTAGGATGAATAATGACATTCTTCTTCTTCTAAAAAAAATAAAAATAAAAAAAGGATTAAAAGGCAACAGTGGCTGCGCTGTACATTGAGAACAGCGCAGGTACGAGCACCGAACCCTGAAGTGAGTTTCACAGACTGCCTGCAAGCTCCCACCTTATTGAGTGATCAAAAAAGACAGAACCTTTAGCGACTTTAACAAACACGTCCATCTGTTCAAAGGAAACGAAAGCCATTTTCCTAAAACTTATTTCTCCTACAACTCCATCTTTCTTTGCTTCAGTTCTCTTGTGGTCCTCAGGCCCCATTGCCCGTATTAAAGATACAAGGACCGTTTTCTACCAGACGAGCGATGCGACCCCCTGTTGGGGTCGCACACTTCAGAGTTTTTTTTTTTTTTTTTTAAACAAAATTCCAATTTCAAACAGATATGTTTCTCCCATTTCCATGATTATTTTTACACTTGCAGCATCCTTGCGTAACCTATGCCTTTATCCCAACCGCTTGCACCACAGACGGCTTCCTAGCAGTCGCCACACCGCAAAATTGATAATTTTGCAGCGTGATTTATACACGCGCAGTTCGTTGATAATCTCGTCGGGGCAATTTTCGCCCTAACAGCGTGAATTATGTTCCTGCGACGTAATTTACGTTTGCCTGGAAGATTGATAATCTCATATTGTGGTTAAACAAAGCATCAATATTGCCTCCCGATGCAAACAAGGTTGCTCTTTTTCATATCTTTCGTGCTATTGACACTGGGTTCCCTTTGGTGTTGTTAGTGTCGCTGAGTGTAATTGGTACAACGTGTTTTATAGGCTGTATTGGGGGGACTCAACAGGCCTCCCCTTCCCCCCACCACGCGCTACACGCACACTTAAAATGAGGGAGGAAGGCCACACCGCAGGGCGTCTGTCACGTTGTTATCAAACTGTGCCGCCGTTCGATTTCGCCAGACATCTGTCGGGCCCGTCGCAATTAGAGCAGGAATCAGGAAGTGCGGATCGCTCACCACCAGCAGATGGGCCTTCCTTATGGCATCGCTAGCACCTAAACTGTTCGCAGGAGCTCCTCAGCCAAGGCACATTCGGAGCCGTGGGCAAGCGTTGGCTCTGGTGAGAAGTCGCGGCTGTTGATTGTGGGAAGGCGAGCGGTGGCTGAAATGTTGGCGGTTCTGGGATGCGGGCTATGCTTCTCGTGAGCGCCAAAAGCTGACGCTTTGCTGGAACTGCGGGGGTTAAAACGGTAGCCGTCGTCCCGAATGCCAACTGGAAGCTGGGGGAGAGAAGAACAATAGCAGAAGGAGAGGAGCTCAAATAAATGTAATGTTTACTACACTTGAAGTTATTCAAGAATTCAGATCTGTTCTTGAGCGACGTGAAAAATCCAAACTTTCATAATCGCGTAATATTCATTTGTTCATTATCGATAACAGCTGGTTCTAATGCAGGTTTAAGGCTGTCTTGAGTCTAAACCTGAAGCACGGGGCAAGAGGCAGAAGACGGCCCAGACGGGGCGACAGCTCACTGCACGGCATGCGGTGTAATTTAAACACCGGATTTTAAAAACAGTTTCGTATCTGGCAGGTGACAGAACAAAGATGGCAGCTTAACTACAGCTGCTGCTCTGGTCATGTCATCTGTGAGCTAAACACTGTTATTATGATGCTGATTTATACATTGGCGGTATTTAATATTAATTTTTGTTCTCGGTTCTTCTCAAAGCAGCCATTCATATGCGCATCAGCAAAGGTGGCAAGAGAGGTGTGTGTTTGGTGGCTCGAGTGAATTTTTGTGTTCTGACACCTGAACCTGGCTTCGGCAATGCAGCAGTTTGGCTCCCGGTTATTGCTAGCCCGCGTGGCAGCAGCTGCCGTCTTCCTGAGTGCCGGACGAGCGGTCCGAATTTTGCGTCTGCCTGCACCGTTAGCCTCCCCCTCGCTGTGGGCCACAATGGAAAGCGCAGCTGAGTGGTCAAATTAGTTGTGCCTGTCACCGCCTGCTTGTCGTTTGATCCACAGAGTGTGAAATGTCCCTCTGCTGCGTTCCGCGCTTGCCCCACCCCCGCAGGAAGGGTTGAAGAACCCGGGTCCAGGTGCTCTCCGCCAGTTTTCTGCTTTCCTGGGGGTTCTTTTTCCCTCCAACCCACACTGAAAGGACACGAACATTTGGAAAGGGCTAACCAGATGGACAGCAGGTGGCGTAGTGGTTTAAAGCTGACTCCTTGGCACTGAAAGCACCCAGGTTTGGATTCCATGTTCTGCTGTAGGACCTTAGTGTCGAGTTCTTACCCTACTCTAATGAAAATGTACCAGGCTGTATAAACGGTTAAATAATCGTACAAATAATTGTAACTCTCTTTGAGAGAAGAGCCAGCTAAATAACTAAGACATCAATGACCAATACTTGCCAACTTACATGGACTGTGGTGTCTCTGTTTTGGCCAAAGTGAGTCTGGCAGGCAGCTTTGGTAGCTTTTGGAACCACTTGTGCTTGCGCCTTGGTGTGAAGGAGATTCTTGGTCTCCTTAGCAGCGTGATCCACTACGGCCTGTTGATCAAGCCTGGTTCCAACATGCTGGCTGTTGTTAAGGAAGTCCAGCCAGATGGTCTTGGACCTGGGAGCTCTTCTCAGTGGCTGTGGCAGCGAAGTCAAGAACACACACTGTGGCCTCCACACACCCCATCAAAGCATCTCTGTAGCTGCTCAGTCAGGGGATGGAGGGGCCAAAGCTCCGTTAGAGGTGCCGCTGTGTAAAACAGCCATTACCCCCTCCCAAATCTACCCCCAAAGCTGCATATCTCACTCACTCGTTCACGTGAAAAATTCCATTATCTCTGACAGGACCCCATGCTGCGGCCCACCACCCTACTTGCCCCTGTGGGGTCCCACCTTACATGGTGTATCCAGTAGAACGAGAAACCCCACGCTGAGCGTAGCCATGGAAACCCGATAAAATACATCTCTTTTTCAGCTCTCTCCTCCATCTGCCATCAGACCTGGGAAGATGGTATGTATTCCCTAGAACCACCCCCCCACTTGCTAGCCTGCACACATAAGGCCAGCTTTTCTTTCAAGAATCCTCCTACAGTGAAGGTGTGGTCAGCTGATCTGAGCGAATGAGGCTGTTTTTTTTTTTCCACCCGCATTAAATAAACTATTCTTTTTTTTTTTCCACACGGGGCAACATTTTGTGATGAAACGTTTGGTCAAAAGTCAAGATAGTTTGTGATGAGGCGAAGTGATGTGGCTTTAGTGAAGCTTGTTTGATCGGGCTGCGATTGAGTGAGAAATGCTTTGAAACTGTGTGTGTGTTGCACTCTCAGCTGGAGCGCAAGAAAGATATGAAGGAGGCTTTTCTTCCAAGCTGCCCTCCCATGGTTCCCTCCATACCCCTCTCTCCACCTCCCCCCACCCCTGCTAAGCCAGATGTCACATCTCCAGTAACCCAGCAACCTCCCCCTCACCCTCCTCAGGTGATCCACACCAGTGCCATATCACACAGCGCCCTGCGGGACAGCGGTTCTGTGTCCACTGATGCTTCCATCTTGCTGTGTCCCCTCATGGGACCACCTGTTACAGACAGGTGATGCAGCACAGACAGGGGGCTCTGCCAGAGGATGTGCTCAGCTTCTCAGTGGAGACTCAGTATCATCACTCAGCATCACCATTGACCCATCCTGCCCCTATAGACACAGAACTAAAAAGTTTGCATCTAGCTCCTTTTCCAAAGAAAGGGCCATAAATGTAGCTTCCCGGTTTACAAACACAACTGGAATTATTTGTCATTTGTTTTGTCTACAACTCCAGGTTGCTTTTACTACTAAATCACAAACACAAAAGCTTTATGATGAAGACTGGTTTTCTTTTTTTCTTTTTAATATTTTTGATTAACTTCTAACGACATTAAAAATTAATTTAAAGTAATGGAAATAATTTAAAATAATGGTGTGATTTACAAACAACCCTTTGCTCAATGCAAAAATACAAGTCTGACCAACTAAATAAAAAAAATATATATCAATATGTATGTAAACTGCTATTTAAAACTGATAAATCTGAACACCCTAAAATAAGGAATCACTGAAAGGCTTAATATTGTTATGTTTGGCATGTAACAAGTTGTTACAGAAAACTAATGAGAAAACTTTTTTTTTTGTTAATTTTTGCAGACAGGACATAACTGATCAAAACAACAGAAGTTGACTTGTGGATTAAACATTAAACTTTGTATATACTGTATATTACACATAAACATTACCTGCCCAGGTGCAGCAGAGATTCCTTTTGCTAGTATCTTTGTTTGTGAACCCCTACGCAAGGATGCTGCTGATGGGTTGGTTACCTCAAAGATAAACAACAGTAAGTGCTCAATACTCCACCTCATATACGCAAACACCTGCACACCCCATAAGCAGTCAAACAGCTCAGTCATGCCAAGGCCATCACACTGTTCTGTACATCCATGGATCCATGCTGTGTTTATTTCTATTGATTTCATGGCTCCTCTGTGTGTGTGTGTGTGTGTGTGTGTGTGTGTGTGTGTGTGTGTGTGTGTGTGTGTGTGTGAGAGAGAGAGATGCTTCTAGTACCAAAGAGCTGTCTTCCTCTTGATGACTGACAGCTTTCCATTCAATCTCAGCAGATACATCCACTTTTACACACCTTCATGTGTATATTGGTAGAGGGTAATAGAGGACAACATCATTCAGTGCTTGGGGAAAAAATCCGGCGGAGATGCGGTGCTGCAAATCGTGCCAAAGTGCTGGATCTGAAAATGATGCACCAGTGACGGCCTGAATACGGAAATATCTCACATGCTTCCGGCACTTTTTGAAAATTCCCTTCAGTATTGTTGTCTGGCTTTATTCTGCAAAGGCTCAATTAGGAGTGCTGACCAAGTGTGCTGTAATAGCTGGAATTTGAAATTGCGCTGCTAGACACGAGCAACAGCTCAATTATGAGGCAATGATGATAAAACAACAGCCGATCGTGTGTGCGGTTGCTTTTTAAGTGCACTTCAGCTTGAAAATTACAAAAGCTTTCAGGCTGAGAGATGTTCCCTGGTACTCATCTAAAGGCCCTGAGTGCCATTACAGTTGCAGCTCTTGGGATTACTGGTGGTGCTTAAGAAGCTGCTTCGGCAATGACCACCCGTGCTCCTCATCCTCATTGTGTCCTCAGACAGCCCCCTTTCATGGTCACCAGGACACCAGGGTGCTAAGGGGGGTCCACCTGCATGAATTAGAGGGAAAATAAGAGGGAAAGGGAATGGTTTAGAGGAAGCTGAAGATGGGGTGCTATAAGGATAACACATGGGGAAGAAAGTGGAAAGAAAATGTTGACGTTTACATATTTATATACATTGTATGGCCAAAAGTGTGTGAACAGTTCATCCCAGAGGTGTTCAGTGAGGTTAAGGTCAGGGGTCTGTGCAGCTATTCAAGTTTTTCCACACCAGCCTGGGCAAACCATGTGTTTATGGAGCTCGCTTTGTGCATGGGGACACAGCCATGCCGGAGCAGGAAAGGAGCTTCTTCCCAAAACTGCAGCCACAAAGTTGGAAGCACACATCTGTCTAGAATGTGTTTTTTTTTTTTTTTTTTTTTTTTTTGTATGCTGCTTGGGTGTGCCTAAAACAGCTCAGCCTGAAGAAGGGGAGGGTCCACATACTTTTGGCCATATAGTGTGTGTGGCCTTGGGTTGTTATTCCTTGCTTGTCAAATTGTGATGTTTATGTCTGAGGTTAACATTTGAATCTGCTGAGTCAACATCTGACCTCAAGACTGCAAACAGAAAATGTAGCATTTAAACTGGGCTTAATTTTGCCAGAATATTTCTATGCATGGCCTTGGCTTGACTGATACACAATCACTACTGGCTTGTGCCACTGTTGTACATTTGTGTGTGCAAAAGGGCACTGCAGCAGCTGTAATTTGTGTTGTTAGTGAACATTTTTCACTCTGGCTATGGGGTCCAACTAAATTCCGTTTCTGTCGCATTTCATTCAATTCTGAGCAATTTAAATGCTTGGAAGTATCATCTGCACGCAAAAGACAATACGATGCACAACAGCCATGGTTATGTTACAGTCGGACACGAGGAGTAAAGCTGAGATTTCATTCAGCGTGACATAATAGGGGCACAACAATAAACCGTCAAGTCCAAGGTGATAATGTGTCTCAGGGACTGCATACTTTTTTGACTTTTTGTGCTGTGACACCAAATTTGGTCTTTTATTTCTTACTGTACCAATTTCTGCTTCCCTCATACCATAGGTCGTGTTGTGGCTAAAGATGGCAGCTTTCCTGTGGTGCCTGTGTCAAGCTATCCTCCTTTCCACCCTGACCGGAGTCCATGGTGCTGAGACAGGGCCCCGGCAGGGCAAATGGGATGCTGGAGATGCTGACACCTTTCTGGCTCCAGAGGCATGGGCACAGCGTGATGGCCACCGGCAGGGCCTTGGCAAAGGTGCTGCCCGCCGCCCGCCTCAGCCTGCTGGTCGCCCTGAAGATGACGGCATAGGCCTGGAAGGCCTGAGCCCCGTGAGGCTGGAAACGGGCCCCCGGGAGAGGCGGGGTCCCATGGGAAAGAGGGACAGCAGCTTCATGGGCTTCGGGGTCTCTTCCCAGGACTTGGGCAACCAGCCGCCAGGGGGTGAGGGAGCTCGTAAGGGACGTCGACAGGGGCACCATGCTCCACACAAGAAACCCGGAGCCCGCAGAGACAAAACCGGACACGCCAAAGGTAAGCAGCCAGCCTGGCCACCCCCATTCCTGCTTCTTGCGGGCTGACACGTATTTTTTCATTCTGCTTCATCAGTCAAACATCTTGCTGAACATATCCGTTCCACCTCATGCATTTTACTGCTCTTACAGTACAGTAAAACCCTGCCATCGCACAATCAGGTGGGTGAAAGAAATTCAGTCATGCAATGCACAGGGTTGCTTTATTACTAGGTTACCATTGCTGCGCCATGCCGTGTTTGGATTTATAGTTAGTTGGCGCTAGTTTTGATATGTTAGCCATTGTGTGGCGGCTAGGTAGGCGTGCTGCAGGTTGGCTGTGGGATTGCCATGGGGGTTAGGACGGGGTACAAGGTTAGATGGGTAATGGGATCCCCTTTATAATCCGAGCTCTTTTATTGGCACTGTGTGTTTAATATGAACCTAAGCTTAATTTTTTTAGTTCATCTTCCAATTAATGTGAATAGGAAAACAAAAAAGTTTTCATTTATTTATAGTTCAATTATAAACAAAACACGCACATCTCAAATATAACATGCACTAAAGCTAATAATACTAATAAAATTGATAGAGTTGATTTAGCTGTGAGAGTTTGCAAGTCAGTTTGTCCACAGTTAAGATATTTTGAGACAATGAGAGGGTGGCCACGTAGTGTTTGTGGGATGTTGATGTTAAATATAAGCGTTTGTTGTACTGTGTAACTAGGGTGGATTATTGTTTACTTGTATTTGTAATATTTGGTTGCCTCTTTGCTGTCCTCTGTTCTGGTTTTATGCATTTTTTATGAGGCGCCATACCATGGGGTTTTACTGTATGATGTATTCAGCACTTTAAAGGTTGTGTAGACGGAAGACAAGTTGTAGGTGATCAACAAGCTCTTGTCAGGGGGTTTACACACCACCTGAACTTCTTACCTGTCTGTTCACTGTGTCTCTGTCTCATTCTTCTCACATACATTCTTCTCTTTGCCCTGTGATATAAACACTGGCACCTTAAAAAAAAAAAAAAAAAAAAAGCCTTTATGAAACACTAAACTGAAATTCACTTATAATAAAATTGCAGTTAAAATTTCTTTCCAAATGGATTTTTCTCTATCTCACTTTCCAGGACGTGTACCTGTTCCAGAGCACAGTTCTGTGATGAGGGCCGGAGTGGTGCTTGAAGACCATTCCCAGAGTTCATCCCCTCCTGGGACCACGGCTCCACCCACCACTGCCTCCACCCTCAGCACCGCTGCCATTGGCTCCAGCACCTCCCTGGTAACCACGGCGATTAGTGAGCCACCCCCAGCCCTGCCCCCAGCCTCCACCAAACCCCAGGTACCACTGGGGCCCACAGCTTGTTTCACTATTCTTCCCCCAATCTCCTCAATATATCATGTTAATTCCAAATCAATCTCTCCTGCCAAAGCCTGTCCAGCGCTGAAAGCAGTCCACCCTCACATGGTTAACGTTCCTTTTTGGTATTTCCCTCTTTTTTTTCTTTTTTATTAAGAACACCTATGCAAATCATAGCAATTTATAAAGCAGCAACCAAGCCAGCATGTTTTTTCAACCGGACCTCTTGTGCCTAATGGTCCCAATCACGTTGTTTTATTTACTGCACTGCTGCCCCCTCTCTGATGATAGCACTGTACACGCATTTCCTTAACACCCCATGCGGAAAATAACCTTTCTTTTGTTTAAGGAGTCACAGGAAAAAGCCGCTTTTTTGGCACAAGCCAATAGCTGTGGGACTGCGCGTTTCCTCAGTGCCATCTGTCCCACAGGTCTTATGCCTTTAGCTACCTACCCCCAACTCCCACAAAGCAGAGTGGAGCCGGACTGTCCTCCATATTAACTCCACATAAATGCATGCATCCAAGCAGCTTAACTTTCTGGTTCCTGTTTTGTTTCTTATGTACAGTACAGTGAATTTTTTGCTTTCCTTGAGAGGCAATGGATAGTTTTAGGAGCCGGGGGATGTACGGTACTTATTTTAAACGCTGTAACTCAAGATCCAGGATGAGCTGGTAACAAAAAGGTTGTCCTCTAAAAACTGTTAACCGTACAGGACCTATGAGGCTACTCATAATTTCTTGATTTGTGTCATTAGCAAATTAATACCTAAGAACTCCCCTTCTTTTCTTGCTACTCAAACCATTAATTGTTAATGATTTTTCTTGCAGATAAAAAAACAAAACACATAAACTGGTATTGATTAAGTTGTTTGGGCCTCTACAAAAATATGAGAATGGACAGGTGTGAAGTTCAGCAGATGCTGCTAATTGGGAAAACTGAATTTATTAGTCAGTGCCAGCTTTCCTTATGCTTTTGCTGTCTCAAGAGGCTAATAAAATGTGCTGTAGAAAGCTGTATAGATGGCCCCTTGTTTGTAGCACTGGCTCCTTAAACGACTTGCCTTTGTATTTTTTGTATTTTAATTGTGACGGATGATTCTGAGAGTGTTTTTTTTTTTTTTTTTTTTTTTCTGCCGTGGTTAAATTTTCTGAGATAAAGCCACTAAAATCAGCCTCTTTTGGACTATGAGGAGTTCTTGAAGGGCAAAGCCTTCCTAAATCCCCCATTCAGCAGTTCATCATGAACCCTGTGCCAATTGTGCATCCTGTAAAGGGTTTTTTTTTAATCACTGTTAACAGAACAGAAGCTATTACTGGAATATCAGGGTCCTGTAACAAGAGAATACAGCAGCCCTATGACTGGACATACTTGCACTTGTCTATTAATGTCCTATTTACACTCCAGCCTGATGCATAAACAATACGGTAAAAAATGAAACACTTTCTCACTCTCAGTTGAGACGATGATCACGCATCGCTGGCCTGACAGCATGAACTGAGTTCTGCATCACTGGGACCTGAGTAGATTTACCAACACACTGGTGTTTCCTCTGACATAAGGAGTGTCCAGGGTCAGCAACTCTGACCCTTGTTAGAATAAGCCCACCTCCACTGGACCGTAATAACCTCCCTGGAGACTTCAGAACGCCTAGATGAGATTTGCTGCAACACCGGCAAAAGAGGAGCCCTCTGTCCCTGACAGCTATCTGACAAACACAGGGTAGCCCCTAGTTCCATTAGATTTGGTGTCTTTTACAAAGCACGTGTTTAATAGTTAAATTTAAGACTCGGTGATGGTGACACACATGTAAGCTAGAGTGTTTGTCTTGTAGAAGTCAGGCCGAAGGAAGGCACAAGGAGAAGTGATGCCCACGCTCGACATGGCGCTCTTTGACTGGACCGACTATGAAGATATGAAGCCCGTGGATACCTGGCCATCTTCTAGTAATGGTGATCCTTGGTTTTCAAACACTTACTAGCAATAAAGTACCACAGTGGAACAGAAATGTCCCCCTGGCAATCTGACATATAAATTTGTTTTTCTCCCTTTTTTAATACAGCTCGGCATACAAAAGTCTGCCGGACTGTATTCTAGCCTTTTTAACTTTTTCCCCACAGAGCCATCTGGGTACACCAGATTGCAAAGTCGCCCCATGATATACATGTCTCAAATTTGTCTTCATATTTTGCACGAAGAAAAATTGTTTATGAATCCAAATGTCTGTTAATGCCTAGAAAAAGCTCCCGAACCGTCTTTTTACGCATCTCTCTCCTTTGTGCTCTGGTGTCCAGACAAGCTGCGCAGTAACAACCTGAGCAGTGGAAATGTGACAGCGGATCCGGACGCCATAGAACCGTGTGACCACCACCTAGACTGCCTTTCTGGTCAGTCCTCTCATCTCCTGTTCCTGCTGAGGTTTTTGAGTGCCATGTTGATTCGATCAGTCCTCTCCTTCTCTGTCACTAGGCTCCTGCTGTGACCTGAGACTACATGAGTGCAAGCCACATAACCGTGGGCTCAACAACAAGTGCTATGACGACTGCATGTGTGAGGATGGTGAGCAGCAAGAGATGGATTACTGGGGTTTGGGCAGAAACTCAGATTCACTTTAGCGCTGATCATCATGTGTCTTCTCGACGTGACCGTTTAAATATCTCTGAGCGAAGTGTGAAGCCGCTGACTTGTGCCCCACTCCTTTTTTTCAGGTCTCCGCTGCTACGCCAAATTCCACCGGAAGAGGCGGGTGACTCGCAGGCGGGGGCGCTGTGTGGAGCCCGAATCGGTCAATGGTGACCAGGGGGCCTTCATTACGATCTAAGACAGCAGTAAGGGTTGGGCAGAGGAGAGATCAGATCAGGGCCAGAATCAGTGGGAGGGGATGTGGTTAGGAGTCTCCAGATCCCACTTTCACCACAGTTCCAGGGGAACATACCCCCTGCAGCCCAGAGGACCTTGTCTCAGTTCTAACACTTCTCTGGCTCTCTCTGCTCTTTGCACAGTAAAGTCCAGTATTTGTATGTATTTGTGTGTGTGCGGTGGCAGGCAACATGGCTGTGTCCATTTCTCTTTACTTCAGTGACAGACGCCTGGCCTGTGCAAACATATCTTAAAAGATTGAATTTACAACTTTTTGGAACGGGTTTTAACATTAAACCTTCTAACAGTGTCTCGACTGTAGAGTGTTTTGTTTTACTAATATCACTGAGCAGAAATGATCAGTTTATGATACACCGGTCATTTTCATCATTCTTTGGTCTTTTGTCTGTGTCAAATATGACAAAAAAGCCGGTAAGTGAATTACATGGGTCCACGTAGTAAATAGATTTGACGCATTGAGCAATGGCACCTCCTGTGGCTTCACTGTCCTCAGCCTTATTCTGCTCACTTCTGTTCTTTACGGTGATGGTGTTGTACATACTTCACTGTTCAGAAGGCAACCCATCCAGTTTGTCACCTGCTGAGCCACCAAAAATTTTATTGAAAAAAATATGCTGGATCCAAAGCCATCATATCCTTCCCTCATGAGTCTCCACTGACACTGCACTGTTTTGTGTGCATTTATGTGTTTAGCAGACACTGCAGCGGCTACAGCCATTGAATGAAATGACCACGGTTTAAATACCCAAGTCTGCTGTGGTGTCCTTGAGCAAGTTACACATCCTGAATTCTTCCACTAAAAATTCCCCAGCTGTGCAAATTGATAAATATGTGTGAGCAGCATAGTATACAAATTTAATACTGTAAGTCACACCGGAAAAATCCAATAATCTCCATCTGTAAAATAAGTACCAACTACACTCACCGGCCACTTCATTAGGTACACTTTGCTAGTACTGGGTTGGACCCTCTTTTGCCTTCAGAACTGCCGTAATTGTTCGTGGCATAGATTCAAGAAGGTGCTGGAAACATTCCTCAGGGAACTTGGTCCATGTTGACATGGTAGTATCACGCAGTTGCTGCAGATTTGTCAGCTGGACATCCACGATGCAAATCTCCCATTCCACCATATCCCAAAGGTGCTCTATTGGATTGAGATCTGGTGACTGTGGAGGCCATTTGAGTACAGTGAAATCACTGTCATGTTCAAGAAACCAGTATGAGATGATTTGAGCTTTGTGACATGGCCCATTATCCTGCTGGAAGTAGCCATCAGAAGATGGTCAGCAACAATACTCAGGTAGGCTGTGGCATTTAAACGATGCTCGGTACTAAGGGGCCTCAAATGTGCCAAGAAAATATCCCCCACACCATTATGCCACCACCACCAGCCTGAACCGTTGATACAAGGCAGGATGGATCCATGCTTTCATGTTGTTGACGCCAGATTCTGACCCTACCATGTGAATGTCGGAACAGAAATCGAGACTCATCAGACCAGGCAATGTTTCTCCAGTCTTCTATTGTCCAATTTTGGTGAGCCTGTGCAAATTGTAGCCTCAGTTACCTGTTCTTAGCTGACAGGAGTGGCACCTGGCATGGTCTCCTGCTTCTGTAGCCCATCTGCTTCAAGGTTCGAAGTGTTGTGCGTTTAGAGATGCTCTTCTGCATACCTCGGTTGTAATGAGTGGTTATTTGAGTTACTGTTGCCTTTCTATCAGCTCGAACCAGTCTGGCCATTCTCCTCTGACCTCTGGAATCAACAAGGCATTTTCACCCAGAGACCTGCCGCTCACTGGATATTTTCCCTTTTTCGGACCATTCTCTGTAAACCCTAGAGATGGTTGTGCGTGAAAATCCCAGTAGATCAGCAGTTTCTGAAATACTCAGACCAGCACGTCTGGCACCAAAAACCACACCATGTTCAAAGTCACTTAAATCACCTTTCTTCCCCATTCTGATGCTCGGTTTGAACTTCAGCAGGTCGTCTTGACAATGTTTACATGCCTAAGTGCATCGAGTTGCTGCCATGTTATTGGCTGATTAGATATTTGCGTTAACAAGCAGTTAAACAGGTGCACCTAATAAAGTGGCCGGTAAGTGTATATTGTTCTTACTGAACCTTAATAGCAGGGCCAACTTGATGATACCCAGTTTTACCTTTTAATTCTGTGAGCGCCTCAGTCTATATTCTAGATAACCACATAATTTAACCTACAACAAAAGCAAATTGACCTTCTTCAACCATGTTGGAGAAATATACATGAAAAACTGCTTCAAGGAGCTGTTTAGACTGAATGTGTTTTACCAAATTAGAGGGATCCGACATACAGTAGTTACTGTGAGACCCCCTTTCCCAGGCAGTTCCAGGAATCTGCAGCGCTGTCCAGTATAATGCCAGGCTCCAGCTGGCAAGCTTTAGAGGCAGCTATGACCAGCTGTACCCCCTTCCCTTGGCGGGAACTCTGACAAGCTGTGTCTGTAACTGGGAGCAGGAGGGCTGATTTGATGGTCAGCGCTGGGACTTTGTGGCCACGCTGATCCCCGCACAACATTTCTGACACTGTTTTCCGCACTGTTTCTGATGCAGAGAGGGCTGACCTGTCTGTGCACCCTATCGGTAGCGCTCAGGTGGGGGATGTGGTACCATTGCAACACCAGCATCAACCCTGCCTGTGAAATTTCCCCTAGGGAAATGACTGGTGGCCTATTATCGATCCAGAAGAAAAAAGCTCAGGTGGCTCCAGGGACGGAGGGGCTGAATTAGTTCCACAAACAGAGCTGAAAGAGAAAATCAACACACCCAGCAGCCCTACCACTAACCGTGACAGTGGTGTCCGACAGGAGTAGTGGCTCAGGAGTAAAGTTGTCTGCAGTGATTCAGCATCACGTGGATTTTGCAGCTTGAAGGCAACAGCAGAGGGGGGGCAGTTCGAGGGTCTTTCTCTGTATGGAAGTAACAAGAATGTTGATTTTAATGGTAACACTTGAGATGGGATGGAGAAAAGTCAGTCTTTCACAGCAAAATGGTGGAGGTCGCTACTGATAAATGATTATTGCCTGTTATATAGGGAAGACCGGAACAATGACAAGACAAAAGTGAGCATTTTCTCCTCAAAGTCAGACTGAATTACATCTTCCCCTAGTCAAGAAAAAGCCTGTGAGCTCAATACTACATAACTCCAGTGTTTTCATGAGTAGACTGACACGTTTTCACAAAGGATGACACCACTAGAGTTGCAGGAAGGTAGACACACACCAAATCAGGTGATGTGAGGACACTTTTAGGCCATTTGTGTTTGCTGATAAATGGATGGAGCTCAAGCCACTGCCACCAACAAGAAACATAAAAACCAGCAGCTTAGTATTGTACTCAAACTGCATTATTTGTGACAGATTAAAATATGTATTATAGAGCATCTGATTAATTTTTGCAATACTTTTTAATAAGATGGGAGTGGCAGAGCACTGAAGTATCAAGTGTAACTACTGTATTAATTATTCATTTCAGTAAGTGAAAAGTAGGGGTCAATATTTAATCTTTAAATGTAACAGTAAGCTTGCGCTGGACTGGTGTTCCATCCAGGGTACGGTTTCATGGCCAAGCGATTCCACAATAGGCTCTGGACTACCGTGACCGTGACCAGCACTGAGCGGTTATGGATAAAGGATGAATGTAAAATAGTGAATAGAAAGAAAATTACAGTGAAAAGCAGTTAAAACTTTTATACATTTTACAAAATAGCATTTCACATTTGTGGAATAGTAAATACAGCAAAAGGTAGCGCCTGAATAGAAAATGGGAATTATCATTTCTTTCTATTGTCCTCAGGTTTCCAGGGTTAGAGGTCAGGGCTTGGGGTCAAAACTTCCTCTGAACCCTAGAGTTGAGAAGCCAGTCTACCGGCTGCCGTGTCCCCGTCACCTGACAAATGGGCTCATTACGAGGCCGGTGGCATGTGACCTGCACACTGACCCATATACTGCAGTCAGGGACCCACGATAATGCGGTTGCGGTCTTACAGGAGGTGGTTTTCCATCCAGCTCATTCCATTGAGTGTGAGGTCTATTAAAGCTACCTCTTGCCACTACAGTCCTGCCAAAAGCAACCGTATTTAGTGGCCTGCAGGTGTTCGGGTGCCGAACAGAGAACATCACTGAGCTGCTCTTCAAAAGCACCTACTGGTCCCATTTAACTTACTGTATGCATTATTCTCAGATCTCTGTTTCAAAAAACTGAAAAACTTTTGCATCCTGCTGACATTTTATCCTATTAAGACTGTGGCTAGGTATCACTGTCATATTGAATCAGCCAAATATGGGTGAATTATTTCTCCTAGGAGCTATTTTTTTCTTCTTTTCCCTTTTTCCCCCTCACTAGATCTAATTCACACCGAATTATTTAATTTATAACTTATTAATCTTAAAACATTTTCAGTAAAGGATGTCCTTTAATGTAACTGGATATGAATATTTAAATTCAGGAAGATACAAGTACTGTAAACAGACAGTCGGCCTCGGATGACAGTCGATGGCGACACAGAAAGGAATGTTAATATTTTCAGTATGGTTTCGCAAGACATTTTTTGCACCTTTCAACTGACCTCATGATAACCGTTGCACTTTTTGGTGGCTCGTTGTCAAGTAAGTTCGTCCGAAATACGAAACGCGTCAGAAAGCAACACAGGGGAAACGAACTGGGAGAAAGCACCGCCCATCTTCTCGCGCTCGGAACCAGCCGCGAGCTGCTGACACGCACGTGGTCTCGCGGGCAGCTGAGGGGCGGGCGATCACGTGGTCCTGGGGGTGGGCGGAAGAAGGAGGAGGAGGAGGAAGGCGGGGAAGTCAGGTCGCTGTCACATGGTTACTGTTTGCAGAAAGAAGTTTGGAAAGTGGCGTTGGAACTTGTGCGGACGGCGGACCAGGGATCCTGCGCTCGCTCTCAGCTATGGAGATCCCGGCCATAAACCTCAAGGTACCGTCCGAGAGTGATTCCGTACTCTGAGGTACTGCGACTTTCCTGGCAAGTGGTGGTTTGCGCGGCTACGCGTGCTGTATCGACCTTCTTGCTGTCTTCTTGCTAATGTGCGCTGCTTATCACCTGGGAGATGGGAGTGTTCGCCATAAAGGGCGACATCTTATCAAACATCACTAACGGCTATCGGTGCACTTTCCCCACCGATCCATGCGGTATCGATCAGGAAGAGGGCACTGCATTTCATGGTCCTCGGGCGGTCAAATACGTATCAATCTGTTATTTATCTGGACAAATGTATCTCTGTGATCACGAAGTAGAGTTCCAACAGGCAGATATTTCTATGTCAAGTTCATTGTTTATTTTAACTGCCCTCATCGTGTAATGAAATCCATGCCTGTGTGTTCTCCCCTCCCTTTCAGGCCATAGTCTTTGTCCACTGGCTGCTGACCATCTGGTGAGTGTCGCCCACTTGGTGCTTTTTTCCCCACACACCTGAGGAATGTGCTTCTCTATGAGCCCCCGCTCCTGGGTAACACTGCGGCCTGGAGTTTCTTCGCACCTCTTTCCAGCAGGCGCCTTCTTTATCCACACTGTTAATCTAGTGTAGCCTGACCCACACGCTCGCACCTCAGCATGACGGCAGCGGTGAGGTGTATGCAGGTGGCACTGTTTTGCTGTGGTCACCTCTCTTGTTTAGAGTCACAGCTTGGAAGAGGTTAACAGGAACACTGACCTGTTGTGGCCGTCTCATTTCGGCTCTAGAATATCTCAGCAGCACTTATTTATGTGTCTGTTTGTGTGTGTTTTTACCTTTGACTGTGTTTGCGTCAGTGTTTACACACAAGGAAACACAAACCTATGTGTGTATGTGTTTTCACTTCCTAGGGGCTGCATGTTTAGCTGGCTGCCTGCTTCCTACGCCTGGGGGAACTTCAGTGTATTGGCCCTCGCTGTGTGGGCTATTGCACAGAGGGACTCCATCGACGCTGTGCTGATGGTGAACAGACCCGCTTCTTGCTACCCTAATATGTCTCCGATCTGGGGGAGGGGGTGTTAATACTCATATCTAGTGTGTGAATGGGGTATGGGGAAGTAAAGGCAACCTTCACTTGACACAGCATGTGACTTGTTCTGCTGCTTCTAAAACTGGGGGTGGGAAGGAAGCTGTGTAATCGGCGTGTGGATGACTGATTAAGTCATAGAAAAACTCCATTTTGGCTCCCCTGCTGACAGCCATTTTGGCCCGGCTTGACTGTGTCTCCCCTACCATTTCGCAGTTCCTGATCGGGATGTTAGTGACCATGCTGACAGATATCATCCATTTTGGCATCTACTACCCGATGGCACTGGTACAGGAAAAGGACCGGGACACCTTCCGCTTCTGCGTGGGCATGGCTATCCTCAGCCTGCTGCTCAAGCCCATCTCCTGCTTCTTTGTCTACCAGATGTACCGCGAAAGAGGTGGCGACTACAATGTCAACTTTGGTGAGTGGATGAGGGTTGTGTATGATGGAGGCGAGCGAGACTGCCTCACCTGTAACAAACCTTTTGAGCACTTTTCTCAGACACAGACCGAGCCCTTACAGCAGATGGAAGTGTTACAGAAAGAGAATAAGATGATCATCAGAGATCGAACACAAAGAGAGCGTGTGCTGCCGAGTGCCATCCAGGTCCTTCAGTTCAGGTCTTGGTTCAGATCTGAGTTGTGTCCTTTGTCAGAGGTGAAAAGGAGCTCAAGAGGGATGGCATAATATTTGTCAGACAGATAAATTGAGGAGAAAAAAATTTGCCAGAGGAGAAAATAAGAATGGGGAAAATGTTCATTTTTAATATCTGCTCAGTTATTCTGCAAGAGACATACAAGAAAGTTCCATAGCAGAAGTGTAACTTGGTTTAATTATTCAGTTCGGCTTAGTTTATTTTTATATTGTGCCACTCCAGGCAGGGTTCCTTAGAGAGTGCAACAAACAAATAGCATGAATGCAACAAAGGAGTAAAATCAAAACTGACAATGCTGATACATGAAGAAAGCATTTAGGGATCTAAGGCCATCTGCCTATCTCTAAGTTTTCTGGGCAGTTTGACATTAGACATTTATTTTTAAAAAATGCACAAACTCGTGCTGTTGCCACTTCAGATTCCCTGGTTTAGCCATTACACATGTGTTTAGGCTGTGGGAGGAAACCCACGTGAACATGGGGAGAACATGAAAATGTAGCGCTGTGAGGCTCCAGCGCTACCCGCTGTGCCACGATGCCGCCCCCATTTTAACCAGACTGTGGCAAAGAAATACAGTGTGCTTTAAACCTTGGGTATTAAAGCCTTTGTGAATAGGGGGTCTGTACCATTATCTGGTGGGCTTGTGCTGTTTAGGAGTCCTCTAACTGAAGGTTTTGCTACTAAGAGCTGATTTATTTATTCTAAGAATTGCACTAAAGTGTATGTTCTGTGATTGAGTGTTCTGGCTTATACTGTATGTGCTAATGAGATCTTGCACATGAGCAGGGGCTAAACCATTCTGAGCCATCTAAGTAAGTGGTAAGATTTTAAAGTCTTTGCTAAACTGTACTATAAGCCAAGTGAGGGACCTTAGAACTGGGGCTGTACTGCCATATTTTCAGGTTTTTGCTATAATCCCTGCTGTAGCTTTGTGAGTTAATTGTATTAAAGCCAAAGTGGTGGTTGGACTCCCTGAGAGTAAAATATTGCAGCAAATCTGCTGTAGGCACATGCATCTACTAACTCATCTGTGTCTTGAATAGATAGAAATGTACATTTTGCAATTTCCTAAGCTGCAGGAAATGTCTCCTAGACAAAAAATTCAGAGGGTTGTATGGGGGGGTTCTGCAAGGTTATAGATTAAACCCTTTGAGCTGATGGCTAATAATGGTTAACTCTTGTCTGCTTTATTTCCTCCAAGTAATAGTTTTTTCCCCTGAGCTCAAACTGATTTTTTTTTTATTCATCCACCTTTTAACTTAAGAAAGCAGTTTTTTGTAGAAGTGTCATTTGGTTGTATTTATATGAGTGTACGATGTACAATGGAGTGATGGAGGAAGTTCCACCGCTTTCTTTTAAAGCTGTATTAAGGTTGTTGTGTTGTCGCATCGCAAGTGGAAATGCCACATTGTAAAGGATCAGGTGATGTAATGTAGAGCCATGCCTTTGAGGTCTTTGTTGTGGATTTACAGCAGGTGATGACATGCACGGTTTCTTCTGGAGGTGCAGGAGATGCTTTGTTTGATGCTCTGCACCACTTCAGCTTGGCTTGGGTGGAGCGTGACCAGAAAGCCTCTGAAGGCCAGGACGAATTGCTATGAGGTTCAGCTAATCTAGTTAAAACGCGAGTCACAAGACCAGTGCATCTGATGCATGGCATTCAAGGACATGAGAGATGGGCTTGGAAACCTTGAGTGGGACATTCCGCCTGTGCTGAAATCTGATGTCTGATAGCACTCTTGTGTGGAGGTCAAAATGAGGACTCAATGAAGGAAAGTCTAGCTGCTCAAATTAAAACGGATTTAATCCATTTTTTTCTCTTTGTGGCATTTTTAATCTCGGTTGCAGTACTTTCGCTGGAAGATAATGGTTATTGAGGAGACTCGGACTGGGGAGCAACTGCTTATTTCCTTTAGTAGTAACATGTTTTGATGAATATGTGAAGGTGTTAAGGAGCTGAACTTAGGACCAGAAATTTTCCACTTGTCATATCCTCATGCGTAATGAGTATTTCTTCAGCCAGTATGTGGAGATTTAACTGTGGAAGGCAGACTATAAAACTTTTCATGTATATACTGATTCTGTTAATACACCAAATTCCCCCCACAGCTATGAAGAACATTGTCTGCAGGAGGCTTTGCAGCTGATAATAGGGTGTGGGGTCTTGTGGATGATGCTAATTAGTAAGAGGAACTGGGGTGGGATTTTAATGCGGTGACACGTTTTATTTGAAATAATATAATAAGGTTCCAGATTTTTCCATCCACGCAGGAGCCTTCGTTGGAGACCAAGTTTTATTTAGCGCTCATGTCAAGGACAGAGCGGTTGTCCCTGCGGGCTTGACAGCGAGATCGGCTTCTGCCTCCAAAACCCACTGTTTTACCACTTTATCGCTTCGCTAGGCATTCTGCTGAACTAATGTAAGCCCAAAGCAGCGTGGCGTAGTTGCCCCCTCAAATAAATATCATCCTTTTTGTGTGCTTATGGAAGGAAGCGATGTGACCGACTGTGGTCTTTAGGTCAAACTGGGTTTAGGAGTAGTAGTAGTTATTGTTGCAGTTATTTGTTTGTTTATTTGTTTATCTATTTTGTTCATTTCCTCCAGTTTGTGAGTAAATAATGAGGTCTATGATATGTCTGCCAGGTATAGACCATATAGTCACTGTACAATACTGAAAAATAAGGTGAGTTGAGCATGCAAAGATCCTTGAACTCATTTTTCTGTAAACCATTTTTATTGCGCTAATCAGATAGTTTCTCTTGGGGAGTGAGTGTTAAAAATAACAACCCATTTCCGTTTGTTTTAAATATTGCTTTCAATAAAGGGCTGCTGCGGCCTTTGTTTTTGCAGTTTGTTGCATTTACATTTCACTTCGGCTAAATTCGACGGCATCTCCCAAGAGTAAACGGATGATAAAAGGAAAATTATCAAAAAATTAATTAAATTCTGGTTTCAGGACGCAAGAATTTTCGACTTTGCCTTTTATGCATTATTAATTTTGTCGCTTCTTTGTTTCGTACTGAACATCAGCAAGCAGCTTTTGTTATGCAGTAATAATGGATGCATGGATTTAATCGTCTGGGATACGCTTTGTGTTTACCAGGTTGCAAGGATGGCTTGCTGTGTCTCCTGTATGATTTATTCCCTTTGTGCTGTTGTCTCCCCTCCTCTTACATTGACCACCCTGTCTGTTATTTATTTATTTATTTATTTATTATTTTGGTCAGACTCTCCAATCCTCCTGCTAACTTACTGTTTTGGACAAAGTCTTCACCCTCATTCTAATCTGTGACTGGACCCTTATATCTCCATGTCTCCCTCGGTTCTTTCCTTCTCTTTCTGTCAACCCCTCAGATTTGGAGACGTCTGTGGACAGCCGCTGCACCACGGACAGCGCGGACAGCGCTCCCTTCATCCGACGCTACTGAGCCACAGCCCCCCTCCCTCTCAGCGTTCCCTCCTTCCTGTTGAGAAAGTGTGAAATTTCTGCACCTCGAGACACTTCCATTGTGCGAATGTGTGGTGTGGGTTTGCTCTTGGGTCCCTGTTCCTGCCCTTGACCAAGTCTTTGACAGAGCCTCTCCACCTCATTCCCTGAATGTCTCTCTGAAATTGCGCTTCTGTATTTGCTGCGGTTGTTTTGCGCTGTAAGTCATCAGTTAACCATGTCTGCTCTTTTCCTCTCCTCTTGGTCGCCATCATCTACTGCACCTGTCCTGGCTACTGCTGCTTTTTAGTTATTTTTGTGATTTCTTTTTTCCCTATGTCTACTGCTTCTCTGTATTTGTGTATCTGTATGACACCGATTTATTTATTTCCTTTTTTTTTTTAAATTTAAAAAAAAAAAAAAAAAATGTAGTCGCTTCATCTGGTGTCCTTTTTGGCTTGATTGCATTTTGTTTTTCAAGCGTATGTGTCTGTATACATGCATGTCCAGTTTCATTCTGCCTCCACCTCCGGCATTGTTGTGCTTCTATCGCCTGCCAGCTGCGTCTTTCTTTTGACGCGGCGTTTTGTGACAGAAAACGAATTAATACGAAATAATTTATACGACTGAAACTTAAACCTTAAATTGCGAAACACGAATTTGAAATGTATAGCAATATTTATCAGCCAAATTTATATATATATATATATATATATATATATATATATATATTTTAAATTTCTGTGTGCTGCTTGTGTTTTTAAGGGAAATTATTTAAGGTAAATTCAAAAAAATAAAATTTATTCAAGGGAATACCCTTTGATGTTGAAACAAATTATTTTTGCACATTATTTACTTTATACATTTACGTATAAAATAAGGATTGAACATCAGACTTAGGATTATTTACTCATTTTTTAATGCACTAAATTATAGCAGTCTGTCTTTTTTAATACTTTTATGAAAAATGTGTTTTTTTTTTTTTTTTTTGCAGTATTTTTGTTCTCATGTCTCACAAGTTAGAGGTGAAAGGATCTGGATATTGATGTAATGTATTCCTATATATGCTGTTGTAACGTCACTAAAATGTTGCTAAGCAGCCTTGGTATGTTGCTAAGTACCTTTCAGATGTTGCTAAGTGATGCATTTATTGTATAAATGAATTGTTGTTTTTGAACGCCATTGGCATATTAGCACTTCCATTTAAGTGGAGACCACAAACCATTGTCCTTAGAAAAGATTATAAGATTGTTATTTATTTATTTTTCAAGTGTATCTGTATGGATTTATATAGCCCAATATTTTTTTTGGCACCCTGAGATAGCAGCAGGTAAGCTGCATCCAAACAAACACTCTGGATTTAATCTCTTTCTTTGGGTCAGTGACCCCCAGTGTTGACAGTGAAATGGGGAAAAATTTTAATGCCATGTACTATCCAGAACTTACTAAAATACAGACTGGTGTTTTAAGGACACAGACATGCAGTCTGAATGTTTTCTGTTTAAGTTGCAGAATGGATCCTGGAGCAAAGATACTAACTCTTCACTGTCCCAGTGAATTTTAAATCTGCTTGAACAAATGTGCTATCTAAAAAACAAAATGAGTCTTTCTGAAAGCATACATTTAGTTTTGACTTTGGCCTGAGGATAGCTACCCACTGTCTTGTCCACATTCTGGTATTTATAGTGGCAGTACCTTGATGTTTGTGTTCAACACAGCCTGTGAGAGACACATTAATAACTTCACTGCTGTGCAGTAAGAGTTCAGCAAGCAAATTAGGAGATTTGGCTCCTAAAAGAAAGCATTACACACTCTTGCTCAGCAGTTTTGTTCAATTTTGGTTGTTTCACATGCTTGGCTTTAACAACTTGCATTGTTTATGATTTCAAGACAAAATGAGGTGGAAAGATTGTACTTGCTGTCATCATTGTGCAAGTGGTATCAGCGGCCCTGGGTACACGTTACATCGTAAATCCAGCCCCAGTATCTTCAGAAGCTACCAGGCAGTAGAATTTTAGGGAGCAGTTTCACCTGCATTGACCTTCAGCTACACAAATAGAACACCAAGGTGTGAGACACATGATCATGTATGAACGTTGAAACACGCAAGCTACTTTCAGACGTTCCACCTACATCATTCGCAGACATCAGTGAAAAGTAAACATACGGCCATACCTTGAATGGTGCGTGAGACATAAGATGTAGTCCAGAAAGAAGTGAGAATCTGCAGTTAAGGAAATAAATGTGGAGGTGAACATGGAAGCTCTTTAGTAGTGGTTTGCACTCATGCTGAGTAATAAATTGTGTATAGACCACACTGACTTTTTGCGTTTTTGTCTACGTAGGGTTCCCCACTGTTACGAGGAATCGAGATGCTTACCAATCCATTGACCAGCAGGACCAGTCCAACAATTCAGCCCACCTGTACAACCAATCAGAAGACTGCAAGCCGGGACAACGGTCCTACTGACAGATGCTTTCAAACACATAGAGAAGTCCTTAACCAGCCTGCATTTTAAGCTTTGGGTCAAAAAAGTGAATGCGGGGAGTTCAGAGATTCAAATTAGGAGTCAAACAGCTGGAATCAAGTTTGGGAAAAGGTTGAACCATCTTGGAGATTGTGGTCTGTTTTCAATCTGTTGCAGTTATGGATGATTCTCCACTGTGCATTTGTGTGATTTATGCCAAAGAACAGACAAGAATTTGTAATCGATAACAGACCCGAATAGTTACTTTATTTGAACTACCGGTTTTGAGGCCTGCCAATCTTGCCAAATCTTGCCCAAAGAGTACGACAGTTTTTTAGCATCCATGTCTTTCTCCCAGATGTGATGCTGCTGAATGTGCTTTATATCTTTTTAAAAGGATAGAACAATTGTAGGTGTTAGTGGCGGCTGTCATAAGCTTTTGGCATCTTTTGACGCACTTTAACAATAAGGTGTAGTTCAAACAAAGTCGGGGGGGGAAATGTCATCTTTACTCACGGTAGTGCATGTTTTAACCGACCCATTTCAAAGCAACATACTGTCGCTTTGTCTAAAAAGACACTGCAGATCAATAGCATTTTATATCGCACATGACACAAGTGATGGCGTAACATGTGAAGGCTATGCTAACTAATGACAGTTCTGTTAAATCATCCTCCGTGTCACTTAAATACTTTAGAGATGGTGCTTTAATCCATCCTTTGAAGTGTAAATACATGTAAATTGCACGTTTGCAGTTCAACACACTATTAGGAGGTAGGTGGATTAGTTATGAACCCTCCTGGGAAGACCCTTCTATTGGATTTATAATTGACGGAATTGACAATGAGTTTGTTCGGCAGCTGTGTCCAGCTGCATCAGTTCATGCTGTTTGGTATTTTTCTTACCCGTTGTTACATAACAGGTACTTCCAGGTGGGTATTTGTCACCTCTGTGCAGTATTCGTGGTAGTCAGTGCTGCTGCTGTGGCCATGTTGTGCTATACGGTAGCTGTAGGTCAGTGCCAAAATTACAACACCGTGGAAACTGTAGCTCTCAGGCAGCAGCTCTAAAGAAGCCCTGAGATGCTGCATCCCTTAGGAAACGCTGCATCTCTGATCCATGCTCTTCTTAGCACATTAGATGGTGCCCCTGTGGAAATTGCGGTACTCTATGCTGCACCCCCACGGACGAGTAAACCAACCTGTTTTTTTTTTTTTTTCTTCTTTCCTGAATTTCTTTCCTGGTCCTTCTTATTCTCTGATGAAAAATATAGGAGAGCAGATATTTTGGTTCCCTGCGATTGCAGTCACTCAGTTCTACATCTAAATCCGAGCCGGTCCTCCTGTTTACTTTCCCCGCGCATTAGTGCCATTACATGTCTCCATAGAAACCATGTTCCTTCCACAGGGAAACGCAGCTCTTTCTCATTTGTTTGTATTAACTGTTACAGAAAAAGAACTGTTTGTGCCTTAATTGAATTCATATCAATATCCATCCTGCTTCTGATGTGAAAGAACAAGGCTTTGTTGAAAGGACTGGGAAAGATATTGTTTGTAACATCTCAAAATATGTGGGTCATGATTATCCTGCTTTCACTAATGCTGTTTCATTTCAATGTATTCTTTCTCTTGTGTGTGTTTTTGATTTTGGCTGTAGAGACAAAACTCTTTGGCTCCAGAACTGTTCCTCAATATCCTTCTCACGCTTGCACCGGTACAGAGGGTCTAGACAGACTCCTGCAGCCTGATTTCCTCTGGGCTGAGATGATGAACCATCTGTGGCCCTTCTAGAAGCTAAAAGCTGCAATAGTTTTTTTTAACACTGTTGTTGGTCTTGCTTAAAATGTACTTTGACTTGAATTAAGATCAATTCTACACCAAGGCTTGCTCTCTTCAAAGTCCACTACAGTATTGGGGTTAAGGTTTAAATTTGAAATAATGGCACTTTAAAGTCTTCCAAACGTTCGTTCTGTCTTAATTGTACGGCCAAGGAAAGGACGCACAGTCAATATTCAGAAGTCCTGCCCTCATCCGCAATAAGGAGTCAGCGATGCAGGTTTATCACGAAAACGGTCCTCTTTGCCCAGACTGAAGAATTTACTGAGCAGCCTGTATAATGAGCAAGATTTTGACTTGGGTGTGTGGTCGGTTGTTATTCCTGTTGTAACGGTTAACAAAAATAAACCAGCACTCTGTTGTGGCACATTGATGATACCTGTGTTGAGTCTGAAGCGTCAAAATAACTTTCATACTATTTACATTTGGTTGTTTGACTGATGCCTTTGTTCAAAGTAACTTACAATTTTATGTTTGTGCATTAAGTGTGTTATCATTAACTGGTTTATGTAGTTTATTTAACTGTGACTTTCTATGTACATAGAATAAATGGATTCAAACATAGGGCCGTTAGACTGCAAGGTTCTGGCTCCTAACACTATCCTTTATGCACTTTCTTTACCCCAGTGTTCTGACCTATTTGTAAGTACACTGTAAATGGTAAAACGTTTTAAGGCTTTCACATTTTTAAGTGTAAAATGTGCTACAAGGAGGTTCAGCTGCTGCAAAGGCCGTGGCTAATGTCTGTAGACAGGACCATCTTTACGTCTCGTGTTCCGGTTGATGAAAACCAGCAGCTGTTTGCCCCAGCGTCCCATGTCTGATATAAAGCAAAAGCATGAGGCGGAAGCAAAGGGTGGAAAATATACTGCTTGCTCACTTAGAGGATTGTGAGTCTGTGCTGTTTTGTGCTTTTGGAATTCTCTGTTATCAGTCCTTTCAGCGGAGCTGGTTCCCATTTTACTCAAAACCGGTCACATTTACTTTTTTGTCCTTTTATATAATAAAAATCTCACTGCAGTCCCTGCTGTCCTAAGCTTCCATTCCACATATGCAGCCACCTCATGACTTGAGAATCAGTTGTTTTCATCCCGTATACAAAGGCAACAAATGTCAGGGCTATATTTAGCATAGTAATGGCATTGCGGCTTAGTTGTTAAGGTCGCTGTTTCACAGTTCTGGGGTTCTGCGTTTGGATGTGCTCTGGTTTTCTCCCACAAAGGTGTTTCAGGTGAGTTGGTGGCTCTGAATTGGATGTGTGAGCAAATGAGGGTGTGAGATTGCCCTGCAATGGACTGGCTTCCTGTCCAGGGTGCACAGTGTTTCATGTTCTATGCCTTTGCGATGGCCTCCAGACCACCACAAACCTACATTAGAATAAACAGTTATTATAATGAACGAATGAATATAGGTGGACATTATTGTGAATTGTACAGGTGAGGATATTACTATTAATTAGACTAACTGAATTGCATAAGCCAGTTATAATAAATGCAGTGAATGCACTGGCTGCTGTGAACTGAGCTTGACACCCCTACAGCGAGGGTATTCGTCCCCGGAGTAAAAGGTGACAGCGGGCACATGGGGCGGTTCAGAGGTTCCCAGGGCAGGTGATAATGAACAGACAAAGAAAGGCCGGCCTCCCTCGGGTTTGTACCTCGGCCTCTGTGCCTGCTGTCTTTCAGCCGAAACGGACAGCATTTTTGTCTCTCTCAGCAGATGTTTGAGTTGAGGCCAGCAGCAGATCATAGTTCAGATCTTTTTTTTGTATTTTTAAATAGAAAACCTTCCAAATGTGCTTCCTCAGAACACTGTGGGACTCTGTTTTTTGCTTGTCTTGTCATAACCATTGCGTTACAGCCTTGGTCAGAAGGCCTTTTTTGTGTGCGTATGATTCTGCCATAAAGGACTGAGCGCTAAATTTTTTAAACAGTTTTTTCCTGATTTTTTATCATGGTTAGGGAGCCAGCATAATAGACAGATTTTTGATTGTTTTGTTGGCTTTGGTCAGCCCTGGAGAAAGGGTTTGGTTATTGGGTTGCACTAATAAGAAAGAAAAAGAACTTCTCGCCAGGTTTTTGTTTCTTTCTGGCTGGGTCAGTTCTCCTCGTTCCTTGCGCTACTTCCCAACTGGGCCATAACACATAGCATAAACCTGATGAATTAATTTGGATGATAAAAATAAAAACTAAAACTTATACTCTGACAAATACAAAACATTCTTAAACATCGTGATTGGCAAAAAATAAAATCTAAGCACATTGCAATCAACTCATACCATATGGTGAAAGAACAGTTTGGTGTATTCGATGGTACAAGATGTGGTTCCCATTACTGAGCTGCGGCAGGTACCCTGAGGATGTCCAGTTCTGGGGGAACGGTGTTCAGAATTCCAATGAGATGCAGTTTGCCTGCTGCATTGCGCATCCCCACCTTGGCCCCAGGGAGAATCAGGCTATGGCCTTGTTTTGTGAGACTGACCGGCTCATGTTCAATCCTGCCGAGTCCCTACAAGCTGAACGTTCAAGCTTGAGCCTCCAAGCTAAAAGGACAATAAATACACCAACAATTGGTAATAATTTCCACCTATCTGCTCTTGTTTCAAGACTGATGTGCTTCTCGGTGAGCCCCATGCATCAAGGTCATCCCCGTGGTCCCTGTTGTTCAACAATTAATATACCAGTTAACTAATGTGTATTTTAAGCTATGTTTACTTACTTTAAACTTCAGCAACACCACTAATTTCATCAATTTTGTTCTGACCCTTTAGGTGAATTCTTCTGAACAACGCAAATGTTGAATCATTACTAACAGGACAGTTTGTGCTTAAGACCTTTTAATGTTTTACACGCCATGATCGGACCTTCTGAAGCTCAGAATGCAGTCTTAAAAAACATTAAACGGGTTTCTTGGCAGCTCAGATAAAGATATCCATTTATCACTGGCAAGTACGTCAGTGAACCAAATAATGTTGAAATATTTTATTTCTGCTTGTTTTCACACCCAGTCTAGGAGTCTACAATGCATCATCCTTGCCTGTATGCCAGAATGCATGGAGAACGGGGAATGCATGTGGATCAGTTTGCGTCCATGTTCGGAAAAGGCTGCATCTCACGCTGTGATTTACGTGTATCTGCGTAGAGGAGCTACTTCTTAACATGGAGGTGGCGAGTTGGTCGGCTCAAGGAATCAGCAGCCTGTGTGCATTTTGGCAGAAGTCAGCCAGCGTGACACCGTACTGCTAATATTAATTACTGTTCACTATCCTGCAGATCTTCTACAGAATCCCCATCAGCAGCCTTGAGCCTCAGTGTGAGATGGAGAACTTCTACAGCTTCTGCAGTCATTATAGGGCACGGTTTCATCCTTTGTGCGTGTATGATACCAAACAGTATAAATATTTCCTAGTGTCTGGTTGCTGATATTAATAAACTGATGCTTTTATGCCTTTGCCCTTCCCAGCTTCCTTGTTGCCCAGTACAAACTTAAGTTATACATACTTATCCCCTCTTATTAAAATTGTGCTGCACTGATGACTGTAGGTGGAAGACAAGCCCACAAATAAGTAAAATTGTGGATCGCACCACTTGGGTTTAAACCCGACTCCTCACAGTGCCCTGCTTTTCCCCTGCAGTCCAAAAACGTGTGTTTTAGGTTAGTTGGACACATTGTGTATGATTTCTTGTGATGCACTGGTGTCCCATCCAGAATTTACCTTGCCTCATGCCCTCTGCCTTTGGGACAGGCCCATAAGAGGTTATTGGTAATGGATGACTAAATAAAGGCAGCTTATTTTGGGCTTGCACAGCACAGATAATTGAGAGAGTGAATAATGGAGGATCAAAATATAATTTGTGAAATAAAAGAGGTGAAAATGGATACAACTGAATATTGCTGTTTGATCTCGGTCAATTTCACTGCTGTGGAATAGACACATTATAAATTATCTGTATATGTAGCGGTTTCATAAGACATAAATGTACAAAATATTTCAAGTAAAGTTTTTAGACATACTTGTGTCCTGCACCAATTTTAACCTCTTCCTGATCTCTAAGGAACTTTGTGCACAAAAGACTTTGCCAAGAAAGGGCAGCCAAATTGAAGTAGCAGCATGTAATTGATGAGGTAGGGGATGGGCACAGTAACTCGCTCTGCTTGTCACTTTCTTTCCTGAATCCCCCTCTTTCCAACCCCTGGCAACCATGGCAATAGGGTCTAAGGCAGAGTGAAGCTGTGAGCTCAGCGCATTTTGCCCTGAAGAGTCCTGGCCAGGAACCATCACTGTCCTGCTGGCTCTCTTCTCTGGCCCTGAGAATGGAGGCTTTGTTCCGTGGGGTAGTGCTGAACCCCTGGGTGGACATGGGTTGTGTGTACGCGAGGATGAGGGGCGGTCGGCTCGGAGTGGACTTCCACGGTCCATAATTAAAACCCTGCGGCATTGGCATTAAAAAAGTCCCGTGGCTAAAGTCTTAATCATCCCACACCAGCCCCGCTAAAAAACTGACGGCCGGAATAATGGCTTTCATCTGGCTGCCAGCAGGAGAGGACAACTGGGGATTTGCTGCTAAATGAGAACTATTAAATCAACTCCAGTCGTTCTTCCCCCCCTTCTTTGCTTGTGTGTTTCCCTTAGTATCCTGCCACCCGGCACGGAGGCCTTAAGGGAGCACGTGCTGGGTAATTCATCGTCACCCTGGCCCCTGATATTGGACCATATTGGATCTCCACGCTTACCTGCTGTATCTCTTACTGGGCAGATGACAGCATGACCTTTGGAAGTAAAGCAGCTCATTTTAAAAGACCGGGACTGAACGGACGATGCAGATATCGCCCTTGAGAATTGGAAGTAGCATAAGATAAACACAGTGTGAGCAAAATAAATAATGCGCTCGTGTGCTGTGTTCACTCAGGCGTACAGCAAGGATGGACTGCCAGATACGTGCGCCATATTATCAATTGGATTATTCGTGTGATGTACCTTTATCTGTAAGCCTTTTATTAAAATAGTCTAGGAAGCTATGTGTTAGAATTAAAATGGTCAAAGGCATCCATAAAGAACTTGTTGCACGGTACCCACAGTAAGTTACTATGACCAACCTTTGTGTTACGGTGATAAAAATTGTTTTAAGGGCAGTGACATCTAATAACAGTAACAGGCATCGGTGGTCATAAATGGACATTTACAGATCTTAGGGAAATACCACGTGCGAATGTAGGATTTATTGTACGCTGTAAGTCCTCTAACAAGTGCAGCAGTAACTGACCAGTGGGGAAGAAGTAATGGTCTTTTGTTAAGGGAGACCCGGCAGAAACGTGTTTAATTTTCTCTTCCTTTCGGCCCTGTGCGTCTGCAAGCCGCAGGTAATGCTGCTAATGGAAAAAAACTGCATTGTGAGTTTCAGAATGTTTTTCTGGCACGAGAAGAAATGAGTAACTAAGCTGTTAATGTGCAGGGAGAGATGATGTATGACTACAAGGTGGTGGGCCTGGAAGCATTAATTCAGCAGCAAGATAAATTGATTTGTAATGAGTGCTGACCCCCCGAACTTTCGTGCGGACATGCTATTCTTAATCTCAGCCATTTCTAAATAGATAATCTTGTGTTTGGCGAACAGCAGCTCTGAGCTGCACTCCTTAAGCTTTACCTGTGTGTTTTATTGAACTTGTCCCTTTCTATGCCGCCTACCTATATATATATATATATATATATATATATATATATATATATATATATATATATGCAGTGATAAAAACTTTTTCGGGCGGGAGGGCTAGGGGACGTACATGGAGGCGTTGATGACCAATAAGTACACGGACAAAAAGTTTCCCTTCGGTTCTCAAACTACGCCGTCAACACCGGCAGCCAAATGTAATAGGAGAAAAATAAAATGGGATGACAGAAAAGCTAGTGCTAGAGGAAGAATGGAGGAGTTTTCAAGGTTTTGCGCTCCCCTCCACAGGGACTCTACTGAGGATAACTTTGGAGCAAACCCTCAGAGAACTGTATTTCTGTGGCCTGCTGGAGGCAGAAGAGATATAGGATGGGGGCTACAGCTACGGGTCACCCCCCCTCAGCCCTCTTCACAAAACAAGTGTTGCATACACTGCCCGGCCAAAAAAAAAGTCAGCACCTGGATTTAACTTGGTGTTATGATGTGGGGTTGCTTCAGTTGGTCAGGTCTAGGTTCAGCAACGTTATGTGCGCAAAAAATGAGGTGAGCTGACTACCTGAATAAACTGAATGACCAGGTTTTTCCATCAATGGATTTTTTCTTCATATTCCAAGATGACAATGCCAGGATTCATGGGGCTCAAACTGTGAAAGAGTGCTTCGGGGAGCATGAGAGAGACATCATTTTCACACATGGATTGGTCACCACAGAGCACAGAGTCCAGATCTTAACCCCACTGAGAATCTTTGAGATGTGCCGGAGAAGACTTTACGCGGTGGTCCGACTCTCCCACCATCGATACAAGATCTTGGCGAAAAATAAAGGCAACTCTGGACGGAAACAAATGTTGTGACATTGCATAAGCTTATGGAAAGGATGCCATGGTGAATGCATGCCATAATCAAAGCTAAAGGTGGTCCAATAAAATATTAGAGTGTGACTTTTTTTGGCTGGGCAGTGTATAATACTACTGGAAAATGTCATTCTTTATTGACGTTAAAGAGATTGCGCTGCCATGTGCAATAGTGATGACCCTCAATGTAAACTACAAGGAGATTTAATAAGATAAACCACATCTTAGTCAGCAATGCAGTGTTTTTGACAGTAATTTGTGTGATATTGGGATGACTGACTGGGCCACATGGCTCATTCTAAGGTTTTCAGCTTGTTGGGTTTCTCAGGTTCCTTGAAGCCAATTCTTCCATGTGATGGAGAATAACGGAACCGTGTGTTTGGCTGCAGCACATCGGAAGAGCCCATTTCCGAAGAGTGCTTTTTCCCCTCCTTTTGCGTTGTTGCCATGAGAGGGAGACAAACTCCCGCCACTGAGGACCGCTGCGCGGGGCTCCTCCGTCCATCACTAACGGGGGGCGGAGTCGAGGTGTGAAATCTCGCGATGTTTCCTCTTTAAACCCCTCCCCCCCCTCTTTCCAACATGGCAGTGGGCAAACTGGTGTTGGAGGGGCGGGTGAGCGTTGTAAGCTTTAGTTTGGGATTCCTTGTTGTGTTCGTCCCACTTCTTACTTCGGTGGTGTCGCACATTAGTTGGACATTTGATGGTTTCGCCGGAATTCAGGGCAAAGTTGCCGTCGCTGTGTATTTTGCGGTGGTTAACGGCGTATTACTCTGCCTTTACAAAGGGGCCGTTTATCAGGTAATGATGTACTCCTATGTTTGTGACTCTTCTAACTTCCTTAAAGCACATTTTAATAAGTTCAACGTCTTCTCCGAGTACTTACAAATAACATGTCTTTAAATTCATCCTAACCTTGCTTGTTAGCAAAGTGATGGTGAATGTTTGGTGTTACAGCACACGGGTGAATCGTAATAACACAAGGTTGCTGTATTTTTTTTAAGGACTTTTTTTTTTTTTTTTTTTTTGCCAAACATTTGGTCAGACTGGGTTAACTCCATGCACTGTATCTGAGGTTCTCTCCGAGATGGCCTTGCTGCTGCTGCTCTCTCAGCCTCCCTGGTCCCGAGCACAGCCTCCTTGCATCCATCTTTGCATGTCCAGTCACCAGAATTCACTGTCAGCCCCTTTTCACTGGGCTCCATATTCCCACAAAAGTCCTGACCTGAACCGGCCCGCGAAAGGAGACCCTAAAGGATGTTTTGTGTTTGTTCCATTGCGCTTATCTCTTCATACAGATGCTGTTTAATCATATTGACTCTTCATACATCCTATACCTCTGAACTACATTATCAATGAATAAGACCTGAAGCCATTTTGAAAAGTAGTGTAAAATATCAATTGTGGTCTGATTGAATAAACTCCAGAATGCCTGCAAAACTCCTTGGTGCTCCTCTGAGTCTGAGAGCCTTAATTTGGACAAGCACGTATTTGTTTACCCATGATAGCTCTGTGTACAAATATCCGTTAATGCAGTAATACCGCCCTATTTCTCTCCTTTTCTCTCCCCAAGGTTGCGGTACGTGCCTGCTTCCTTGGCTTCACCTTTGGCTGTGGTCTGCTCATAAGTGTCAGTCAGACAACATGGATGCACTTTGGCTGGTAAAAAAAAAAAAAGCTATACTGCTACCACATGATATCTAAGCTGTGATCCTTTAAGTTGGATGGTTAATTCTTTCTCCAGCTTGTATTTGCAATTTTCAGCCTCATGTTGCCCTGATTAAAGAGAATGGATTGTGTGACATTGCTGCTTACCACATGCTTGTGTTCAAAGTGACTTGCACTGATTTTACAAACCGGTTGTGGCCATGTGTGCATCTGAAGAAATTAACAAATAGCTTCAAGTTAAGTATCTTGCTTTTTAGGACAATAATAATAGAACCTGTCTTGAGAAATATACTGATGATGATTCAGAGGTTCAACTTTTTTTTATGTGGGAGGAGCTTGCTTTTGTTAAAATATTGACAAAATTGGAATTGTACAATTTGTGTAAGCCTAGTTTTGGCTGTATGGGACAATTTAACAGGTTGACAAGCATCAGCCCTTGGTTGCAGTGCAGTGATTTTGGGGTAGGCCACCTGGTAATCCACTCACTCTGTGCATCTCCTCCACAGGTACATGTGCTCCCTTTCTTTCTTCCACTACTCTGAGTACCTGGTGACAGCCATCATTAACCCTCACAGCCTGACACTTGACTCGTTCTTGTTGAACCACAGTATGGAGTACACTGTGGCAGCTGTGTCTTCCTGGGTGGAGTTCACACTGGAGATGTTCCTTCTCCCGGGTCAGTGGCTGCGTTCTCATTTCTGGCTCTGCTCATGCGGTGGCCTGCATGTGTTGTTGCACTTCAGCCAAAACACATCCATTTCAGCCTGGAGCTCGATGCTAACTTGGAAAATCTGTTTTACTTTTGGGTTGAAACAAAAAGAGACTGCCGAATGTGCTACAACAGATACAGTTTTACATATCTGTAGTTTGTGTTTTGGGGAGACAGTGATCCATCTCTGTGCAGCTTTGTTTCTGCGTGTCACTGTTTTTTCACCCCACAGAGATGAAGCAGTGTAGCTGTCTGAGCCTGGCGGGTCTCCTCATGGTGCTCTGTGGTGAGTGTCTGCGCAAGTCTGCCATGCTCACGGCTGGCTCCAACTTCAATCACATCGTCCAGAACGAGAAGGCACAGAGCCACGTGCTGGTGACCGCTGGAGTGTACTCCTGCTTTCGGCACCCATCCTACGTGGGTTGGTTCTACTGGAGCATCGGCACACAGGTAACACCTGTTCATATGTCAATGTAAATACAAGAGGTGTTTTGCAGAACTTATGTGTGAGTCCTGAAAATCTACTGAGATGATACCACACATGCCAGAAACACACTTTCTGACTCAAGAACATTGGTGTTTGGTTCGGCAGGTGTTTAAGTGGTGTTTTTATAGTTCAGAAATGAAACCTGCTGAATGGTACATTAGCAGTGACAACCTTTCGTCCTCCAGTCTAGGGCTTGTTTGCTGCCCTCTGTTCAGCCCCGTGTGCAATAACTTTGTGTTCCATGTTGGTATGGTGTGATGTGGTTTTTTAGGTGGTGCTCTGCAATCCAGTTTGCTTGCTGGGTTACACTGTCGCCAGCTGGCGCTTTTTCCGGGAGCGCGTTGAAGAAGAGGAGATCTCCCTCATCCTCTTCTTTGGTGAGGACTACCTGGATTATAAACGTCGAGTTCCCACCGGCCTTCCCTTTATCCCAGGCTTTCGCGTTGAGTCGTAAGCAAGGAGTTGACTTCGTCAGAACTTTGCAAAGGAGGCAGCTGACAATTAATGTAGCTGTCACTTCCTAGTGGCTGGGGGACAAACAGTGATGCCAGCACACTGGAGTGCTGTTCCTGTGGCCAAGGGGAAAAAGTCTTAGTACACTTAAACATTTGGAAGTGTCCGCAGAAAACACAGCAGCCACTTTACTGGCATGGTGCTTTCCATTTGGCTGTTTAATGCTGAGACTTATGTGAGCAGAAGCTCTGCAAGTATTTTATTTGCCCCCATGTGCTTTTCTGTTACTCAGGTCCATTGTGCCTGTTTCTGGGGGGAGGGGGATATTTATTTATTTATTTTTTCAGTAAAATGACGTGCTGATCATGCACACCTCAGATCTCTGGCCTTCTGTTGTGACAACAAAAATTATTCTGCAGTTTTACCTTTTGAGTTTCTGCTGGGTTATTAATACGCCAATGTGTTCAGTTATGGAAGCCCTTATCTGATTTGGGGGAAATATGATATTGAAAAGCAGTGTTATATACTGGCAGGATTTTGACTTGATAGGGCAACGATGATCCTCTGGCTGTGCAGTTTACAGCTTCTTTCCTGAACAGATTTTGTTCATCAGTTTAGACAGCTGTTGCTCTGACAGCAGCCTGCAGTTTGCCTTTGACTGTTCACTGAGTTCTTTCGACAATCAAACAGATCCGGCCTATTCCACATGTTTTCTATTCTATGTAGTGATGCAGTACAGAACACTCACAGGTTAAGACCCCTTATTTCCATGAACACAACTACTATTTCTCATTCTTTTACTCTTTAAAAATATGCATTATGTCCCCAAAGGCATAAAACCAAGTATAACCTGTCATACTCTAACTTAAAACTAAAAAAAAAAAAAATCAGCTTATACTTACAGAAGTGCCCCAGAAGGTCTCTTCATTTTGGATGAATGGAAATATTTGTATATAAAATGTGAGCTTATATGCTGCGTAATGGACCAAATTAAGTCTTCATTCTGAAATACCTCACTGTGCACTTATTTACTCCACCACTTCTGCTCTTGGGCATGTTTTTGGAGCAGGCGATTTACACATTGGTTGCATTGCACATACCTATGATGACGTGGGCAATGACTATTTCTAGGAGGATGACGTGTTTTTGCACTCTGTTGAAGTTGTAATGGGGAACCTGTAGCATTCCTGGCAGTAAATTTACTGTAATATACTTTCTCACAGTGTTTGTGCTGTGACTGGATGTTTAGAAGGCGCCCCATGGGCATTACTGGCGTTGAGATTCACTCTGCAGCACTCTGCTCTGGCTTGTTTTAACTGCACATTTAAAAACTTGGCCTAGAGGGAAACTTGCTTGATTTCGAGGTGCTTACAGTTTTCCGTAAAAATCCAGTGTTTAAGGCTCCCCAGCAAGCAAGCCTGTGATCATCCCATTACAGTGAAAACTCTTCCCAGCATTTACTTGTCCAGAACAATTCATTTTCATACTCATTTTCAGTTGTAAATATACACTGTACCTGGACTTAATTGTTTTTCGTTATTTATGTATATGGGGGGTTATCTAAATAAAGAACTTTAATAACTGAAACTTGACCCCTTATTTTTGATTTGCTAAGTGTGTATGTGGGGTCAGTGTTTAGCAGTTCTGTACAAGCAATGACATATAACAGTTTGTCCATTTTTCATTTACGTTTGTGCCTTGTCTTCAGAAGAGGCATGATTTTCAGTTTTTGATTGAAAGAAGCACCCTTTCGGTTTACTTTTACTAAAACAGGGATGAAGGCAAATAACAAAATTCTTAATGTATATATTTTTTTCTGTCTGGTGCTTAAGTTGTGCCCTGGTAAATGTCCTGCATGCATATTCTTCTACCTTCCTTAGTTGTATGTGAGCTGCACCACTGATCCCATCACAGCTTGGCCCATTGTATTGTTTTGCAGCTTGGTGTCTTTCTTCTGCATAATCCCAATTGTCAAAGTTAGGCTTGTTGAATATAACACCAAGGTGGGAAGTCATTGTGGTGCTGAGCAGAGCTGTATCCGCAGGGTCTGCTCTTGTCTGGTGTTTTGTGCAGGATGGATGGTTGCTGAAACCAGAACTTGCTTAAACTGCTCTTGGGGTAGAGTTACGGCACCGCTGCTGACAAGGACTTTTAGTCTTTGCAGTTGCTGTCATTTGCCGTGTTAGTTCAGCACTTTCTAGCTTGTTCTGTGTGTTTTTAATTGGCTCCATAAATTGCTGAAATCAGCATCTAGATTTCACAGCTGGAGTCTTCCATAGTTTAAATTTTCAAAATACATTTTATCCTTTTGAGGAGAAACTTCTTCTTAGTACTTCCTACACCACTGAAAATTCATTGGCACAACAAGCAGCTTTTATTTTTATATCTGTGTGTGTGTGTGTGTGTGTGTGTGTGTGTGTGTGTGTGTGTGTGTGTGTGTGTGTGTATATATATATATAATTTTTTTTAAAACCCTTTTCATGGGTAGTTAAGTTCTTGGCTGAGAATATCTGAGAACATACCTCCTGATATCAAAAACCTGTAGCCAGTGGTCAGATGAGATCTTGGTCCTACCAACAAATATGTTGACAACAGCCGGCCTCTTCTGATGCCCCTTTCATCACCTGTATAGCATGAACATCCCTTTCACTGGCTCACTGTCCCATCTGGGTAGATGGGAGCACTTTGCCCCGTCTGCTCACCCTGCCAAGGTGGCATCCATCACAGCTGGTCTGCCGACTCCCTGGAAACACAAAACTAGCACCTGCTAATCTTCCGTGGATCAAACCTGGGATTCCTAACGCTGGGAGCAGCTGTCGCTGGCATACTACCCAGCTGCTAGACACGAGCAAACAAAATTCACCTCATGTCTCATATCGATGGCTGTTTGCAGGTGGCTGAAATGAGAAGTGTTGGGGTGTCAGCACCTACTCCGCACTCTTGAAAAATTCAAAAGAAACTTTTGAAACATTTAATGCAGTGTATGGAACTGTGTAATACCCTGCGCTAAAAGGCCCTCTGAAAAAGGGATCATTTATGGTCAGAGTGGCTTACGTAGAAGACTTAGCATTAAAGTCCAAAATCCATTAGTGCTGGAAGGTCGTAGTGGGAGCGCAGCCAGAAGGAAGAATGGGTATTAATACAAATGGGTGTGCAAAGCCAAAGTCCATATTTTTATTTAGCTGATGGCATTGTCTAAGGGACCTTTAAAAGTCAGGTGTATTATACCAGGGTAGTTACCATGACGTACTCATTTATTCAAATAATTTTTACTGGACTGATTTATTCCCATTATTTTGGTCACGAGTGCAACGGTGGGAATTCAAACCTGGATTTAACCGCTACGACACCCATGGCCCCAAAATTTCATTTCAAGTTAGTTAAGGTATGAGGAGTGGTGGTGTGTAACCATTGTTATATGAGTATGGTAAGAAGTTTTACCTATGTTTTACATTGCATGACTCATGCTTTACAAACTCAGTACTGCAAATGAGAAGCATTTCACCATCCTGACTTTCACAAGATCCAACACAGAAGGAACCAGGAACAACAAGCAGAGTATGAAAATGGACAGGCGCTAGGTTTGAAGAATCATACCCTTGATGTCCAGTAAAACCTAATAAATTGCAATTCTGGTGCACTGTGTCTGATTCAAATGTGTGTATTGGCACACAGAAATGGATGCTGGGTGTAAGGGGAGGTGTAAAATAAATGCATGCACTTTGCTTTTAGCGTTGTTCCGGGAATGTTCACCTTGGACTGAGGCCAGACAGCATTTGGAAGAACGATGGAAGCCTGGAGCTCACAGATCTCATAAAAGACTCTGCTCAGGGGTCAACCAACACACTGAGATTTTCCTCAAGGGCTGTGCGGACAGTGAGGGTGTAGACCTATTGCACTATGAGTTCCTGCTTTCCTGGTGCATTAGATCCTGTGGATGTCCACAGGAGAAAAACACGGTATCTGCACTTTCCTGTTGGTCACGAGCAGCTGACTGGTGATGTACAACAGCATACAAGCGGCATGGCTAAAAAGCTCACATTTAACTTGTTCGGTACACAGCAAGGTGAAACTGTGTTTTGGGATTTTCCTTACATAATGTATAGCTAAAAGCAGGATACCTAAAAGCAGGCTACCTGGAAGGTATTGCAGCAGTAGCAGGGAGAGGGGTCTGAACCACCAGTATTAAGCATACAAATTCCATGTTCATAAATCTAGTCATTTCTGCAGCTGCTGTGCCCAAACCATGACTGCATTTTTCATCAAACTTGTGAGATATGACACCTTTGTTTCAGAGTTGTTTTTTTACTCTTTGTTCATACGTGCAGAAAAAACACTGAACTGAGAGACATGAGAGCTCCTGTTTGAAGCCAAGGGAGACACCTTGTGTTAAGAAGCTGTGAAAAGGTTTCTATATCTGCCAGGCGGTGCGAACCAGGCTGAGTCACAGGCTTTCGGCAGTCATTCATACATGTGGGAACGATGATGGTACTGAACCTGGGAGACCTCTTTGGAAAGATTACCAGAAGCAAACTTTCTTTAAACATCAGCATCAGAAGCCTATTATCTGCCGAGTGAGAAGTTGGAACCTCAAATTCATTCCCTTCAGAAAATTCACAAATCATCCCACTGAGCCATCGTCGGGAAGCAGATACCACATCAGAGTTAAAACAAAGTACTCGTTTTAACTCTGATATGGTATCTGCTTAACAGATGCTTTAAATAAACTATTTAAATATTTACTGAAATTAAAACTGAACGATAAAATTGTAGCTTCCCTCTTGGGATAGAAAGCTGTTGTCTTTTGTTTTGAAGCTAAGTTCCTTAGTAGAAAACAGTCTGTATAAAGAATCAAAGTCATAGTGAGTTTACCTTTCCTCGCCCCCTGGATATATAGTTGACACAAAGCAGCCAATTCTTTATGTCTACTGCAACAATAGGACGGTAGGCTTTAAGCACATTTATAATTTTACAACTATTTCACACATATCCAACCGTGCAGAAATGTAAAGTGGTATGATAAATGCAAAGGAGCTTCTAGTTCAAGTGTCCACAACAAAACACAGACCAGCACATAAAAAATAAATTCATTAATAGCTAAAGGGGAAAATATGCAAAACACATTTTTGCACACTTACAAACTAAATCTGGTAGCAGAAGAAAATTTAAATTTCTGAAATTTACAGCTACCAGTTACAAAGAATTGATTTAAAGAATTGTTCATTTCTAGATGTAGATGTGGTAATGTTTGCTGACATAATTCATATCACGTTTCATATATCATTCTTGCAATATATTGTTCCCTGATTTGGTATTCAACATTGTGAGTTGCAGCAGATGGGGCTCCTAATTATTACAGGGCCATACCGTCTTTCACGGTCAGTTAAATTATTTCTTATTCACAGGACACACAGCATGGTACAGCCTAGCATGGCACAGGTTTTTACACTCGCCTTACACATGAACAGCGACAGACACACACGGCATTTACAGCAGCGGCAAAAGGCCTTGTAGCACCTGCAGCAGAGATGCTTAATGTATCCCCTAGGGTTACATTTGCACACAGCCTGTAGAACAATGCCGATGGTGTTTAAATCATTCAGCGGATTCAGCTGGTCCTTAGCAGAACTTGGCCAAAGGCAGAACAATTTATCCATAATTTTTGATGTGTCATAATTGTTCATTGAGAGTTACAATACTGTCTATTACTGCTGGGCTGCACAATAGCTCCATTATTTCTGCATTCTGTGTGTACATCCTTTAAAGTTCATCATAGTTTTGGAATAATGCAGTTTATAAGGAAATTATTGCAATTATTTTGTTGGGTAGCCACCAAGTTAATGAAGGAAATGATAAGTTTTTTTCCATTCTTTCCACATTAAAATTACACAAATTTAAACCAAGTGTATGTAGTTTCATTGAGAGGTGGGTTTTTTTTTTTTTTTACAATGAATGCAGTCATTAGGACCTTCCAGAGTCAGAAACGCTCATATACAGCTAACAAAATTTTGTATTATTATTAATAATAATAATAATAATAATAATAATAATAATAATAATAATCTTTATTGAGATGACTTTTTTCCCTCTGTGGCAACTTTCAGTGTCTGATAATTAACTTAATCATTCACCATTTTATACAGCATGGTGTTTTTACTCTTTTAATTTAGGGTGTCAAGGGTACAACTGCAGGAAGGGACCTTGAGCTTGTAGGGTGGCAGACAGTAAGGTGACAGGTGACGCTGTGCGTTGCATCATGATACCTAAGATCTGTTTTAACAGAAGGCGTAGTTCTAAAAAAATATTATTCATGAAGCTGAAAAAAAAACTTAAGGAACTATTGTGAGAAAAAAGAAATGATTTAAGCTAGGCAGCATTAAAGGGACGAAATAACGAAAAACTCATGATTCGTCTCGTTTGCAAGATCTGAAGTGATCGGGATCCACGGTTAATCGAATACAGATTTGAGCTCTGCAATCGATTCCTTCTGGGTTCGATTAGCCAGCGTGCGCTGACCGTGAAAGCGCATGCGCGGCGGCGGGTACCCCCTTTCCGACGAAGTTGTCCGCCATGTCTCCGGTGGTGAGTGAAACCGTGCTTCGATAAACAGCCCTATAACTCGTGTCTTCACTCAGAGACCCAATCCAAAAACAAATGGCTGTTTGTTCCTTAGTTCCGCGAGTCTGAATCCGGAAGAGAATGTGAGGTTTAGTGGCAGGAGAGCTGTATTCTTGCTGTGGAGTGAACACGGCGAGGCCTTGTCCGTCTTTACCACGTTGTAGAGGAGAGAGGAGACTCCATGTGTTTCTCTTCGAGGCACCTCCTCCGCACACCCGCTTTTGTCCATTATATAACAGTGGTAGACTAACCTACAGACGTATTGGCTGCGATACATATGTCCATTTGGGAGCAGTGTTTACAGATTTATTTTAGCCACAAATCTGGTAGCTGCTATGGCGGGTGGGGGGTTGGGATGGTACTCCCGACAGACTCGTAAGGTCTTATCAGACTTTTATATAATTAATTGTAACTGAACATTGTGACATCTTCGGTCTCAAAACTTGTGCAGAGAGAGAGAGTGTGTGTGTTTTTATTTTATTTTGCACGTATATAATAAAAGAGAAGGCCATCCATTTACTTAGAGACGTTGTAATGACGAGTTTCGAAGAGTAAAGTTGAGAACGTCGGATGCACACATGCGCACAGAGAGTGTGATCCTGCTTTCTGTGTCTCACTTTATGCCCATTGCAGAAAAAGCAGAGTACCAAGAGTGGGAAGAAGAAGAAACAAGTCCTCAAATTCACTCTGGACTGCACACACCCAGTGGAAGATGGGATCATGGATGCTGCCAACTTTGTATGTACATGATATGGGTCTGCTTTTGACAGCACTCCTCCCTGTTAGCATTCTTCAGCTACAGGTTCTTTCCAGTGTGCCGATAATGCCTAATGGCTGCCCGTTTTGTGAGTCTGTATGAATGTTCCGTTTATATTTCTGATTGTATCTCTCACTTTTCCTTACTTGGTGTTCATTGTAATAGTTTGACTTAGTTTGCCAGTTAGTTGCTTTTTATTTTTTATTTAATTCTAGTGTTTGTTTCTAGCAAATCCTAGGTTGATCTTGTTTGACAAACATTAGGTCGACCTGGATATTATCCAATTTTTTTTTTATTTTTTTATTTTTTTTAAATAACAACTTTGTTAGTTTTGTATGAAAACCTAACACTGCAAGACACCTTGGACAAAGCCCTCAGTTAAATGAGGAGTAATAATGTGCACAGTTTATTTTGGCTTAGTACCTTGTTGAAGAGCACAAGTGTAGGATTTAATTTGAATGAGCAAAATTCAACTTTCCAGCTCTGTCCATTCAGGTTGCAGCTGACTTTTTAGTTAATTGTAAGGACAAGTTAAATTGTGACTTCCAAATTTACCCAAACATGTTTCAGCACACAGGATGGGCCCATTGACTTTGACGTGTTTCTTTGCACGTTATGATCTTTGGGTAGATGCATAATGTTTCTCTTGGATCACGCAGCATGGTGTGCTTAACATTGTGCTGCTTGTCTCAATGTGCCTGCAACAGGAGCAGTTCCTTCAGGAGCGCATCAAAGTGAATGGAAAAGCAGGAAATCTGGGTGGGGGTGTGGTGACCATTGAGAGGAGCAAGAGTAAAATCAGCGTGACGTCTGAGGTGCCCTTCTCCAAAAGGTATGCCTGCTGTTTCCTTTACTGACGGGTTGGTTCGAAGGGAGCAAAGCTCAGCTCTCCAGAGATCCGTGGACTCTTCAGTTGGCTTTCTTCTGTAAATACCTAGGTATTTCTTTTTTGCAGCCTGAAGTACTGCAGATGGAATGGCACATTAGCATATAAAGTAATTTTAACTGATAATGATGATGTAAGGAGAGCTGGTACATAATTAAAATGGTTTTGGGATCAAGTCTTGTGTACACACATCTTTTTTGGCTTATGTGATGGTGATGTTAATGCAGATTTTTTGACGGCCTGTTTATGACTCTCCTGTGGGTCTACATTGTCGTGGGTGTGCTACACCACTGCCACACAGCGCACATCTTAGTCAAATTTTACTTTCGTTTGCGTAAATCTTTTCTGCATTTACTGAACAAATTCTTTGTGATCATCTGCTAGATTACCTTTTCTTTGGAAGAAATGTTTGCTGAGATATTGTAAAAAAGAAATTCAAAATATCTTATGAATTATATGACTGAATATCCGAGGTGTTCTGCTAGCTTAAGCTGAAATGAAATCTCAACATTTGTACGTCTCTGTGTGAGTCGGAAGAAATGTTGATTTGTTGAGCATCACAGAGAGATACATAAGTTAGCTTTTTATGTGGTGGTGGTGTTCTGTTGAGCTGGTGGGAGCGAGTATTTGTGTCACAATTCTCTGATACAGGACTATACATTTATCATAGAAAGGATGGAAAAACCTGAGTTTATGTTGTGCAGTTGGCTGATTTTGATACCTTGGGTTGAGAGACACTTTGACCACCACCTTGGCTCACGTTGCAGTGATTCAGAACATAGGGTGGTGTGTGTGTGTGTGTGTGTGTGTGTGTGTGTGTGTGTGTGTGTGTGTGTGTGTGTGTTGTTGCAAATTTCCCACATTTTGAAGAACTTTTTACCATTTCCTCATATTTTATTGCATTTTGTTCATGATGAAAAAAAATTGGCGTTGGATAGGAGTTTGTGGAGAAAATGTACTTAGTATAAATTATTTTAAATTGGAATGCATCTTGAAGTTAATGTTAAAATCTTTTTTTAAATTAAGCTATACCTATATATAGGATTTTTAGAAAATCTAACCAGTAAATTGACAGAAATCAATATTGTTACTCTTTTATTTATTGTGTAGATAATACATTGGAAATTAGTCAGAAGCTGACTAACATTTGTATGCAATAATTTGATCAACATTTGGGACTAAATTGAAGGTTGTGGAGGTAACTTTAAATTCTACTGTAGCTCCAAGTTAATGAAAAATAAGCCAGGCTGAGAAGGTTTTATTATAGTTTTGTCTTTACAAAACCTAATCTGTTAGTACATAAAGGAACATCTGTAGTTTTAACGTTTGACTAATTGGGACTTAGTGGGGGAAAGTGAGTTTGTCACAAATCCAAAAAAATTGAGTTATGAAGAGACCGAATTTTTGCTAAAGAGCCAACATGGCTGATTTACTCTGGTAATAACGGCATCTATAAAATGTATGTATTCAGAGCATTAAGGTGGCACAATGTGGGGGGTGGGGGGTGCTAGTTTGTCATACTGGATTGGGTGTGGGTTTAAATCCTGCTTAGTCCATGTGAAGTTAATGTGTTCTTTCTGTTCACTTGTCTTTGGACTATCGGAAGAAACCTGTGTTTCACTGAAACTGGTCACTCATTCTTTGCATTTGAGTGTATGAATCAGTGCGGCTCTGTCCCTTCCTGTCCAAGGTGCACTCCACTTTCTGCTTCCAGGCTATGCTCCAGACCCCTGTGACTGCTGTGGGTGATTGGTTATTAATGATGATTTATTGAATGAAAGAAAGGAGTGTATATGCCAGTTCAGCATGAATGAGCATTACTCCCTCTGGTGGATTCTGTAGGAATAGCTTTTGTCTGAGGGACTCAGATCAGCTCCTTAAGAGAACTACAAAATATATCTTGAATTTATTTAAGAACTGGTTTTTAGTTCTGGAAATGTTTGTTTTCATCATAAAGCCATCTGTATAATGGCAGGTTGAGCTGTATGCCATCTTGCTTACAGCACACCAATGCCCCCCTGATATGAATGACAATGGCATATTTGTTGTGAAAGTTATATTTTTGAAATTGTCATCCAAAACATTACTAAAAGCACTCTTACTTTTACTCCATTTACCAAATTGCGTAATTTAAGTCACGGCGGACATTTTATTACCATTGGGGAGACCTGTCTCTCTTCTACACAGTTGGACGAATTGACTGGCTTTCAGCCTTGGTGGAGAATGTACAACTTCTACAATACTGAGAAATATCCCTCTATAATTCTGAAAAGGTGAGCCTTAAAACTTGTGTTGTGAGATGAGACAGGAAGCACAAACAGGCAGGAGATTTAAATGATCAACCAGCATTTTTACCTGCACGCCAACTCTCAAAATGTGCATCCTGTGAGACTGGTCCATCTTTGTTATACAAGTGTTCCTCAAGCTTTGAGTCTTTGACTTAGAGGTTTTGGCATATACAAATGAAATTATTGAATATCCTTTATAGAGTTATAATCAAATATGAGGCTTTTTTCATCTACTAGTAACCAAAAGCTGGATGTAAGGGAATTTTCAAAGTTTGTGATGTTCGGCAGCCACTTGTATAAGTGTGTGTGCATGTATGATAGATTAGCTGTGCCTGTTGGTTGTACAAAATAGCGCGTCCAGTTACGATGATGTAAAATTAGCAAGTTTCTAAACCCGTTGCTTGCCTTATGATGCACAAACAGCAGCGAAGCAAGATATTTCAGACTGCTTTCTGCAGTATCCATCTACATTGAGCATCGGATCCTTTTCCAGTGTCCTTGAGCCAAAAGAGCACACAGATGAGCGTGCATCCTGGTGGCCGTCTCACAATTCATCCCTGAACCACCTGATTGCCAGTTCACAATATCGTGGCTTCAGGAGAAAAAGTAGCGTGACCTTTGCTTCAGTGTTGCACAGTACATAGCAGTCAAATCAAACTTTGTCAAAAGGTACAAATCATTTTAAAAATAGATGTTTAAAAAAAAACAGTGGAAATTGGAAAAAATAAAAATGCGTGCTGCTGTGTGATTGCTAAGCATGCGCCGGTCAAGCCCCTTTGGTACTCGGAAGAACATGAGGGAAGAAGTTCACCGAATTTCCTTGCAAATTGCTTATGGAAAAGTGGAGTAGGATGTGTCCAGGACACGAGACAACGGTGCTGCATAGCACACATTGCTGATGAGCTGAAAGTGCCAACACCAAGTAAAACCCAGAGTAGATTGTATTTCTCTTGTGGATTGTAGAATAGATGCATGCGGCTGAAGTTACTGCACGCTGTAGGTGTGTTTCTTTTGCGCATCACTTGGTTTCTTGTGTATTTTACTTTAGGGCACAGTGCTTTTTTAAAAAAAATTTTTTTAACTAACTCCTAAGCAAGCCGATTCTTTTTGGCAAGTAAAGATAGGAGCTGTTTTTGCTTAGGGGGATGCGGATACCTGCAATGTGTGTTACGTGGTCTTATCTGCATTTTTTTCCCATCAGATATTTTGCGAGGGTTTGTCAGTACTGTAGCACAATACACTTCGTACTGTGGCAGTGGACACCATTTACTGGGGTTATTGGGTGCTCTTACCATGTTAGCGTGTGTTGAGTCATGTCACATGTGCTGTGTTCACGCAAACGTTTAAACCAATCACGGTCTACGAAATAAAAATCCCAACAGTGGTGTCTACATGTTGAGTGAACAGATAACAAAACCTGCTCTTTCAGGACCGGTTTGCAAGTTTTATCCTTTTTTAATTGGATTTTCTCCGGCCGGCAGTAATAATGTGCCAAGGAGGGCTGCGTTGATTTCTTTAATGTCTCACTTTTCTCCCTTTGTGATTTTCCTCTGGCTGGCAGATACCTGAAATACCTGACTAAGAAGTACCTGAAGAAGAACAACCTGAGGGATTGGCTGCGTGTGGTTGCCAATACCAAGGAGAGCTATGAACTGCGCTACTTCCAGATCAACCAGGATGAGGAGGAAGAAGAGGAGGAGGACTAAACGCTGTGCCGTTTTCAGTTTTGTATATCCAATAAAAAAAACTTGACATTCCATGTCGCGTTTCTGTTTTTCTGTGGCCACTGAGACAGGGAGTGAAAGTGCGTTGATGTTGAAGGTGTCTATGTGGGTGCAACTGCAAGCCATTGTCAGTATTATTTCACCAATATCGCACTGCATGTGAATTTTAAATATTTCTAACTTCTCTTGCATTTGGTGTAACTGATGACATTCTTCAGATTTAGGATTAACTGCAGAAACTTGATGTTTAGCCAAGAGCATATATTGTTACACCCAACAAGTATATATTGTAATGTACAGTATTCAGCTTTATGCATTGCATTGTACAACTGGTATACATGTTCTGTTCTGTACTGTAAGTACAGGTATATGCTGTACTGTATACAGCTGTATACACTGCAGTGTATTCTGGGTACATGTTTTCTGTAAAGTAGATGCATAAATACATTAAGTATATACTGTACAGTTTGCATATACTGTTATGCCCAACAGGTACTCTGCAGCATACAGCTTTATACATTGCAAAATACAGCTTGTATATTTTGTGCTCTGTGCGGTAGGTAAGTTGAAACAACAGGTGTATGCTGCACTATACAGTTGGCATGTGTTGTTACAATGCTAGAATGTACTGTCGAGGTGGTTTATCTAAAACACAGGCCATGTGACCGCCCCCCTGTAGGCGGGGCAATAACACCTTAACAGGTACCGAGGCCGTCAAAAATGCGGGTATTCACGAGGCTGTGGAGGGCGGATCTTACGGTCTTATTGTCGCTCCTGCGCCCGCGCTGTTGTTATTAATAAGATAATTGATATTCACATATGTGAGCCGAGTGAGAAAGTTCTCCGCTTTGGCTTAAGTCATCTTAAAGCGGAGGACCACGTGGCTCTCGCACGGACACACACACACCGACCCCCACGCGCAAGCGTTTCTTTCCTTTTTCAAATTTTTTTTTTTTTTTTTTTGTGCCCCGTGGCCGCTGACGTCGTCGTCTCGCGGCAGCCGTAACCTTGGCAACTGCCGAAGCGACAGTCGCGCGACTGCAGATTTGCGGAACCGCGCGCCGACCTCACGGCGCGGCGACCGGCGCGCGTCGCTCGCGCTTCGCGTGCGTCTCGCCCGCGTGACACCTGCGCGTCCCGCTCGGTCTTGAGGCGGCGCGCGCGGGAGACGCGCACGAGTCCGCTCCTTCGCCCCCCCCCCCCCCCTTTCTTTTTTTTTTTCTTTTTCTTTTTCTTTTTTTTTTTTTTTTGTTTGCCTTGGTCGATTCCAGTCGTTTCCTTCACTTGTTCGCGGCTTGCGGGTAGACGCCGTTTCTGTTGGACGGGACCTTCTTGATGGACCACCACCGCCGCCGCCGCCACCACCACCAGGTCTCTCCTTTGTCGAGGCAGAACCAGGCGCTCCTCCAAAAGCACAGCCAGGGCCATAAAGAAACCGAGCTCCAGCCAAGTTGGTCCCCGCGCCCCGGCGCAGCCTCACACTCCCCGCACTTTGAAGACAAAAATTAGGAAAGGGGGAGGAGGGGGGGGGCAGAAACACCCTCCGCCGCCGCTGCTGCTGCCGCCGCCACCGCCGGCGGAGCGGCGCGCTACTAGTCAAAGTGGTAACCAGGAGAGCATGACTTAACTAGTTGCGCTGGAAATTATGGGATGCATCGCCATGGCAACCGACCAGACGTCACAATCTGGGCATGTGTGTTCCATTTTTGTCTCTTTTTTATTTTCAGACTGGAGGATTTGGACGGAGAAGAGGGAGAGGGGAAAGAGAATCTTTTTTTTTTTTTTGCTCCTTAAAAAAAGAGGGCAGCCATCTTTCTCGGAAAAATAATTAAAATATATATATATATTAAAAAAAAAAATAAATAAGGAAGAGCCTCGCCGGTGCCGAGCAGATAACCATTGTGTGCAGTGGCTGAAGTGCGTCCTTGCGGGTAAGTTTGTGCGGTGCACTCTGTGCCACGCAGGGGGGCTCTTGCGTTTGGACGGATCCCCGCATGCGGAGAAGATGCCGGGGTCGCTGAGCAATGAGGATGAGGGTCAGGACGACATGGATTTTGAAGACGAAATGCCAGGTGAGAGAGCGCCGTTGTGTGTGTGTGTGTGTGTGTGAGGGGGGGGGTTCTGCCCTGCGGATGTGTACAGTAGCGTCGCTGGATGCGGGGATCAGGGGCTCGCCTGCCTTATTGTACACTTCAGGGAAAAGAGGGCGGGGGGGGTGATAATGACAGCACGCCTTGGGGGGTGGGGGGTGGAGGTGCTGTGTTGGGGGGGGGGGTTCAGCCTCATTTACGCTGCCGCGTGACCTGCGACACTGCGCGCGCGCGCGGGCGCGCTCCCGAATAGGTGCCCGCGCGAGCCGCAGGAAGGATGGACGCAACTGAGGCGACGGTGACTGCGAGGTGGCGCCGCGACTCGGACACGTTTTTTTTGTGCGTGCGTGGTTTGAAGTTGTTGAATGAGTCCCTCTCCAGCCATCGGGAGGGTGCAGCTTTTCACAATAAGCGCGTTTTGTTCGCGTAAACTCCATTCGGTTTGTCATCCGGCGTCGGTGCATAACGTGTTTGTGCCTATGGCCGCGTACACCATTTTGTTGCAGCTATAATTTGGCTGCACTGGGGTTTTTTTTGGTTGTTGTTGTTCCTTGCCACCATTTCAATAATGTATATTTTAAAGCATGGCTGATGTTGAAATGTAGGTGATGTATCCACCCACCCCCCCTCACAATTGTATTGATGTTATTGGAAGATGCTGGGTGAAATGATGTGCTTTTCATTTTTGCAGTTCCCTCAGTATTGTCAGATGAACTAAGGACCCTCAGTGGCAACCCATGTTAACTGAGGCGGTTGTTCGAATTTTTATTTGTATTCCTTAAATGGACCTCGCCTGGCGTGGATACTTTCATGTATCTTTTGTTACCCCAGATTGTGTGGCCTCGTAGTTTACAAAGTTGCTTGTGCGGGGGGCATCGGTGCGGCCGCATGTGAGCCACCGAACAGCCCGCAGGGTCCATGGGAAGGAGGGCAGGAGGAGCACAAGTGCATGTGGATGAAGGACCTTTCACCAGTAAAAAAAAAAAAAAAAAATGTGCGTACGCAGCGTACGTGTATTTTTTCTTATTTTTTAAGCCGTTTTCCTTCAGCCGATCGGAGCGAGGATGCCCGTTTAAACAGCCAAAGGACAAGAACGGGAAATCCTCGTGCAAAAGAAATCCTTCGAAATTTCCCCTCTTTGTGCATCCTGAACCGGAATGTTCAAAGCCGAGTCAATAGATTTGGGACCATGGCAAGAAAAGATATGCAGATGAAATCTTGGCGGAGACTGTGATGGAATCCAGGAGCAAAAGATTTGATCTGTGGATGTCGGAGAGCTGACACAGATCCCGCTCCCTGGGGGGGGGTTGGGCGGCCGCGGACTCGCTTGTTACCCTTTTGTCTTGTTGAGTCATAATTTACACCGCTGGTTAATGGGCGCCTGGAGGGACGTGGGCCGCACAGCCGGGCCCATCAGTCTCTCAGTCAGGGGTGTCGGGATGCGAGTCCACTCGGTGGGGCGCTTGTGTCTCGGTCGAGGTGCTGTGACGGAGAATCTCAGACTCTGGTCCTGTCCACTTCAGCCTTCCTTCCCGCCCAGAGGGGCGTCCCTCTGCTCAAGGCACTCGGTGCGCTCACACTTGTGTTCCTACCGCCAACCACCTCTTCGATTTGGTGAAATTAAATGTGGATTATAAACAAGGGCACGCTGGAAATTGTATTGATTTCCAGTCGGCCCACTTGCATTCCGACGTTGCAGGTGAAGGACGCGTAATGAGAGTACAGTACGGTGTAAATGAACGTGGTTCAGGGTGACTTTGGGAGAAGCATAGTCATCGGGAGCAGGGCTGTGTTTACCCGGCTCGCCGATGTGCATTTCGGTCTTTGTCTCCACGTCAGAAAAAGCGGCCACGTTGTAGTCAAGGTTATGTAGGTGTTTCTCCACAGCCTTGCGCATCCTGCTTTGGCGACACGAAAGAACTTTCTGCGTTTCCCTGAGAGAAGGGTCCGCATTTAGTCAATTTTGAGATTTCAGATCAGAACTTTTCACATTTTCATTGTTGGATGTTAGACGTTTTGACAAAAAGAACATTCCGGAATTTGATGGCAGGGGGCCACGCATTTCTGTGAGAGAACGTTAGTTCATCGAATGGCGGAACTTACGGTATTTTCATAGCAGAACATTCCACGTATTTCCACCGTCTTGATCACAGGGCAGCCCCACATTTTGAAGAGCGATCGTTCCACGTTTCCGCGACGATGCTTTCCGCATTTCGGGCGAGTGAAAATTCCCCGTTTTTGTGAGAGAACCATTCATATTTCGGCGAGACAGTGGCCCGCTTTATGATGAGAGAACAGTCCGTGTTTTGATGGAAAGAAATTATCGCATTTCGGTGGATTTTGGTTCCACATTTTGTCCAGAAGTGGTCCCTTAAGCAGAAATAAAATTGATTTGTTTCAAGTTTAAACCGAGCAGTATTTTCTGGTTAGGATTAAATAAAATTAGATCATTAAATGCAGATACCTTAAAATGACCTCGGCGAACCCTTGTGTCCCAGGGTGTGTTGGATGGAGCCCAAAAACAAATATGTGAGAATAAGTTGGACTGTTGGAGGAGTAGCTGAAGGAGCATCTGCCCCAAAAAGGCTGGAACATTATTCTGCCAGAGGCTTTAAAGAATTGAGCGGCGCTTTCTTTTTTCCGCTGCCCCTCGTTTGTACTGCTTCTCCCAAGGTGCTGTTACTCATTTTTACTGCTGCTGCGAGGCTTCTGCCTCTCATGTTGGTACTGCACTAACCCTCGGTCTTCCTTCCCTTCTATGACCTTTACACAGCTACTGTGCCATTTTGCCTCGACGTTCCCAAATTTCTCTGCTTTGTTCCGCGTTCGGTCCCCCTTAACTTATGATTTTCCTTTCTTTTCCTGTTTCTGTTCCTGCCTTTCATGGACCTAAATTCCAGCTTCTGCTCCTTTTCATGTTTCTGCCCTGACCCATATGCTGCCTTCTGTTCTTCTTCATGATTCTACCTTTCATTGACCCAAACTCCGTCTTCTGTTCTTCACGTTCCTACCTTTCATTAATCCAAACTCTGTCTTCTGTTCTTCTTCATGATTCTACCTTTCATTGACCCAAACTTCATCTTCTGTTCTTCACGTTTCTACCGTTCATTAGCCCGACATGTTTCCGCCATTCATTGACTGAAACTTCATTCACCTAAACTCCATCTTCTGTTTCTCTTCCTGCTCCCACCTTCAGTTGACCCAAACCCCATCTTCTGGTTCTGCACGTGTTCCTACTTTGTGCTGTCCCTGCCCCCATCCAGCTCTTTTCTTTCTCATCCTGTTCTTACTCCTTTAAAGAGCCTTTTTTATTCCTCCTGTGCACCCATGTCCTTTCCTCTAGCTATTCTACTCTTCTTTTCCCTGTCCTGGTTCTGCTGCCACCCTGTCCCTACATATGGTTGTGAGCTATGAAGCTGTTTGCCGATTTTAAAAAGTCTTGGCTTTCGATGAAATTGTTTTAATCTGGCCCTGAAATTGATAAATAAAAGCTTTGTTTTTCCACTGTTCGGTACTGGAACTTGTCCCTGCGATTAGCAGTTGTTATTTTTTTGGCATCATCGGTGAAATCCGACACTCCTGTCTTGCTCATGGCTCGCATATGCTATTGTGCCAGCGAGTGAGTGTGTATGTAAGAATCCAAGGGCCCGATGAGGGGAGAATCGTGCCCATCCACCCCGCTTAAGTGGTCAGGGAACCATTAACCAGACGGTTCCGTATGGGGCCTGTCAGACGGCTAATGCGTTTTCCCGTAAACACAGGGATTCTTAGAAAGAAGGGTTCGCTACGTAATGTAGTGCCCTGCTTGGCGAGCCCTGGCAGGAAGGTCAGCGCCGCGTGGCTGCCGGAGATGCTCGTGCCAATCCCACCTGCGGCTCCGCTGGAAAGTGCCAACTGCCAAGGGTCCTCTAACACCTGCAGCTCTTGGCAGTTCCTGCTCCAGAGACTGCGTGTCACGTTCGCCTCGTGGCACCAAAACAAAACAACCGTACCGCGGGGTCCACTCCAGCTTCGACAGCTCCCGTCTCGGAAATCTAGACCTTTGGCGACCTGCAGCTCGGCAAGCCGTGGTCACACCTAGTTCTCCACGCCGCAGCGGCGAGTGGCTGCCGCTGTGGCCGCCGGCAGGACAACGATAAGCCCGTTTACGACCCCGCAACGTTTACTCGGATGAGGAGGATTTCCAAGCCCCGATAACCTTTGAGGGATTATGAAGTTAAGGCTTCACCGTGGGAATTCAAAGGGAAACGTTCTGCTTGGCCACAGAGAGCTTCGCTTTAATACCATTGAGTGGATAAAAACTCCCATGACAAAACATGGCTTTGTAGGAGCAGGATATTTCCGACGTTTGAATTAAGTTCTGCTTTCTATCAGCATGGGGGGTTGGTGACCGTTTGGAGGTCTTAAAGGGCATTCACGTCTGGTGAATACTTAAAACGTGATGTCGGGCAGCAGATGCATATCATCGATGTGAGCAAGGCCCCCCTGTGAAGCATTGCAGACACTTTGGCCTAAATTTGAGCGCAGTCACAGCGGCCGGGTTTCAGGGTGAAGTCTGATCTGTTTCTTGCGGGTAGCCAGGGCAAGAGGAGCTGCGGTTTACTGGGATTGCTGCGAATGCTGTTGGTGGGTGGGCTACCTGTAATCATGAGCCGTGGATGCCCCTTTCTGCCCTCGGGACACCCTCCCCCACCTCCAAGCACCAGGGGTGGATAAAGAGAGGTTAAGTGGGGTGTTGAGGCTGCCCGCTTCCCGGGGAGTGAGGAGACGCTCAATAGTCGGTTGCGGTTGAACCGAGCATCGGGACTGGTTCCCGCTGTCAGGCATGTTGTTTCACCTGCGCTACCTGCTCAACCATCTGATCTCCCCATGACCTACATCAGCTTCTTCGAAAATGGACCTGTCCTCTTGACTACCGCTGCCTGTATGTCTGAAATTATACAGCTTGGGCCTTGTCACATTTTTACAGCCGATTTCATCACTTCTAGATTGTGAAAATAATCCATGACTGCTTTATGAAAAAAGGCAGCTGAACACATGCCTGTCGTCGAATGTCTTCATGCTGTCACGTCTATCTGGGCAAGTAATATGTCTGAGTGCAGCAGCAACTGTCAACAGCTGCCAGACCTAAGGATGTAGCCTTGTGGACTTAAAATCTTTAAGGACATTTCAAAGGAACATTTTAGTGGTTGTAAGCAGGGAGTAATGTTTGTGGGGATTGATGAGTTGTGTCTCTCCGTGCCCAGATGAGGAAGACGAGCGCGGCGTGCAGTCGGTTTCCCTCGCGCCCCTGGACAGACTCTTCTCTGAGGACGGCTCTCTCAAACAGCCCAAGAAGAAGAAAGTGCGCAAGCTGAAGGAGGGAAAGATGCCCAAAGTTAAGAAGAGGATAAAGGAGGTGAGGCCGTTGCTCTCGCGCTGCTGTTTTGCTGGGTTGTGTGCTGTTCCTTGCTCGGAGGCGCAAGAGTGGGACCGTTGATGGGATCTGAGAGACCAACAGGTTAGGAGTTCCTATTCCAAAGCATGGAGCCTGTACCCACGCTAAAGTGTTCAAAATGACGGTGGCCGGCTCGATCTCCATTTGAATGAGGGTGTGTAGAGTTAACAGGTTAGAGTCAGGGTTAGCGTTAACTAGGGTTAACTCGTGGTCGAGTAGCGAGGTCCCGAGAGAATTTCCTACCTTAGTATGCTACAGATGTGAAGAAAATGACATGCGTGTATGATTGTTTTTGGAAATGCAGGTACTGTTGGGTAAATATTTGAGGTTTCAATAAATGTGCAAATTCTGCAGAAAGCTTTGAATGTCTGAGAATAGTGAAACAGTTTCATTGCTTTTTGTTGAGAGCAGAGCAAGATGCAGGAAAGATGAGAGGGAAGACAGGCAAAGCAACCGAGGTGAAAGTTCTGGGTGAGAGGCGCCGTTACGACGGACTTGGTTCTCTGTCACGGCCCCCGCCGATGACCCACAGAGCTTGTTTGGTGACAGAGATTACCTGACAGGTGAACTCCCAGGAGTACTGTCTGGGGGGCAACGCGGATGGAGCCAGTAAATAAGCAGAGCAGTTGTCCATGGCCCCGGGTACGTCCCTGCTGAATGTCCCGCGACCCGTCACCACCTACTGCCTCCTTGATAAGACGGTGGGCCCAAATCCTTTAAAATGTCGCTGCTGTAAAAAGCACAGAGGGATGTGTTAATAAGTAAGCGAGTGTGACAGTTTGGGGAAAAGAAAGAAAGGGAACGTGGTTGGAAGTGTTCAGAATATCCCAGCCTTGTTATCTTGCGTGAACTCGTAAGGTGTGACCATTTTTTCAGCCGTGCCTTTGCTTTTGACTGTTTGTCGACATCGCTGTGTAGGCAGGATGTCATTCGGCCCGTTTGATAAATGAGCTGCAGAAATCCTTCACGGTGTCACCTGTCTGTTGGGACACCATCACGGTAAACACACATCCTTAGGGCTCGAGTTCTGTATGCTCATGTTCTGTCTGTACTCATACCCTGCCTCCCCCCAGCTTTAGTCTCCTCGTAACTATCCCAGGTCTCCTGTTTATTGGGCTTTGTTCCCTGTCTGTTGCCCCCAGCCTACTGTCCCCTGTGGTTGAGGAACATGTTTGATTAGAGCTGAGCTTCAATAGTCTGCAGTGGCCCCACCCTCTGCTGAGCCTCCTGTGTATTCCTAGGCAAGGCTGAGCACAGCCCACAGGCAGGGAAAGCCCTTTCCCTCCCCACCAAGCACAGCGGGCAGCCCAGGAAACCCTTCCTATCTCCCTGAGCACAAGTGGAACGTCGTCGTCACAGAGTCCCAGCTAACAAGTGTGCGGAGCACTCAGGAGAGCCGTTGGCTGCCGTCTCCTGACCGTTGCGTGGATTTCTCTTGAGTAATAACACGGCCTTTCCAGACAGAGGTGCTCCACACCATCGCTGCCAGGCGTTTGCGCCGTTTCACGGTCACGGTCAATGGGGGTTGCGGTCACGCGGATGCGTTCAGCTCGGGGTTTACAGTCGTTCGGTCTCGGGGATCGCTGGCTTGCCGATGACAGCCGGTGCGTCACAGGCATTCCGCTCATCCTTCTCATCAAACGAAACAAAGGCTTTTTCTGCCCGTTGCTCCTGGTGTCGAAGAGACAAAACAGCCAGCGTTGCATTTTCCATCTAACAAGTCTGATTCTGTGGACGGTCCTTTTTTTTGCGGTCAAAATACGGGGTTCATTTTATTTTTAGGCGGGACGATGTACGATTTCACAGGTGCTTTGCGCTGGTGCCACCGCCGTCGTGCACTTCGGCGCGTTCATCAGGTGCTTTGTCCTTGGACTCGCTTTTAGCCGCGCTCGCCGCCGCCGCGGTCACGGAGCATCGACAGCGTTCGCACCCGGGTCTTCGGGGGGGGGGGCTTTTCGTGGTTCCTGCGATGCCCTCCCGCTCTGCAGTCACGACTCCCCCCACCGCCCCGACCCCTTCCCCCCACTTTGCCTGCTTCCATCTCTCCCTCGGTATGTAAATGAGATTTGTCTAGACGGGCCTCGCAACGCAGAGACACTCCAAGGCCTCGGCATAATAAGCTCGTTATGCAAAGGTGTCTGATTGGACGAGGCGTTCCCATTGGCTGCCGCGGAGAGAGGGGGTCCAGACGCTGCGCAGCCGGGTAACCATGGCAACAAAGACGGGCTGCTGCCGCGGCTTTGGCAGCGGTTCTGCGGCAGCGCGAGCCTCCCGAGCGCCGCAAGATGCCCGCTGGCCTGCCCCGTGTCCACGCGGTGGTGCGGCAGATGCGCCCGCTAATGCCGCGCCGCGCCGCCGGGGAGGGTCCGAGGTCACGCCCGCCGCAGGGCTTCCTCTGAGCCCCTCGAAATAACCGGACGCCCTTCGGTGCCTGCGAGACCGCTTCGGCATCCCGAGCCGGGCGTTCGCCGCTGTGCTGCTGGCTGCGTTTTGATGCTCATCGATACCTCCCTGCGGCCTCGGGTGTCGCATGTAAATATGAAGGTTTGACAGGTTAACTGTTTTCCTGTAATTATCTCTGCTGTCACTTAAGTCGGTGCCACTAGGGGCCCCATCAAGCTATTCAAACAGACACCGGTGACAAAATATGGCAGCCTTTTCTTGTGTGTTTGTGCGTGGTTGGCTTATATGTTTCTTAAAGAAACTTTTATAAAGCAAAAGCGGAAGGACTTGGAACTGTGGAAGCCCCTTTCGGCCCCGGGAACGCCACCGTACACGTTAGGGGTGGTGTATATTTGAGGCATGTTTCCCTTCCGTCGTCACCGGTGACACAGTGTTCCCCACAGCCACAGGGGGACACCAGCGAGCAGGAGGACGTCTCCGAGAGAGACGAGGAGCTGCCGGATAGGTCCGAGAGCGAGAGCAGCAGCTGTGCCCCTATGAAGAAGAAGAAGAAGAGGCCCAAGGAGAAGAAAGAGAAGAAAACCAAACACAGGAAGAAAGAAGAGGACGACGACGAAGACGACGACGATGGAGGACTCAAGGTGAGCGTATGTCCGTACTTTGGCTTGTCACCTGTCGTTCTTCCTGTGAACACCTTGCCCCTGTTTCCCTTCAGGAACCAAAGTCATCCAGTCAGCTGATGCAGGAGTGGGGTCTTGAGAATGTTGAATATGCCTTCTCTGAAGAGGACTACCGAACCCTCACCAATTACAAGGCCTTCAGTCAGTTCCTTAGGTACGCACCTGTGTTTCCGTCCCACGTTTGCTTTACGCTGGCTTTGCAGTGCGGAGGTGTCCTTTTTCCAGTATGCGTTTGGTCCCCCTTGGTCACGACTCCTTAGGACACTCAGTTAAAAATCCAAACATTTACAAGTGATTTTCTATATCTTCACTTTATCGGTCATGACTCGGGACCTCGTGAGAAAATGCAAATGGTCCCGAACATCTTAAATCCTGCCTCACGTATGAAACTGCTTCATATCTGGTTTTGCTGATGCGCATTTCACATTTTTTGCCCCCCCCCCCGCTGTTTGTGCTCAGGCCCCTCATTGCCAAGAAAAACCCCAAGATCCCCATGTCCAAAATGATGACGGTGCTGGGTGCCAAGTGGCGCGAGTTCAGCGCCAACAACCCCTTCAAGGGAACCTCTGCCACGGCCGTGGCGGCCGCCGTGGCCGCAGCCGTGGAAACCGTCACCGTGTCTCCATCCATCTCCGTCAGCAGCGCTCAGCAGTCCACTCAGGGGGGAACAATCAAAAAAGCCAAAACCAAAGAAGGAAAGGGTAACAGCTTCCAATCAATGGCTTCCGCTGAGAAGAAAATGGTCACAATCCCCAACCAGACCTTTGCAGCACTACTGCTAACTCTCCTGGTTGACTAGCGAGGTCCTAAGAGAATTCCCCACTTTATTATATTACAAATGAGAGACTCATTTCAGTTTTTACTGTATCACTTTTCTGTTAGGTTTATCGCTCCACCTTTTTAGTTCGCCAGATCCGTTTGGTGTTGCGAACGCGGGGATCGGTCAAATTAATGACGCGCCGACAACGCAGAAAGTAAACAGTGTGCCTTGTTGTCTGCCACTAGGTCCGGGCGTGAGGCGGAAAAGCAGGAGTGCGAAGGAAGCCAAGAAGAAGGGAAAGGGAAAGAAGAGCAAGCAGAAGTCCGGCCAGAGTGGGAAGAGGAAAAAAGCCTCGTCGGTGAGGAAGCCCTGGGCTTACAAATTGTGCATCACACTGATACGATCCTGCTAGCTAACTACATTTTTCTGGCAGCTGCCAAGCAGCATTAAAAAAGAAGTCTGTTGTGTGGCTTTTTGACTGACTTGGCCCATGGTTGGGAGTGGTAGACCCCTCTGCTTTCCTTGATTTTGGGTGGCGTGAGACTGAAGTGTGACCGTGACTGATCGATGCTGTACGAGTACCAAGTGACAGTGCGGCGCTCCTCCATCTCAGAGTGAAGAGGACTTTTTCGAGGAGTCGGATTTCGATGACATCAGCATCCACAGTGCCTCCGTGCGCTCCGATGCCTCCGGAGCCCCCAGAAAGAAGGCGCGTAGGGGTCGCAAGAAGAGGAAAAGTGAGCTGTTTGTACAACAGTTATGAAATGCAAAATGTGCTAGTTTTTCAGTGCTGTTCTCCACCAAGTTGTTAGACCAGCGTTCTGTACGTTTTATTGCTTAATTCCAGTAGCGGTTTACATGCCAGACAGTGGCAACTGCATACACAGCACAGTGTTTTACAATTTAGTACCTTCCTGCGCAGTTCTGTCAACCTGCTGGCCACGTGTCACGTAAACGGGGTGACCGGCCTATATTTGCACGCATCTTCTGCAGGAGAAGATGGCGACGGCTATGAAACGGACCACCAGGACTACTGTGAGGTGTGCCAGCAGGGCGGCGAGATCATCCTGTGTGATACCTGCCCCAGGGCGTACCACTTGGTGTGCCTGGACCCTGAGCTGGAAAAGGCTCCCGAGGGCAAGTGGAGCTGCCCTCACTGTGTGAGAAAATTTTGCCTGCGTTAATCTGTTTCTACCTGCTTTACTGGGATACAATAAAATTTTTCCTACGTGTGAAAACACAAGGCTCGGTAGACCAAGTGTGGTCCCTTCTAGTACCCTGTTCTCATAGTAACTATTGCAGACTGCACCAGGGTTGTCCTTGTTTTTTTCCCCACAGTCCAAAGACATGTGTCTCAGGTTAACTGGTGACTAAATTGTCCGCAGGGTGTGAGGCAGGATGCACCCTGGATGGAATGGCAGTCACAACGACCCCTCTCTTCACAGGAAAAGGAAGGAATTCAGTGGGAGGCCAAAGACGATGATGAGGAAGAGGAGGAGGCTCCTGGCGAGGAAGAGGATGACCACATGGAGTTTTGCAGAGTGTGCAAAGATGGCGGCGAGCTGCTCTGTTGTGACACCTGTCCCTCGTCCTACCATATCCATTGCTTGAACCCCCCCCTTCCTGAAATACCCAATGGAGAGTGGCTGTGCCCACGTTGCATGGTTAGTGATGATTTTTTTTTTTTTTTTGAAATTCACAGCCACTATGGAACACCAGACACGAGCTCTGAACACTGTTGAAACAAAGTGGATCATAGCAGCCCTAGACTCCTATTCTGTTTCAGTGCAGTTTACTGCCAACTGATAGCTCTCTCACTTCCACCCTGTAAGAGACAGAAATATTAATGGGAAGCAGAATGGGGATGAAAATGCAGTGAAAAATAAACAAACAGGAAAATGGTTATAAGTTCACGAAATCTGAAGATCCATAACATTCATAATCATTCATTCGTAACACAAGGAGCCAGCACACTTAGAGGTGTGGTTTAAGATGATTAAAAAAGAATCTAGAAGTTGACGTGCGTTCTTTCTGATGTATTAAAGTGTGTCCTTACTCTTCGTCCTCAGTGTCCTCCCCTGAAAGGGAAGGTTCAACGGATTCTTCACTGGACTTGGAGGGACCCCCCCTTACCCCCCGAGGCGCCCCCTGGTGTTGATGGCGAACCCGGTGTGCACATGCGAACCCCCCCTCTGAAAGGGCATCCTGAACGGCAGCTGTTTGTGAAGTGGGCGGGTCTCTCCTACTGGCACTGCTCCTGGGTCAGCGAGTTGCAGGTAAATCGGACACCTGGCGCAGGGATTAATAAGTTTATATTGCTGGCACTGCAGTGGCCTTCAACTCCTACCGGCTGCTCGTCCGTGCGCCTGTGAGGTTAGCAGCCTAAGCTTCAGTCACAGACTGCAAGGAAAACTCGGTGAAACCACGTAACAGCCGCAAGAAACTCTGACCTGTTTGGCTGTGTCATTCGATTGGGGTGAATCATTTTTGTAAGGACACTCCCAGGTGACCCTTTGTCTCCTCTGCTCAGCTGGAGCTGTACCACACTGTCATGTACCGCAACTACCAGCGCAAAAATGATATGGACGAGCCGCCCCCCTATGACTACGGCTCTGGGGACGAGGAGCTGAACAACGAGAAGCGGAAGAGCAAGGATCCTCAGTACGCCATCATGGAGGAGCGTTTCTATCGTTACGGCATCAAGCCAGAGTGGATGATCATCCACAGGATCCTGAACCACAGGTGAGATCCCTTTGCGGACACCTAGACACAGTAACTTCTAAAAACTAAATTAATTCCATGATATTTTTTCATAGTTTTGATAAGGACGGGGATGTGCACTACCTCATCAAGTGGCGGGACCTTCCGTATGATCAGTGCACCTGGGAAGTGGACGACTTTGACATCCCCGATTATGACAGGTTCAAGCAGGCCTTCTGGGATCACAGGTTAGCCATTGTTGTACCTTCCATGCGTTCCTATGCCAGTGTCCTAGCAGGCCTGCTGCGGTCAGTACTGCTTTTGAGCAACAGCCATCTGGTTTGCCCCAGAGAGCAGATCCTTGGGGAGGATGGTCGCCCCCTGGTGGTGAGAAAGGAGAAGCGGTCCAAGGAGGAGAAACGAGAACCACCACCAGAGACCCCAGTAGTGGATGTGAGTAAGCAACACTAGTAAGGATGGGTTTCCTTGTCAGTGTACAGCAAACTGACATTCCAGTCTCTCTTCTGACCTCTAGCCAACCATCAAATTTGACCAGCAGCCCTGGTACATCAATGCCACAGGCGGAACGCTACACCCCTACCAGCTAGAGGGCCTCAACTGGCTGCGCTTCTCCTGGGCACAGGGCACAGATACCATCTTGGCCGATGAGATGGGCCTAGGCAAGACGGTCCAGACCATCGTCTTTCTCTATTCTCTCTACAAAGAGGTGCCTTCCATTTTTTAGGCGTCACTATGACAGAAGTGAAGTCACCCACTGTTAGCTATTGATGCTGATGCCAGCTGTGTCTTCCCGCTATTCAGGGCCACTCTAAGGGGCCCTTCTTGGTCAGTGCTCCCCTGTCCACCATCATCAACTGGGAGCGTGAGTTTGAGTTGTGGGCGCCGGACTTCTACGTGGTGACCTACACCGGGGACAAGGAGAGCCGCTCTGTCATTCGAGAGAACGAGTTCACGTTTGAAGACAGCGCAGTCAAATCTGGCCGCAAAGTTTTTCGCATGAAAGTAGGTTTGCCCGAAGCGTCGCGGAAAGACGTTTGCTTGAGAACTCCTGTGTCATGTGACCGGTATGAGAGAAACGCCACGCTGTTGAAGCTCGCTCTCAGATAGCTGGCTTTTGTGTGTGCGTCAGCAGATTGTGAAGGTTGTTGGGAAAAGGATATTTCCAGAAGCTGACATGCTATTAAAGACTTGTTGTGTTTTGTTATGTCCATCCCCTTACGCAGAAGGACACGCCAGTAAAATTTCATGTGCTGCTGACGTCTTACGAGCTCATCACCATCGACCAGGCAATCCTTGGGTCCATCAGCTGGGCTTGCCTGGTGGTGGATGAAGCCCACAGGCTCAAGAACAACCAGTCCAAGGTAAACCAACGAATTACATCCTTGTCATCCCAAAGAAAGTCAGGTTGTGAGATTGGTCTGACTGTCTGTAAAAAGAAGAATTTATGTCTTAGAGGATAAAGACTTCAAGTAATTAAACCAAAGGATATGAACGCGTCTGTGAAAAACCTCCCGTGCCTAAAAATGGTTGCTCAAATGTTTAAATGCAAATTGTGTGCTGCTTGCATACAAATTAGCGCTCATACACAGCAGCCTGTGTTGTCATAGTAACTATTTAAATTGTTACTTATGTTGTGACGCCAACATCACCGAGAAAGTTCACCGCTGACCAAATTCGCCAGTCACATTATAATCTGGGCTCCGTGTAAGGAGGATTGTCCGTATCTGATTAAGCTGTGTTCTCTCGGTTCTGGGTTAAGTTTTTCAGAATCCTCAATGGCTACAAGATTTACTACAAATTGCTCCTGACTGGCACTCCCCTGCAGAATAACCTTGAGGAACTCTTTCATCTGCTGAACTTCCTCACGCCAGAGCGCTTCAAGTAAGAGCATGGGCTGGATCTTATAACACTCGCTAACATCTTCAGTGACGTTAAACACAAAACCTGGACTGCTGACTGTCAAACAGTTCTGTTGGTATAGCCATTTAGACTGAAGGAAGTTAATAATAATAATAATAATAATAATAATAATAATAATAATAATAATAATAATAATAATAATAATGGAGGACTTTCAGCCGCTTCCGTCAGGGGTCGCCACAGCGGATCGTCCGCAAAAATCTCTCAAGTCATAAGCTTGACCAGAATGGGGTTGCAGCCTTTTTTTTTTAACATCATCGATAAACCATGCTAATTTAAAGCCTCTCCTCTGATACCAGTAACCTGGAGGGCTTCCTGGAGGAGTTTGCAGATATCTCCAAAGAGGACCAGATCAAGAAACTGCATGACCTGCTGGGGCCACACATGCTCCGCAGGCTGAAGGCAGACGTCTTCAAAAACATGCCGGCCAAGACGGAGCTGATCGTCCGCGTGGAGCTCAGCCCCATGCAAAAGTCAGTCTTTCCGCCATCAATTTTGTCCTCACTCCATCTTTTGCGCTGTCTCTCGGTTGTCGGCCTCAGCTTGTTTGGCTCCCGTTGTTTACTTTTTAACAGCCCTCCTTCCTGCTGTCAACCTGCTCTGTACAGTTCAAGCCTTGAAGCTTACCGGTCTTAGGAATGGCTTGGTGTTTGTAAGCCAGATCCCATGTCTGTCCTTGACCTCTAGGAAATACTACAAGTTCATCTTGACGCGGAATTTTGAGGCGCTCAACTCCAAGGGTGGCGGGAACCAGGTGTCCCTGCTCAACATCATGATGGACTTGAAGAAGTGTTGTAACCATCCCTACCTGTTTCCGGTTGCTGCTGTGGTATGGCCTTCTCACAGCCCCTTAAACATCTCTCTTACAGTGCAGATAGATAGTCATGGGTATCCAGATGTCCTCTGTATCCTTTATCTTTCCTTTATCTGATATCCTTTATCATGATACATGATTCTGAGCTAAAAATATACAATATTATAACCCCACCCTGTCACTTAACTTTTGTTCAACATTATGTGCTCCACCTAGAAAGTTCTTAGCCTATCTGCACAGCTACTCTTTCGGTAACTCAGGGCATAGGGAAGTTTTAGGAACATAAACAGCATCGTTTGCTGAATGTTCACGTGTGTGAGTGAGCTATGTTGTCACATACAGGTGTGTTTGCGTAGGCCCGGTGTGACTTGTTGCGTGTGTACTTGTGTACAGGAGGCCCCTGTGTTGCCTAATGGCTCCTACGACGGCAATCTGCTGGTGAAGAACTCGGGGAAGCTGACTCTTCTCCAGAAGATGCTGAAGAAGCTGAAGGATGAAGGACACAGGGTTCTTATCTTCTCCCAGGTCTGTAGGGTACATGGCAGGTGCTGCGCATTCTGTTGTCGTAAGTGTTCCACATGTCCATTTCATTGTGAATCGAAAGCATATAGTTGTTCATTTCGACCTTCGTGGGGAATTCTTTCATTTACTTTTATTCTTTAATTTTTAGGAAATTAGATTTTCATGAATCTTCAGGTTCCAAAATTCTTTGCCGATTCGGAAGTGTGCAGCGGCTACTATTTGTGTCATCAAACAAGTTCTGTGAGCGTAACATTGGGCCCCTGTCACTGTCACATTCTGTAGTACAGTTGACCCTCCCACATTGCGGGGATTAGGTGCTCAGCCCCCTGCAATGTGGAAAAACCGTGTAAAATTTTTAGCCCCCCTTAGGCAAGCAAAGCGAGCATGTGAGTGGAGTGAAGTTGGGGGGTTGGGGGGGGGGGTGAGTCACCCGAGAAAATGTTGGAGATTTAATTAGTTTTAGAACGTTTTTAAGACTATTTAGGATGGGTATTTGGTCATATATTAAGCTCAGCATTAAGTTAAAATATGAGCAAAAATTGAAAAAAAAATCCCATTTAATTGTTTGCTTCTGAGCCACGAAAAATCGAAGCCGTGATGTGGGAGGGCTAACTGTACATGAATGGCTATGATTTTTTTCTCAGGAGAAACCTTGATCTCCTTAGAGCACGTACTTGTTTGCGGGCGTGTTTAGCTTTCATTTGCTTGCTCTTCTCTCTCAGATGACAAAGATGTTGGATCTGCTCGAGGACTTCCTAGAATACGAGGGCTACAAATATGAACGTATTGATGGGGGCATCACAGGGGGCCTGCGGCAGGAGGCCATTGACCGCTTCAACGGTAAGATCTCATCACTGTTTGCAAACATTGGTGGGGTTGATGATGGAAAAGCGAGCAGAGCTGTTGCAAAGCACGTTGTTAGCACTGGGCCACAGCAGAGAATAGTAGAGGTGCTAAATCTGAGAAATTTGATTTGAATGGCTGCAGTAAAGCCTGGCTTAACTGGAGCTCTGCACACATGGACTCAACTCTGGATTCCACCGCAGCTCCTGGAGCTCAGCAGTTCTGCTTTCTGCTGTCAACACGGGCTGGAGGTCTGGGCATCAACCTCGCCACTGCAGACACCGTGATCATCTATGACTCGGACTGGAATCCGCACAACGACATCCAGGTAAAGAACGCTACTCTTCTCAGTCTGATGCACATGGGAATGTGCAGCACTTGGACCAAAGCGTGCGCGTCTTGGGGTTTAGTCAGAGCCGGAGATTGGGATTCTCTACATGCACCTTCAGCCCCCACGTTCTCCTTCTCTTCCAGGCGTTCAGCCGAGCCCACCGGATTGGCCAGAACAAAAAGGTCATGATCTACCGGTTTGTGACGCGCGCCTCAGTAGAGGAACGAATTACACAGGTGGCCAAGCGCAAGATGATGCTGACGCACCTGGTCGTGAGGCCCGGCCTGGGCTCCAAGACAGGCTCTATGTCTAAGCAGGAGCTGGATGACATCCTCAAGTTCGGCACAGAGGAGCTTTTCAAGGATGATGTGGAGGCTGCCCGAGCTACTGGTAAATAAGGCATAGTCCGCAACTCATTCTTATTGTTTTTTCAGAGCCTCGGAACAGAGTAAAGGACAGTGGGTGTAGTACAACTACATCCCTAAAAAATGTACACATTATACCGTACACATTTGTGGTTGGAGAAATCCAAAATTCAGGCATAATTAAAAAAAAAAAATTCCTTTTTTTTCCCCCTTTGCAGGGGATGCTAAGGATGGAGAGGAGGGCAGCGTGATCCACTATGATGACAACGCCATCTCCAAGCTGCTGGACCGCAGCCAGGATGCCACCGAAGACACAGAGATCCAGAACATGAACGAGTATCTCAGCTCCTTCAAAGTGGCGCAGTATGTTGTACGAGAGGAAGATGGAGAGGTGAGGACCTTCGAGATAGACACAAAGTGGATAAGAAGTATATATGTTGCAAATAAAAAAGAACTCTATCTGTAGAGCAGTTCAGCATCTTTTCCTGGATGCAGTGGAACCCAGTCAGAGATCCAGGTTCTACCTTGAGTACCAAAGAGCTTTTTGTAGTAAAATACTGGCTGTATCTACTGTTTCACAATGTAAACCTCATAACCCACAGATTTTGAACTGTAGAGAGAGACATTTACCACCATGGACTAGAATGCTGTATAGTATGTGGTCAAGCACACTTACTACCATGCTTCAGCTGGAGTTTGTGTCCAAAAATTTGCATATTGGGTGTAGGGGATCACAGGAGCATCTTGGCATGTGCTTGCAGGAAGAGGTACAGCGGGAAATCATCAAGCAGGAGGAGAACGTGGACCCGGACTACTGGGAGAAGTTGCTGCGGCACCACTACGAGCAGCAGCAGGAGGACTTGGCCCGAAACCTGGGCAAGGGCAAGCGCATCCGCAAGCAGGTCAACTACAACGACACCTCACAGGAGGACCAAGGTAGGATCTCCGCAGTCAGATACTGCATCATGCACATATGTGGTGTTATGGTTGTGACTCAGGCTAATGATAGGCTGAAAGTAAGGAACATGAGCACTACCAGTCTGCTGCATGTCATAGACTTGGGTGGTGACAGAAGCATGTGAGGAAAGCACGAGTGGTGACAGGTTGCCCAGTGTGAGGGGAACCTTACTTTTAGTGAACATCAAGTTCAATCTTTCAGACCCTGGAATGCAGATTGAGCTGTTGAGTCCTTAAAGCATGATCTCAGGGGGGAGGTGGGTACCAGCCGGGTCCTTAAAGCATGGTCACACTGTGGAGTGAGTGGTCACCTGGGTCAGTAGAACGGGTGAAGAGTGAGCATTGCATGAGGTCGCTGAAGCACATGTGAGGGCCGACTGAGGGGCAGGTGCGGTGCTCCTGCGAAAGGTGAATGCACTGTACTGTTTCTCTCTGATCTGTGGCTCAGAATGGCAGGATGATCTTTCAGACAATCAGTCCGAGTATTCCGTGGGGTCCGAGGACGAGGACGAAGATTTTGAGGAGCGACCGGAAGGTATGTACTGCTGAGGGCGTCCGTAAATGCTGCCGTAAAGATGTTATGCATCACAGCGATAAAACATTAAGCTAACCTCCTGTTTAGTATTGGTTTTGTTGTAATCTGTATAATTTTAAAATGAAATGTGGTTTCGAATGGTCTACGCTAGCGTAAAAAGTAAGAGGGCTGTGTTTCTCTGTAGGGGGACGACGCCAGTCCCGTAGACAATTGAAGAGTGACAGGGACAAACCTTTGCCACCCCTGTTGGCACGTGTTGGAGGCAACATAGAGGTGAGGGGGGGGGGTTGTGTCAGAACTGTGCCAAAAACACATCTGTTTTACCCTTTCTTCAGCATTTACTGGATACAGACTCTCACACGTGTTTCCAGTGACTGAGCAGTATGTGCTGTGGCAATGCGGGTGGCTATGCTGTCTGCAGAACGTGTCCATGGACTCCTCTTACGTGTTGTGGGCAGATTTTCATATTGAATGAGAAACAACGAGCCGGACCGTAGTCATTTTTACTTTAATTATGCGGCACCTACACTTTGGCTGGAGAGTTATACAAAGGAGTAACCTGAGAGCCACAAAGGTTATTTATGATCAGTGGGGGCGCCGTCGTAAATAGGCCGAAACATATAAGGTAAAGAATTTCTTGGCAACTTGGAACAGTGCAGGATGGGGGTGTAAATTTTTTTTGTTGCTTTGATAATTAAGTTGCATGGCAAATAAAAACCTCTTAAATCTTCTGGCACAAAATTGCTGAATGAAGATGTTTCTGGTGCCCCTACAAAACCCTGGTGCGTGTTCTGAAAAGTGATGCTTGCATTGCATCCTGACTGCTTTCAGCATGGCTGGACACATTAGAGGGTGGAGGAATTCACCTGACTCCTGCGGGAAACACTTGTTATTCAGTTTCAAGTTAATTTTACTTCCGTGGAGGAACACTTTTAAATAGCCAGGTGATTCTTTGTAGCCCTAAGTCTATTACAACATGCATGTGTCTGCTTACCATTTACCAGTAAGCAGTAACAGTAACACACGCTGAGGTGTGCTTGTTTGTGTGGAAGGTGCTGGGGTTTAACGCTCGGCAGCGGAAGGCCTTCCTCAACGCTATCATGCGCTGGGGCATGCCCCCCCAAGATGCCTTCAACTCCCACTGGCTGGTCAGAGACCTGCGGGGAAAGAGCGAGAAGGAGTTCAGGTATAGCCCCTCTCTGTTTTCCCTGTGCCACACATCTAAAAATGCCAACAGGGGAACTGTACTGACACAGAATTTCTGAATTTTTGTCTTTTTGTTGCAGTATATTTTCACTGAACAGGTGTGATTTGTTTTGCCCCCCCCCCCGAGACGTTCAAATACAATTTTTGATGCCGGAGGCGTGTGGGTTACTGTGTTTGCATGTCTCTGCGCCAGGGCCTATGTGTCCCTCTTCATGAGGCACCTGTGTGAGCCAGGGGCAGACGGGGCCGAGACCTTTGCAGACGGGGTTCCACGGGAAGGACTGTCACGCCAGCACGTGCTGACCAGGATTGGGGTCATGTCCCTCGTCCGCAAAAAGGTACCGCTCAGCTTTGTGTGTGTATGTGTGTGGGGGGGTGACATTATTACATGCCGTGTCAGAGGCTGAATTTTAATAGTAAGTAGCCATTTTGGTGTTTAATGAACTTTACTAAGTCAAAAGCTTGCTTAGGATGAGAAGCATCTGAGTGCCACATTTCAAATCAGTGGCTTGAAGAACAAAGCTGTGTATAAAGAACAAACAGTCAGACAGAGATTGGGGTTTAGAGATATAGAAATTAGTATTTACTGTATCATTACGATAAAGTAAACTATCATATATCTCAGCCACAAAAGCCCAGCTACTGTAAGGTGAAGTTAAGGATACGTATGAAAGGGTTTTTGAAAACTCAAAAGGAGGCCTAGGCCTTGCAGACTGTGAGGCTCCCCACTGTCTTAAAGGGGTAAACAATATTTTAATACTCAATGCAAAAAGTGGAAAGTAAAAAATATTTCATAATTTAAAAAAAAAATTGTAGAATGCATAGGAGCATAAATTTACTTAGCTTTAGCTTTATGCGCTCTGACTTTACTTTCTATACTGTATTACAGTGCATGAAATTCAATTTTCGAGAACTGAATTGGCTGAGGTGCAGACCCCCTATGAAGTGATACCCTGCTTATAGGGCCTGGGTGATCAACAGTCTTCATATTTCAGTTTTCAGATTTATTCATACTAGCACCAGAAGCCTAAACAATTGTAATACGTTACGCTATTTTGTCGAATTTCCTGGTTGATTTTAACTGGTCATTTTCACACAAAACAAAGATCCCTGTAGAACATCAGATTGCGCTGATTTAATGAAGAGTTAATGCGATTTTCCATTAAAATCTATGCTGTATTTCACGCACAGCTTGTGGGTGAGATGCTTGGCTGTGCTGGGGGTAACAGCGCTGTACAGTACAGATTAAGGAAGTTAAAATGAGGCAGAAGTATGAAGAAATCTGATCCCCAATTTCTCCATCTACCTTCAGGTTCAGGAGTTTGAGCACGTCAACGGCAAGTACAGCACCCCCGACCTCCTCCCCGAGGGTGTGGAGCTTAAGAAGCTGACAGAGAGCCTTTCCTCAGACCCGAACACCCCTGTCCCAGCCAGCCCTGCAGCCACGCAGCCAGGCACACCTGTACCCCCAGGTGAGCACAAGAGGGGATCCAGACTTGGACCAGTGTGTCTCTTCCCTGTTCGCAGCATTCGGGTTCAGGCTGGGCTGCTTGAAAAAAAAAAAAACAATGTCCTGGCTACAGCTGTAGCTGAAAATATGAAAAAGAAGCTGCAGTTAAATAGGATGTTAATGGTAGTTAATATAATTTATGAACTTGTGCTCCCTCTACCTCCTTTTCAGGTTGGTGTTTTCTGCACAAGTTTGAACTCTCTGAGGTGTTACTGACTGTATACTGTGTGTGTGTGTGTTTCTGTGTGTTGGTTGATGTTTGCACTCTGCATGCTATCGTGCAGAGAAAATTGAATCGCTCTCGGGACCCCCTGAGGACAAGGAATCAGCAGAGCAGGAGAGCAAGAAAGCACCGGAGGCGGAGGTCAGGGTTTCCATACTTTCACCCTCCACTTCAGCTCAAATCCAGCGGCTTTGCTGGGAGGGCTGCTTGTTTAATAAATGTTCCCCCACGCACAGTTTTGTTTTAACATTTAAAGTTTTAACATTTTTAAGCATGCGGTTATCATTTGTAATAATTAATAATATTGGCCTTCACTTTTTGGGAAAAAGGAACAATAATGGAAACACATAGAAGAACCCCACAGTACATTTTTATATTAACATCAATATCAACAAATAAGTTAATATTAAAACTGAAATGAAACTACATAAAATATGAAATGTACAAAAAAAATAATGGGAAAATTTGTGTTGTTCTGTCCTTCTCATCCCTCTGGATTTCCGCTAGGTTTCCCAGCCTGTCAGACCCACTCCCATTCAGACTGTTTTATACAATATCATGAATTTTATTACTACATGGTGTTGTGTCCTGAAGGCACTACAAATACATAATTTGCATATAAAACAAGAGACACAGTAGCACATATTTTCCCCCCCCGCTGCTCTATACAACCTTCAATCGCTTCTTCTTCTTCTTCTTCCCATCTCTGTGTTTCTTACTCTGTCCTTCTCTTTATTCCTCTAACAGTCTGTCTGTCCCCACAGATCCCCACCAGCATGGAGTCCTCTCCCGGGATGGACAAGCCAGGCGACAGTGAGGAGTCCAGGGGCGGAGCTTGTGAAGAGCGGGGATCGGAGGAAAGCCGGAAGACCGATTTGCCTTCTAAGCATCCGGAAGCCTCATCCAGTCAGAGCCAGCCGTCCTCCAGTCAGACAGATGCGTCACCCAGCCAGACACAGCCGTCCTCCCGCCAAACACAGACAGGTGTGCAGTGAAAAAGCAGAGCAGAAGTCGCTAATTCTCCTTTTGACTTCTCCTTCATTAGGCTTCATGATCGATACAAGCAGTTGCTGTTTGGTCGCTGGCATATGGTCTGGTCCAAAACAGTCCTGTGGTCTGCTGGGTTTGGGCCATGTGATCTGTCCTGCTGAGGCCAGATGTTGAGATCTTTTTAAGTTGTGTGATCATGTCTGTGCTCTGACCCGTATCTGTGGTGTTGCCTCCAGGGGATACAGCTCGCGAGGCTGAGAAACTTCCTGGAAAAGAGGACAGTGACCTGTCCCCTATCAGACCAGAGGAGAAGGACCCCAAACTAGGTCAATACCAGACAGAAATACCGCTCACAATCCATAATCGATAATAAGAGGGTAGGGCTTGTGGGAGACCTGCCCCCTGCACGGTTGCCAGATTCTTAAATTCCCTCCTTATTTATAATTTAAACTTCAATTGATCTCTGATCTTGTTTATGCAATAGTCCAGCCATTGCTTTGGCAATGCATGTGCATCGAATTTGCCGTGACACTAAACCGAAATACAAAATTGATCTCCGATCACAGCCGATCAGAGAAAATCAGCGGGCGTCATTCCTGTTCTGCTGATATGGTGCCCAACCATCACACCTTGAGTTGCGCATTGCTGTATAGCGTGTGAAAGAAGACATTTTTATTTAGCCGTTCTACATGCATAATAATAAAAAAGATGCAAATGGGAATCTGTAGTGTTTAACCTGCCTTTATGTACAGCTTTCTAAATAATTTTTTTGCTCCCAACAAAAAAGAGAGACCAAGACAAATGAGTTTAAAATTCTGTGGAGATGGAGGACTAACTGCTACCCTTCTGGTATCCTGGGGGGGCATGGAGCCATGCCAGTGATGTGGGAGCTCTTTCTGAACCCCTTGTCCCACTGTGTAGCAGCCGCAGTGGAGGGAAAGAGCGAGCAGGTGCCCGAGGGTCAGCAGAATGGGGAGAAGGAGCTCCGGGAAGAGGTGGAGGACAGCCGCAAGGACGACAGGAGCTGCTGCAAGATCAAGTTTATGTTCAACATTGCAGATGGGGGCTTCACAGGTCAGTGAGACAGCAGCACATCAACAGGACTTTGTTGCACAAGAGGTCCCCCTAGTGGCCACCTGCTGCCATTGTGGTCTGAATGATTTGTGATTAAGGCTGGAGATCGATGTATGTCTGTGTTTTCGTACTAATCGGTTCCCCATGCCTAATTGTACCAGTTAGTAATTATTGATATCTGCGGTTTACAGGAACTGAATGCTCGCCTGTTTGCAAAAAGGCACAAAGATAGAAAAGAGCCCTTAAATAAACATACTGCCATGTGTGCAGGTATGTCCCCCTGATCTCACACCCTCCTTCGTCTTCCCAGAGCTGCACACACTGTGGCAGAACGAGGAGCGGGCGGCCGTGACCTCGGGCAAGATGTACGACATTTGGCACCGCCGACACGACTACTGGCTGCTCGCAGGCATTGTCACGTATCCTCCTTACGCCGCGCACAACACTGGTGCCCACACATTTTGTCTCGCTTGTTCTTCACAGTGCGACTTGTGTGCCGGAAGAGGGCCCGAGGGCCCCAAATCATTTGTTCTGAGACCAAACCAATGCAAAGTGGCTTATTGAGATTCAGTAAAGGCTCTCAACTGTGTCATTCCCCTTTTTCCTGACCAGTGGGCCTAGCAGTGAATTAATTTTCTGAAGGAGGAGGGGAATTGTCCCGGATGAATACCTTGGGTTGGCCAAGTGTGAGTCTTTGCTGCTCAGTAGGTGCCTGGCCTCCAGACCGGAGGGGCATCTTGCTGTGGTCTTGCCATCCAGCGAGAGGGCACAGCAGGATACACAAGGATGCCTTGCTGAGCAGAATGCAGATGCTGAGTTTGGGATCAACCCAGAAAAAAATTTGCATTAGAACAGAAGCTTCTCCTCCAGAGTTCAAGAAAACAGTCAACGGTTCTGGAACAAGATGGTGGAGATTGTGGTCAAGTTGACGATGAATGGCTTTGTCTCCTTAACTGGGCGCCTTTCTCAGACATGGCTATGCCCGCTGGCAGGACATCCAGAATGACCCGTGCTACGCCATCCTTAACGAACCCTTCAAGACTGAGATGCACAAGGGCAACTACCTGGAGATGAAAAACAAGTTCCTGGCGAGACGCTTTAAGGTGGGGGTGGGAGGAAGAGCCATCGCTAAAGTTCAGTGGATGTGTGTGCATTTCGTACAGTTTTAAGTTGGAGTGATTCATTGCAATGCATTGGGACATCAAATTTAGACCCCCAGAGTGTGGCTGTGTTCAGCTCCTTAGTAGATCTACACCGTGTGAGTAAAGCATTTAAGGAGAATACAAAGAACAGCGAGTAAAATGGTGGATAACTACTGATGGTCCCTGAGTTACAATGGTCCAACTTAAGATTTTTTGACTTTCGACAGCGCAATAACGATGCACATTCAGTAGGAACCGTACTTCGAATTTTGAATTTTGATTTTTTCCTGGGCAAGTGATATGAGGTACGATGCACTCTCATGGTGCTGAGCAGCGGCAGCAATCCGCATCTCCCAGTCTGCCACGCGGTCGCTAGTGTATACAACCGAAACTCTACAGTGTTCTGTGTTGCCAGAATTTTTTTGGATCCCCTCCCTGTATCTATGCTGTGTTTTCCGCATCCATCATATCTATGAAACGCCAATCTATGCCTGGGTCTACTGAAAGCGGCAAGCCTGTAATGACTTTTAAGGTAGGCTAAGCTAGGCTATGATGTTTGGTAGGTGTTAAGGCGTGGGTGGGTGGAAGCAATTGCAAGACACCGTGGTAATAAGTTTTAAGTTCCATTTATCTCTTTAGTGAGTGTTGTTTCTGACAAATAGCATTACCGTTAGCCGGGCAGTAAACGAAAACACGGTGCCACTAAAATAAACAAAATCCAAAGTCTTAGCAAGATGGGTTTATGAGAATGTAACCCCATCGTAAGACGGGGACCATCTGTATTGGGCTTTGTCTTTGAAAGGTTGCTGCTTCATGTCTCAAGATGTTCAACCTGGATGATTTTGGTAAAAACAATGAGCTGCATAAACAGTTTTGAGTAACTTGGATGCTAATAACAATATGACCGCCTCTCAGCTACTCGAGCAGGCTTTGGTGATTGAGGAGCAGCTGCGGCGAGCCGCCTACCTCAACATGACGCAGGACCCCGGCCACCCGGCCATGGCACTGAACACACGCTTTGCAGAGGTCGAGTGCCTGGCTGAATCCCACCAGCATCTGTCCAAAGAGTCCCTGGCTGGGAACAAACCGGCCAATGCTGTGCTGCATAAAGGTGAGCTCTCTTAACACCTTGGTCATTCTCACTTGCCTCAAAAATGATGGATGTGAATGTGTGTGTGAGTGGGACGCTTGGCGGTCCCATCCAAGCTGCACCCCAGTCTTATACGTCTCACTTCTCTGGATGGCGTCCACATCACCACACCCCTAAGTGGTTGAGGGATTTCTGGCTCACCATGATTTTATTTCATAACGCGATGATCTACCCTCGAATGTGAACATTGCGTGTGTGAAATAAGTCCGACTAAATGCTTCCGATGAACAACTCACCCATTTGGGGTTAAAAATCATGCTTATCTGCAAAGCAAAAGCACTAAATGAAAAATTCACAGCACAGGGGTGTGAAAAAGAATTGGATTCGCATTTGTGGGGTGACGAAACAATTTTAAGTTTTGGATGTGTAGCGCCGGGCTGCCCCCATGTGTGCATTGAACACTCTGACCCCCCCGTAAGCACTGGCACAAATCCTCCTACCTCTTGAACAAAATTATGATCATTTACGTCGGATCATTACAGACAGAGCGGACGCAAGATGATGGCTTCAATGTTTTGTTTCGAATTATAACTGCACTTTTACCACAAAATCACGGTACATAAAGTTTTAACGATACTGACAGGACTTGATTTCTTTGGATCCTTTAAGGATAAATTCCTTAGAAATTTTAACTATGGCAGTGATAAAAGTAAAAAAGAGATTGTTTTTATTTTATCTTGAATAACTTAAGAAGCATTTAAATTAAATCTGGATTGAAAATCCCTTCTTTCTGCAAACTTGAGTGCAGCGCTGGCAGCGATTCATTTCATCGCATGAATGCGTGCGGCGTTTGTTGTCCTGTTATCGATCACCGACCCTTCGGAGCCCTGCTCTGCAGCAGACCGTAAAAATAAATGGTTAGGTTTACAGTTACAGCACCGCAGTCGATGTCGCTTGCCCCAGTGTTTCTGGAACCCAGCGCTGCACGCATTCATGCAATAAAAAAAAAAAAAAACATAATAAAAGTGTAAAGTATTTAACTTTTTCTATACTGAGGATCTACTGCTTCCTGGCACTCTGTAGGATCACCATGCAGCACGCAGCGTTAGCATGCTGTCTGTCCAGCTTGTTGCTTTGATGTTCTTCAGACCTTCTCTGTACGACCATCTCACACCTTTGGCTGTGCTGCTCTTGCAGTGCTGAACCAGCTGGAGGAGCTGCTGAGTGACATGAAGGCGGATGTGACACGGCTGCCGTCCATGCTGTCGCGCATCCCCCCTGTTTCAGCACGGCTGCAGATGTCGGAGAGGAGCATCCTCAGTCGCCTCACCAGCCGGGGCAACGAGCCTCCGCCCCAGCAGGTGATGCCCTGTTTGTACGGGGGAGCCTTTATTTATCTTTATAATCTCACGTCTGCGTGTTAGGGTGTGTGAGTCTGTGCGTCATCCCTCATTGCCATCTCTTGGCTCCCAGCCCTTCCCCCAGGGCTCCTTCAGCTGCTCCCAGATGTATAGCGGTGGCTTTGGGGCTGGACTCCGTGGGCCAGGAGCGGGCGGAATGGTCAACTACAGCCAGATGCCCCTGGGACCCTACGTCAGCGGTGAGAGTCCCGTTCCCATTTGTGTTTGTGCCAAATTGCCTTCCTCACACTTTGTGAAGATGTTTCATAGCAGTTGTGCGACGCGGTCAGCAGCTCCTGCTGCAGGTTGACCTGTTTGAAGCTTTGCTGATATTTTTATTCAAAGCAGCAGAGTTTAACCCATTTACTGGAGTAATTTAGGATGCGTCCTACAGCAGCAACCTTCTGGGTGTATGACCATATTCTTAGTTTAGGTGACGGTCACATGGCACAGTGGTGCAGCAGGTAGGCCAGGCTGTTCAGACGTAGGTTGGATCTCGAGTTTGTATGTTCTGTGGTATTCTGGTGTTTGCGTGAGTTTCCTTCAGGTACTTTGGTTTCCCCAAACAGTCCAAAGATATGTGTTCCATATGAAGTGGTGACTCCGTGAGTGAGTCATTTAAATGTGTGAGTTATATAAGTTTACTGCTGTTTGTCTAGGATAATGGCTTCAGACAAGGTGTCAGCTGAATACCAGTTAATATTTCATTTATGTCACACTGGAGAAAAGCATCGTAATTGTAAATCTCTTTAACTGTTTGCATTGTAAACAGCTTGTTAGCCGTTTTCCTAGACAAGGGATCTTCCCAAGAGTCCCCTCCCACTAACATGAGCTGCAGAGGTACTGCACTCATGTCCTGCGGGTCGCACGAAGCCCATGACGGCAATCCTTCAATTTGCGATCGTGATGTTTTCCCAAAAAAACCGTGGAAAAGACAAAAGTTTGTAAATCAAATGCAGCGATCACATTCGTTTTAACGGAAGTTACAGGTGAGGACATGAGCTCGAACTTGGACGTTTTTTTGCACGTGTCTTGACGCAGCTGCGTCAGCTGAGCCCCACCGGAAGCTCTCAAACGGTGAATGCCTCAAGGCTGAGGTCTCACCTGTAACTCCCCGCAATAAACAACTGTTTGCATATTCATACAGCAACAAGGCATGATGGGAAAGCTCAGTATTTGGTCACCGATCCCCAGTTTGGCGTTTGTTGCATTTGTTGTCCTCTGCGCATTTGTGTGTGCGACATTACAGCGCTTATTTGTTATTGCAGGGAAACCTGGACGAATCAAAATGGAGGCACCGAAGGACACTTTTCATTAGAGCGAACTTTTGCAACGCAAGCGTTTGTCATCCGAGCGATGACCGTATTCCTAGAATTAGCGAATGTTGATGCATGCCGTTGTTTCCGGAGCCGCAGGGTTGTCGTCGCAACAAATATAAATCTGAAAAAATGACTTGCAGCCACACTAATGAACCAGACAGAATTTTATAGGCTCATCCTTTTGCGTATTGAAGGAGACTGATGAATGTGTTAATACTTGACCTCAGGAAAAAATGCGATCGCTTTAGCTTGGTCTAGGTTTAGTATCTTCTCTGCCTACCATTTGTGACTCTACTGACCTTCAGTCTTGTTCTCCCACCAGTTTCGACCAACGGTCCTCCCCCACCTCCTAGCCTCATGGACAAAAAATCGAGCGACCCGCTGAGGGACGTCACCACCCCCGACCTGAAGACAGGAAAGACCACCGATGTGATCTGTATTGAAGACTAGAGCCTCTTCAGCCTAACGGAGCCAACCAGCACCAGTCTGTCTGAAGTTTAGAGTAGCGTTGTATCTTATTGACCAGCCTTGGAATGGGGGCTCCGCTATACAGTTCCTGCAGCGTTCGTGAGCTATGCTTCAGACTTGCTTTGGGAAGGTGGTTCAGGGGTGGTCCAGAGAAGGAGGTGACCATTGCCTCTGCTTGGGTTTCATTTTCTCTTACTAGCTTTGAAACACCAGGAGGAGGACGTGTGTGGTGGGAGGGGTGCTTGTATTGCAGCAGCTGTGGCCTTTTTTGTTTTCCTTGAGCAAAGTCTCTGCTGCCGTTATGCTAAAGATGTTAATGTTCATTATTGAGCCAGAAGAGATCCTACCTCCCTGCTTCAGCCGTGGACTCAGTGTGTGGAGTGCAGTCTGGGTCCCTCAGTGTACCCTCAACCCCACCCGGACTCACGTAACCACACATCTTGCGACCCCCGCCACCCCTCTGCCGCCCCCTTCGAACCCTGTACAGCCCGCGGAGCCGCCTTGGCCGGAGGAGGTCCGACGACCCCCGCGCGGCCTCAGCGACTGCAGCACGGGCCCAGGGGGCTACAGCCGGGTCAGGCTTTCCTTCTACAGGGAACCTCATTTAGGAACACAGCCACGGTGCCAAGTGGACTTTCCTCCGCCGACATCTGTGTTTTTGAATCCGTGCCATGGCAGCGGGAGGGGACGCATACGAGAACGAGCACGACGCCACGATCCGGCCCCAGATAGCGCCGTTAGTCATTTGACATCTCCCGAAGGCAAACGGCGGAAACGAACACGGCAGTCTTAAACTTGAATGATGCGATCGCAGCGCCGCATCGAAGTACGTTTCATTATTCTGAACTCTCTCTGCTGCCTGTTGTAAAGAGGCTTTGGTTTAATTATCCGAGTTAATGAAGCAAATAATAATGTGAAATAATTACAGGCGAGGGGCCGACCGAGTCGAATAGAGATGAGCTGGTTGCGACTGCCATTTCGAATGTGTTTTCTGGATACCCGGCCTTTTGTTGGCAAACATTCGTTTTTTTTTTTTTTCTCCCGAGATCTGAACGTCAGGTCTCCTCCTGGATCCATTTCTTTTGGGGAATGGGAGGGTGGGGAGGCTCTACAGCCCAGTGCACTAGGGGTAGGGTTCTGTTTGTATTATTCACTGTGCCACCTTGGAGATTTTTTGGATCGCTTTTATCGGACTCTTAAAATATCGCACTGAATATCACGCTCGCTTCATCTTCGGGACGAGTTTATTTTCTCCTTAACCGTGTTTCCCGAGCGACGAATGACGGGTGGTGCATGTTGGAATTTAAGAAGAAACGTCCTCTACCATTAAGAGCAACTGGAGCCATTTTTTGCGTTGAACCTGTGTTTGTGTTCTCTCTCGTTCGTCTGGAGCGGTTTGGATGTTTATCTCCCTCACCCGTGGGCTTAGATGCAGAGGAACACGACGGCGTGCGACAAAGGACAAAAAATGCACTATCGGTGTGGAAGCACGGTGTCTTCTTTTGCCGATGCTCATGCTTCTCTTTCCTTTCTTTCTGAAAATGTGATTGTTTGAGTCCAAAGTGAAACCGCTTTTTTATATCTTGAACTTGATTGTTACCTTATTTCACGATTGTGTGTACCGGATCTTTTTTGCAAACCTGAAATACGGTTTCCCGCTCCTCGATTGATTCTTTTTCCAAAGAAGATTTTGAATATTCTAAGGCAGTGCGTGTTCATGATGTTATGGTTTTGTATTTCCAGTATTGTTGCGAGTATAACTGCAGTACTTAGGCGGAGGTGCGCCGATGCCAGATGGGCTCCTTGTTAACTCAGTGTTTCACATTGTTTACGTTTTCCTCGCACCTTCTGAGAGCTGGAAGAAGCGATTTTGCGACCTCCGTGTGAAGATCACGAGTGTCGGGTTGCTCGGGCGGGCCTGGCTCGCGAATGGTTATTGGACGCAGCCGTGTCTTGTGATCCTCCTCACCCTCTGCGCAGTTCAGATTATCGCTCTGGATTTGTGCAGTCTGCAATTCGATTGAAAGATGGCACCGCGTGATGTTCCACAATGGTGTGGGCGACCTTCTCGAACGGGTGAAAGGAAAAACTTAAGAAATGATGCCTACAGTATCACCCTGACAGCCCCCCCCCACAATGTTCTCCCTACAAAGCAGTGTTTCCCTGGTGGTGTTCTGTACCTGTGCGGTCCAGTGTTTATATCCAGCTTTTAATTTTTTCACTGTGTGTAAGTAAGTAAGGGTCACCGTGTGTCGCTTGCGATGGCGGTCTGCGGCCTGAGCTGCTGTCGGTCAGCGAACCGCTTGCTGCGTGGGCCGCGCACCCAGATGTATGCGGCTGAAGCGGTACCGCTGCGCCTCAGCGATCCCCTGCAGTCGTGTTCACGGGTGATGTGTCTCCTCAGAATTCAGCCCCACAACAGCAGCAGCAAAGCTCCTTACATTTTAAACGTACGGAGTGGTTCCTTTAAACTGCTGGCTTTTATTAAAAGGGTTTACCTCACTCAAACCCTTTTGTTCTGTTCTTTCTCTCAGAGCCACGGAGAAGGAATGATGAATACGGTGAAAATAAAATGCAACGAAACTGAAGCCAACAAGAATGTAATGAATATATAGGAAACACGGCTTCAGTCTAATACTATAAATACTTATATATAAATATAAATATACAGTATACATATGAATAACAAAGGCTTCAAAAGCTATCACCCTGTTTAAGGTAACTTTGTAGAAATGTATGTGTAGCATGTGAAACGTTTTTGTATGAAGGATCACTTTGGGGGGGAAAAGATGTTACATAAAACTAAAGGATCCACTGCGTGATTAAGCAGTGTTATGGTATAGATGTTTGGGAGAAAGAAAAATGGAAGGAAAAAAGTTACTTTGTACTCAGTGTATTTGTTTAATGTGTTTTAATAAATCTTCTCAATAAGAGATTATACAGTGCTCTCTTGTTTCTGTGTTTTGGTAAGGATGCAGGTTTCGCAGAAGTTAGAGGCCTATTTTAATTCTGTGTCCCGTCCATATCTGCTTGTTTTTTGTTGCTTCATGTAATATTCTTCTTGAACAAGGCAGAGACTTTGATGATTTAGAAATCCATCTTAGTGGAAAAAAGGTATTTTGCAAAACACGTCACTACGGGCTTGACAACAGCAATGGTCTTGCCCCCTGCTTAATGGAACGTGCGCAACCAGCAGGGCCTTTGCGTACAATTGACTCCTGCATTTAAACTGCGTTCCCTGGCAAAGCTTATGCTTCTTTATCTTTCATTTGTTTCTTTTAGACTTTCCCAGCTGATTCCTAGCTGAAATCTCTGCTTATCCACTCTTGCCCTGTTTGGCTCCGCCTAGTGCATGCCTGTTTTGCATTAGCCTCGCCCCCTGCATGCACGCTGCTGCTGTGATTGGCTGGGGAATCCAGGCTCTGCACTATACTGGCTGGTGGATGCTGGGAAGTGTCAAGCCTTTCCTTTGGGCGGTGTCTTGTTCCCTGGTAAAAGAGGGGGAGTGAAGCAGGCAGTGAGAGGACAGAGCTGTGAGAGACAGCACAGCCAGGCGGTGGTTGCTTCCTGTAGCATCAAACGCTGCAGTCTGAACTTCTTGCAGGAAAGCGGAGTACTTGCAGCCATCTCCACCTGGTGCCTCGAAGGCTGAGGTCAGCTCCTTTGGGGGGGGATGGTGGACCAGAGTGTTTTGAAATCGTAACAGGATTCTAAAGCCCGTCAGTTTCACAGCAGGAGGTGTGCAAAGTGGGGGTGTGTCGACTGCTTTGCGGGATTAAAGTCAGACGGATGCACCACGGCTCTTGCGATCCTTCCGGAAAGTAGGAGGTAAGTGCTGGTTATTCAAAGCTACTTCTCTTCATTCATCTTCTGTCTCTTGCTTCGTCTCCATTTGTGTTTCCCCAGTGTGACAAAGAGCAGGTATCCTACAAAAGTATGAAGACAAAGAGGGTGGCTTGGTGTCCAGCAACATGCATGGAAGTGGTTAAAGTTGGGGTTGCATGAAGGCAGGAACCTAAGTAGAACTAAGGTACAGGAAGTAGTGGGCAAGGATGATCCATCCAAAATTGGAAGACAAGCCCATCTCTTTTAGTGGGTTCGTCTTGGACCTTGGATGTTGGGGACACCAACCTCCCAGCTGGGAGAGATGGGTTTAAAGAACCCCGTTTGCTGTTGTCCACTTGTGTTACCCCCATCAACCATCATGGCAAGACCTCATCCCCACTTTATTTTGGCATAACTTCTGTTCTTGAAGTGTACAGTCCTTTCAGTGAAGTCTGCCTTCCAGGCTGGAAGAATTTGTGTCTTAGAACAGAACACAGTGGTGGGAGGTCTGGCAGGACAACATAAGGGTTCCAAAAGAGCAGGATGTCTCCATCAGCCAGTGACAGAGAGCTGTCAGTAATCCCTCTTTGGGACGCAAGAGCAGATGTGGGATGAAGGATGAGGCTCTCTCACTCCTGATGTTTAATTCTGGTAGGGAAACAATTTCTGTGCTGCGTTTTGAGCCCCTGTGTAAACTTTCTTCCTTCCCAAAGCAGCACTCACCTTTCTCTTCGCTGCAAATTGCGGTCATGGTCGCATCTCCCGCAGCAACACCGACCGTTAGCGTTCCAACACGCTCAGTCTGGAGGTTAAGGCTTGCTTTTTACTTGGGAAAACAATGGACTAGTGCTGAAGTTTCCTTCTGCTGAGGGACAAACAACAGCAATTATGTGGATTTGCTTATAGAAGGCAATGCTGCAGATATCTGGATGCAAAAGTTTGCAGGAAATCTTTCTGTTGGCAGGGAAGCAACAGGGTAGCAACGAGCAATGAAAAGGTGCATAAGGAGAGAGAGAGATCTTTTGTGGGGTGAAAGAATAAGGAAGAAAGGCACCCGAAGAAACAATGGAGTGCCAATCTGTCTGTCTCGCCACCACAATGCATCATACTGGGCCATGAGAGGCCAGAATGGGACATGTACTCTTGTCCTGCAAACCTGGTTCACGAGGAACGCCGTGGAGCTCATGCAAAGCAACTTTTCCTCTCCAGTTTCCATCTTCTATTTTAGACATCTTTTATTTTTTCTGCACCAAGCTTTTGGAATACCTCTATCCAGAATGCGCCGACTTATGCCCGAGGGGGACTGGGAGGAGCTGCTGCTCTGCTCTGTTCTCGTGCAAAAAACTCCGCTGTTGCCTTTCAGCCCGCGGAGCTGTCCGTGTTGCTGACATCGATGTCACATTTTTTCATCCAGCACATCATGCCGTATCTCTCCTTACATGAGGGTTAAAGTGAACAAATAATAAGGTTCTTGCTTTGGATGGAGCTGCAACAAAGCAATCTCAGATTTGGATTCTTTAGGTGCCTGAGAGCAAAAACCTAATTTTAGTGACATTTTCCTTCTGTTGAAGCTGATTATGCTGTTAGTTACAAGGCTGTTGTAATATAAAGAGCTCTTGAGAAGAGGGCTTGAAGGCAGGGTGCAAAACCAAGTCTCTGTCCATCATTCCAAGCGCTCGTACTCCTCCATGGGTCTGGAGGGGACTGGGCGCCAAGCTGCACAGTGTGTGGCAGGAAGTGGATGTTTATCTTGGTCTCCCTCACCATTCCACAGAACTATGTATCTGGGAGTGAATACCCCTCCCCAGTCCCACAAAATCGTAAGCAATTCAAAACAATAGCATAAATAGAATGTTTTGTGCTGAAGTTAGGAGCACCAAATAGGTGAAAGCAAATATAAAAATCCCATTAATAGTTATTAAAACCCAGCCCTCTCCATGTTGGCAGTAAGCAGGGAATCCATGTAGGTTAAGTTCCCTTCTGACGGTTAAGGTTAGGAGAATAAGTTGATGGCTCCTGAATGGACCGATAAATCTGTAGTTGTTGAAGACATCAGATTGTGACAAAAAATACATACATTCTGACTGGTGACACTATTGTACACTTAAATTGGTGCAGTGAATGCAAAGCTAAGCAGAGGCAAATTTATCGTCAGCGCAAATAGGAATTGGTGACCGTTACCCTGAAGGCTGGAAGTCACCTTACGTAAGAGATCCAGGACCAGATTATTCTGCACTGGAATTAGCCAGAGTTCCTCTTTACAATCCCAGGGCTGTTTGTCCTCAGCAGAGTCTTGGGTAGCTGCTCTGCTCTTGTCTGCTGACGCAGGCCCGTGCAGCCCCTTGGCTTCTTCCTTCCCCAAATCCGTTAACATGCAGCAAGAATTATTCATTCATTGAGGAGAAGCCCACTTTCTCCATCACTAACCGATGACAGAGGACATTTACAGTCCTATTTCAACCCCCATGTTCAGTCACTTGCAGGCTGCTGTGTGGAAGCTGAAATCCGCTCGAGCCGGTGGCTACCAGCTACTATTTTTTTTGCTGCAAAACACATTTACGCTTTGTGAACATCTTTCAAACTTAAAAGACCGAGCAATTTATCCAAGGCTTTCCTCTTAATGTGACGTATTTTCTCACCGCAAATATCCAGTGCCTCCGATTCGGTTACTCAGACAATGGGATTTGGGCTGAAAAGCTGACACTGAAGGAGGCCACAAAATCAGTGCTTTACCACAGTGAACCACTTCACCTTCTGCCCTTAGATAATTCCATTCTAGAAACATCTGCCATCAGGGACAGTTTTTAAGCCACTGTACGTGAGGCCGGAATCTTCGGATAAACTTTGGTGAAAAATGTGTTCGCTACTGTACTTTAGCTACACTAAGTAAAATGCATTTTCTAAACTATCACTACAATAAAATCGTACTTAATACTTATACGATAATACGACTTTAATAAAGAGTTATGTACTACATGTGCCAGCTACTTCATTGCACTCTGACCCCCCACGGGTAGTTCGAACACCCAGCACTTTGAAGACCCCCTAAATGCATCCCATTCTACAAAAGAAGGAGCGCATCAGTGCGTTTCCCAGAATATTATCCCATTTCCTTGTGAATGAGCTCATTGCTGCAAGATCTTGGGGATCAAACATGGTGTATAGGGCACTCTGGTCACTGTAATGGATATAAAGACCACTTCATGGGGAACTGAAGCTGCTCAGTCTCTGTTCAGGCTCACAAAGAGCATTAAAAATTGCCCCTCTGTGTTACCAATAATCATTTCACAACTGCCCTGGGCAATAGTCCATGCCCTCACCACATTTATTTCTCCAGTCATGCCATCATTCCCTTGAGCGTGACTTGGCCAACCAGGGGAAAAAATGCTCTTCAATGGGGTACAGCGCTATTTTTTGTTACTACTGTACTTTATTAAATAAGCTTAAAAAATTTTAAAAATGTGTATTGCTAAAGACAAATATTACCAGGCGGGTCAAACATATCTCAGCCTACTTCCATTTTTATGACTTGGTATGTGGACAGACAGCTGAGCTGTGAAGCACGTGAACTTCTACATGAAAGGTAGATTCTAGGTCAATAAGTGGTGTAAGGAAGGAAGCTAACCTGAATTTTTCACACCAAACATTGAATCCTGGATAAATGAGTGCAACTATCATCACCTGGGATAAAAGTGGAGCTTCAGCTGTGAAGGAGGTCCTGAGGGTGTGAGCACTTTTACGAACCTGCTCCTTCTCGGGATCTTCTCGGCACCTTCTCAGAACTGTTAATTTGTTGAAATTTAACACACAGTGCCTTTCCAACTTGCTGTGGTTGTCCAGCTTCCCCAGCTGACCGTGACCTCCACACCACTCCATTTCACCTGGATACCTATTTGTCAAAACAGCTGCAAACATCTAAATCATCACTTTACGTCACGACGGATTGATGGGTGCAGCTACTGTATGGGAAACATTTCTCCTCCAGGCATGATGTCACCCAGTTTGAGTCTTCAGTTTTCTTCCGTCTGAAGAAACTACGGAACATCTCTTTGTTGCCCGCACGCCACTTTGCTTCTTGTAACACCGTTTTTTTCGTCTATTTCTAAACATCTCTCCAACTTTCCTCTAGTGAAGAAAAGCAGTCGAGGGAGAATAGAGGAATGCATTATGGCACCACTGTCTTACAAAGAGGCCAACAGGGATCCAGGGAGGCTGTTTATGAAAAGTTGAATCATCTCTGCCCATAATTTGCTCGCAGGACCGATGCTGACTGTCAGCGCAAATGCGGGTCTGCGTGTGCGGACAATAGAACACAGATCCTCCGTCTGGGCTCCAGCCCAAAAGGCCTGTTTACCAATTTGCCTGACAGCAGAGGGGTTAGTATTTTTCGGGCATATCTGTAAAAACAAATCCCGGAACAGGCGTCTGAGGCCTGAGTTTATGGTTTGAGGAAACCTTTCAAAAAGGCTTTTTTTTAAAGCAGACGTTTTGCCAGCTCTCTTCTGTTTAGGAGCCAGAACAGAAAACAACACGGCGCTTCTGAATTTAGAAGGTGGGAGGATTTCACCCTCCATCTCGCTTGTCTCCATTAGTTTTGACAAAACCCAAAAGTGTTTCAAAGCTATAAATAACCCTTGTCAGCTCTCTTTTGTTTAAAAAGAAGGAGGATGAACGCGGGAGGAGAGCAGTTGTCATGTACGCTTATGTGGCGTCTCGGCTTTCTTTCCGATGCTGCGACTCTCTGCAGAGCTTCAGCAATGGAGCTTTCGCAAAGCAGAATCGCAAATCAAATACAAACGGCCGGGCCGCATGACAAATTTTCGACGTTTAAAAGGACGCGCCGGGGTTTCGATATTTATTTTCAGCAACAGACGGAGGATAGAGACGTTGATTTTTTTTTTTTGTCAAATAACCAATAATTTATTTAATTCTGTTATACAACCTGCATGTGTCCTCATTTTGTAGCAGTGATCAAATTTAAATGTGGGGGTTAAGCTTTATGCAAATAAAGAACACATATATACTATGTCTAGGTAGTGTGAATGGTGTTAAAATATTTAATTTGGGGGGGCATGACTAACTAGAACTAACTAACTAGAAAAGCCTCAGCCCAGCCTGAGCTACTTCTTGCCTGAACTACTGGGAGTCCTTGTGAAGAAGGACAGCTCACACTGGACTCTGTGTATTCAGGCTGAAGACATTGGTGGAGGTCCTTGCCTACTGATGTGTCTCTAAGTCACTAACAGAGTTGATGTCTTTCTTTCGTGCTTCATGGTACAAAAGTACAAAACGTTTGCCAGGGAGGAAGACCCCAGAGCACAGCTTCATTTTAAATCTCGAAATGAATTACCCAACTGTCTACATGCGTAAATTCATCTACTGAACTTTCAAGGTGAGGTCACTGCAGGGTAACTTTGTACTAAAAATAATTTTAGTGTTTTTTTTTTTTTTTTACAAGCAGGCATCTTAACTTGAGCAAATGGTGGGGATTTACTGCAGGACCGTTGTGTCAGTAAATACTGTACTTACAGTTAGTGTTTCTGTGGTTCCAGCAATTACGTCCAACACCTTTGTGACACCAATGCCAATTTTGGTTGTGACAAATGCAGGTGCAATGCAGTTCTCCAGCTATGTCCAGCTAGTTTATCTCCTGAAGAAAATACTTCATGTCAGCATGCTGCTGTTTACCACGAGGGCCTCGCTGTCATCACTGGCGCCGCTCAGTTCATTACATACTGCCAGCAGAACATTTATTTGTACCTTTGTATGTACTTATCTGATACTTTTCTTGAAAGCAACTTAAAATTTGTTCGTTCCAGGGTAAATGTTGATGCAAGGTTACTGCAGCAGAAGGTGGGGTTTGAAGCTGGTACCTTTGACTGTAAAGCCGTCTTTCTAAACCATCACCCCATCCAATTGCTGTAGCAGTTTTTTACATATTTAGGTGCTCGGTTTTGTTAACTGTTCTCTTTATTTTAGAGCACATGTCCAAGGGAGCATCAACACCACAGGAGGAGGGAGAACAAGGAGAAGAGTTTGAGTATGAAGACCAAGGTAAAGAGGTCAATCCCAAGGAAGCCTCAAGTGTCAAAGAGGGCCAGCTGGACGCAGGGGAGAGGAAACCAGACCTGACGGGTGATGATACTTCTTACAAAGGATCTTCAGGAGGTCCTGTGGTCAAGCCAGGTAAAGAGGTCAATCCCAAAGAAGCCTCAAGTGTCAAAGAGGGCCAGCTGGACGCAGGGGAGAGGAAACCAGACCTGGCGGGTGATGATACTTCTCACAAAGGATCTTCAGGAGGTCATGTGGTCAAGCCTCTCTCGGTGGGCATAGACCAGGAAGCAAAGGACGCAGCGCCAGTTTGGAAGGATGACAACAACAAACAGAAACTTCCGTACACAGACAGCACAGGTACGAACCAACTCCCTTATTCACAGGTTTGTACAGTTGAAATCCCCAGGAAGAACCCTTGAATGCAACAACTTGACTGATTCAGGGCCGCTTGGGATCTTGGTAATTGTGAAAATACAATAACACTCGACAGAAAATCCAGTTCAAAATTCATTAATGGTCTCGCCGCATTTCGCACGGCCATCTGCCCTGAGTGTGCCAAGGGAACACAACCTGTTTTTCCAGCTATGGACCCCTAATCTCTTCAGTATAAAACAGCCCAATAAATCAGCTCATTGCTAATCAGCCTTGTGTCACCTGGGAGTGTGAGATGATGTCCTATGAGTCCCATGAGGGGCTACTGGCACAGGTTACAACCAAGCTGGCACTTCCAGGCCCTGACACTACCTGTCACGCCAAGCCTGATGTTATAAATACTCAAAACCAAAATGTAAATATTTATTTGTGTTTGCGGACAATGTGACAAAATGTGATTATTCATTGATTCAAGTTCCTGTGTTTGTTACAGAAACGCCAGGCCCCATGGTGCCACAACTTATTCATGTTTGCAAACAAGAGTAGATCCAAACACAAAGGACCAGAGTATACATGCTTTGATGCTCAGTGAAAACCAACAGTAGAAATAACCTGATTGACTGGAGAGTGGAGAGATAGACAATGTCTTTGCTTAAATGCTGAAAGTGACACATAACAGCAGTACTGCAATAAATGCCACTTAAGTCTGTCTCTCATCGACACCTCACTGTTGGTATAGGACTGTCGTTGTCATATTCTTGGAAAATGCAAGGTTTTCAGACTATTTCACACTCATGAAGCTGTAGATGGGCATCCACTGGGATTTAGCGGTCACTCACTACCTCAGGCCCGTAATGTCACAGCTTGCTCTTCCATCAACAAGCAACAGTGAATATTTACCAAGTCCAGCTCAATTCGTCCTTTTTCACCAGTCTGTGCTAGAAACAATGTCATGCGTTTCGGGGTTACCTTCATTCCTCAGCAGGCAATCGACTGGTGAGAAAAGGGACACCTGTCCAGGCTGAGATGGGCCTTTATCTGAAGTGATGCTAAACGCCTGCCATGTTCTGTGTGGGCAGGATATGCAGAAACACAACATTAATGGGACCCCAACACAGTATTTTGGGTTTAATGGAATTGTTATCCATTAGGTGCCCTTAGATCTTGACAACTGCCATACATGACAAATTATCCTCAAAAGATTTATCAAAACACTATTTAAATATAAAGTGTTTAAAAATGATTTTTTTAAAATTAAAATTACGTGAAAGAGAATCCAAATTTCCAGTGTAAAGTAGGTGCATTTTCTTACTAAAGAATGGACTAAAGGCCAGCAGCTGTTGCTCGTCTTAATATTTTTCTACAAGTTTTAAAAAGCTTTTAATGAGTTTTGTGTCAGTCCCGACTGAGAATTTGTAAACTGTTGGTATTCGGACAGAACACAAGCTTACCTAGCACAGTGAAGAGTAAAGTTTCTTAAACGACTAAACATGGTGACGATGCCCTGGGTACCCAAAAAGCCCCGCGGCTGTATTCTTCCGCACAAGGGTCAGAGGTACAGTAGTTCCATACGTTCGTGCCACATTGTTTGAACATTAAAAAAAAAAAACTTTCGAGGCATTCGTGTTTTAGGTAGGTAGCATTTTTATAAGTCGACCCAAAAAAGGCTACCTGTATTGTCAGGTCGTACTCTAAGGGGTTCCTGGCAATTACCTCAGAGTATTGAAAATCAATGTGTGGGTATCAAGGCGTATTTGCCACCTGCGTAGTGATACATAACGGGCTGCGGACGTGCCGCTCCGTTCTCCTAATTTCAGGTGAATGCCTCAGAACCAAAAAACCTGCGAGCCTTTTGCTTCGAGCCACTTTCTTAGTTATAAGGAGAAAGAACCGCTATGGCTGCAGACCAAGCGCAGTATGACAAGTTTTCGGTAAAGAAAGGGCAGAAAACGTAAAAGGTAAAATATTTCAGGCGGCACTATGGATTGTAGCACCCGAAATGAACATCGGGAAGAAGGCGCGACGTGAGAGCACGGTAGGCCTCGTTCTCTGCCCTGTGTCCGTTCGGTGGGTCGCGCTGAACCCAAAGTTTGGTCATTTTACGTAATTTTTCCTGAATTTAAGGGCGTGTCATGTAAGTATAAACACCTATTATGCGTTTAAAACGTCCAGCCTACATATCCAAAACAGGCGCCGTGTAATTTATTTTTCAAAAAGGTGTTTTTTTAAAAAAAAATTATAATTAATGAGATATAAGTGGATATTGTAGTTATTCATCCAATTTTTTTAAAAGTATATACAGTACAATTCTGTAATTTATAATTTGTGTAATGTATTTCTTTTAAGGTTAATGTTTATCGTGTTTTATTGGTATAGCATCCGTGTCTGTCCACCAGGGTACCGTACTCCATTTTGAATAACCCCCCCCCATCTGAGTCTAGGCAGATTTTTACTTTGTCCGTTTTATATTCTATGAGTTTTACGCAGAATATTTCTTAGTAATCCAACATTTGCTGTGCTGTTGATTAAACAAAGTAGAAAACATGTTTATGTGCCAAGGTACGATATTAAATTATGAATTGTGTTTTTAAAGCATTTCTCCTTCAAATGCACGTTGTACTTTTTTTTTTTTTTTTAATTTAAATTTTTTCCCCCACTTAGACTAATGCAAATTTAAAGTCGAATAAGGGCATGAGGTTTGCCGGCTCCTCAGTATCACTTATTTGTGCTCCATTTCCCGCATCTGTGTTGTGTGTTACTCGCGCCCTTTTCTGCCCGTCACCGCCCCTTTTTTGTGACGTTGCAGCCAGGCGGCTTTCTGCCTGGTCGCGCCCCCGCCTGTGTCACGTGCACAATAAGCTGGCGTGTTGCATTCTGGGATACTTGTAGCTTTGTTAAACATCGCCAGTCGCCGTTTAAGCGCCGGAACGTATGGCTTGTTGAGCGCTTACTTTATAACGCTGTGTTATGACACTACAGTGCGGCGTGCGGAGTTTGCACTGCGGTGAATGCGCTTCCCATGCACGGGACTCGTACGGCCCGGAATGGCCCCCTCTGGCCAAGAATTTAGGGGTATCGCTTCTCGGCCTTTTGGCTAAGATCAAGTGTAGTATCTGTTCTTATCAGTTTAATATCTGATACGTCCCCTATCTGGGGACCATATATTAAATTGATTTTTGGAACAGGGAGATGGATCAGGGGCTTGCCCCGCCCACTCCACGCATCGACCTGGTATTGCAGTGTCTCCAGGAGCGGTGCACCCCCCTCTATTGGTTGAAAAACAGATATTTTTTCTGTCTATGTGATGGTCACTAGTATCATGAGATTTACTATATTGATTACATATTTATTCTACAATAAAAACATTGATTCTGAAAGAGAGTTGAGGTGGTAAGCAAGACAGTGATTCTAGTGTGATTGTATCTAAATCACAGAAGATGAATATGATGGTTTCCCTGCTTGATGAGTCCATGATAAGCAATAAGCTTGTGTAGCCAATTGAATGCTTTTGTTGTAATGCTGCCTTGTAATCTGTCATTCACTTATTTCTATTAACTGGCTTTGTAAATACACTTGTCTGATTGTAAGCACTTTCCCCACATAAGTAGTAGTCACAACAGCCATCAAGCAACTCTCCAGTGGAAAAACATCAGGATCAGGTGCAATCCCTGTCAAAATTTATGAAGCAGGAGGCCCATCCACTGATCTAGATCTTCCAGTCTATGTGGAATGAAGCAAAGGTTCTGCAACAGCTGAAAGATGCTAGCGTAGTTCACATCTACAAGAGGAAAGGCAACTGCCAGTCCTGTGATGATCACCGAGGCATCTCTCTTTTTTTTTAAAATTTATTTATTTTTTTTATAGCTAGGAAGACCTTGGCTTGCGTCCTGCTTAGTCATGTTCTCCCATTATCTTGAGCAAGGTCCCCTACCAGAAAGCCAGTGTGGTTTCCGTGCACGGCACAGTACTGTCGACATATTTGCTGCACACCCTGTTCCAAAAATCAATTTAATATATGGTCCCCACATAGGGGACATATCAGATATTAAATTGATAAGAACAGATTTTTTTTTAGTTTTTTTTTTCCCCACTTTATTAAACATCCATCATAAGTACCTCTCGTCAGTCACCAAAATGACGTTGAAGAAGCACAAAGAGCCGTTCCATTGGATGCAAACCAGGTCTTCCGCTGAAAGACCCAGGACCCCGAAGAAAGGCAACTTGCTCCAGGAAGGCCTCAACGTTGCCCTGGTCCCTCCAGCAGAAGCGGGTAATGTTCTTAAGGGTCTGCATCCTGGCGGCCTCCGTCCCAGTCGCAGCAAGAGATCCCTCAGAAAAGGCAGCTAATGTCCTCTGCAAGTCAGAGATCCAACGAACCAGGCGACCTGGATAAAAACTCAAAAAAAAAAAAACCTCAAAATTAGAACAACTACAAAAAAACTCAAAAATCTCTAAAAAACATTAAAAATCAAAAAAGGTCAGCTTCGCCCTGCGGGGAATGGCAGTCATGCCACCCGTACCCTGCATCCTGGGCTAGGTGGGGCTACCCTAATAAAATCAAAACTGGAGCAGAGCCTCCCCTCCCCCACTAATTTGCAGCAGGCAAACCACCAAATACATCAGCCTTAGGTTCGGCCCTGCCCCCTAGCCTATCAGCTCCAGCGCCGCCTTCTGGATCTTAGCCCTTTTAAGACCATTCTTCAAACCCCTGCCGTTAAAAGTTAAGATTTTAAAATCAGCCATTGGGGTATAATCAGTTTTTAAAAACTAAAACCAATAAAACATTAAAACAGTAAAAGTCGGCTAACTAAAACATAGTTCCCTCCTTGGAGACTACCCAGGTCACTGGGTCCACCTCCATCCCATCACCCTCTAAATAGGGCTCTGAGTTAGGGGGACTAGTTTTCCCCTCATACTCCTTGGGCGGGGATGTTGGTGGGGTCCTCTTGGTGACCCAGGCGTCCACCTCGCTCTCCGGGGAGGTATCTCGCTTCCGGCCTTCCTCCGAAGAGTCAGCCGACAACAAATCTCCTTCGGCTGGTGGGGCCTCCCTCCTGCCGTTCTTCCTCTTTTTTTTTTTTTTTTTTTTTTCTTCTTTTTAGAGGGGGAAGAGGGCTCATCTTTTTTTCCTTTTTGATACCTCTTCCAGGGTAGGGGATGGACCGAAGGCCTGCAAATCCTGGGCTGACACCAGGACTTCTTCAGCCCCTGCCTTACCCTCAGGCTCCCCCTCTGTCCACACCTTTTCTCCCTTCAGCTGCAGCCTCTGTCGGCCCTCCAGGAGCGACCCCCTTTTACCTGCTAAAGCGTCGGCATAGGAGGGCCGATATTGCAGGCAGAGTCGAGCCAGGTGTTCTTCACTGTTGCAAATTCTGCAGCGGTGGGGGCCCTTATAGTCCTTGGCATAATGCCCAACCTCGAGGCAGTTCCTGCAAGTCATACCTCTGCAAGAAACATCTGTATGTCCCCTACCCATACAGATCCGGCAGAAGGGAGGCTGCTGCGCATACAAAAGGCACCCCATCTCGTTCCCAATTGTAAAATACTTCGGGGGATGGCAAAGTCCGTCAGGAGCTGCAGGGTCAGGTCGCAGGCGGATCCAATATTCCCTGCGGCCGTTCCAGATGCCAAATTCGTCTCTCTGCTCCCTGCAGCCCGACAGGAGATCGACATGCTTCCGGAGGAAAGCTTCAACGACTTCTATAGGGACAAAAGGATTGAAGATACGAACTGTAAGAATCTTCCTATCAATCCACCAGAGACGCTCGATCGTGTACCAGCTCAAACCTTCTTCCCTCTCTCTGTTACAGGTCTCCACCACTTGCTTATAAGTCAATACAGTCAAATCGACATATCGCTGCTGGGGACTATCTTGAATGCAAATAATTTGCCCGGTGGTCAAGCCCAGCACCTTGAACACAATGTCCCTAATAAAGGAGGCCCGGTCGGGGAAACCCTCTGCTGCCTCACCGTGCTTCCACCAAAACCTAGTGGTATTCCTCATTTTAATCGAGAAGGGCACCCTCTCTTCCGCTGTACCCCTGGTGCAGTCGGCAGGGCTTCCCTCCTCGGGCCTGGCCGCTGCAGACGGGACCGCTGCTTCCGCTGTCGCTTCTGCCATTGTTGCTCTTCTTCACCTCCCCCACAGGTCCTCCTCCAGCCGGCATCAGAGACGCAGTCGCAGTAGCGGGCAGCTCTCCAGTCCCCTGCTGATCTTCCGCAACGGCCATCGCTTTGGCAATAAACTGCTGAGCTACGGTGTTCTCCCGTTTCCCTGGGGGAGACGGTCCTTCCTGCCCTCCGGCTGCCTTCTTCGTCATAGTCCCCCTATCTGCTGGTGGAGCCGTCTTCGTCCCTACGGAGCCAGATGACTTTGTCGCCTTCCTCCCATCAGAAGACTTTTTCAATGTCGACCTCCTCGATGGTGTCTTCATGCTGGAGGTCAACATCCCCCGATGTAGCCTTTAAAAAGACTTTTTTTTTTTTTTTTTAATTTTTTTTTTTTAAGAGGCCCTTCCGTTGTGACTAAGGGCTAAATTAATAAAAAGAGCTAAAAAAAAAAAAAAAAGTAAAACCCCGGCTTCCCCCGTGGCAGCGGCGGACAAGCCACCTACTGAACACGCCTTAGGGTTGCTGGGCTATAAAACAAATAAAAACCTACAAGGGAGCAGAAGGTCACCCCGTGGTAGCGGCAGTCAAGCCACCTACTGGACACGCATTAGGATTGCCCCTACTCCCACTAGTCTAAAAAATGCCCTCTAGCGATAACCTTGATCTTAGCCAAAAGGCCGAGAAGCGATCAAGGTATTTGATACAGTCAGTAGAAATGGCCTGTGAATGATAATGGAAATGATTTGGTTGCCCCAGAAGGTTCATTACAATTGTCCAGCAGTTCCATGACGGGATGATGGTGAAGGTCTTAAATGACAGCGACAAGCCGGAAGCCTTCCCAGTGACAAATGGTGTGAGGAAGGGCTGCGTTCTTGCTCCAACTGTCTTCAGCATGGTCTTCTCTGCTATGTTGAGGGATGCCTTTCGTGATTGCCAGGATGGTATACGTATCAGATACAGGACTGGCGCTGGGCTATTCAACCTCCGGCATCTGCAGGCTGGCGCAAAAGTAAGAGAGTCCGTCATCCAAGTCTTCTAAAACACTGATGATTACGCTCTTAATGCCAGCACAGAGCAAATGATACAGCCAGAAATGGACTGTTTCTCGAGTGTGTGACAACTTCGGTATTACCATCAATACCATAAAAACCGAAGTCATGTACCAGCCTATACCCGAAAACCCCTACCAGGAACCATACATCACTGTGAAGGGGCAGAGGCTAAAGACGATCAAAAGCTTTATCTGGGTAGCGTTCTTTCAGGAGTGGCAAAGCTATTGCCGCTTTTGGGGGGACTTCGTAATAATCTATGGGAGCAGAGGGGACTCAGCCTCTTCATTAAGTTGAAGGTCTACCGAGCAGTGGTACTTACCATCCTTCTCTATGCCAGTGAGATCTAGACTGTCTACAGCAGACATGCTAAGCAGCTCAATCACTTCCATTTGAGTTGCCTCTGTAGACTCCTCCTGAAGGATGAACAACAACAACATTAACTGGCTTTGTAAATACACCTGTCTGATTTTGAGCACTTTCTAGACTATTTCTCTATTCTAGAGATTATTTTTGGAGGAGTGTTATCTGCATAATAAGGGGGTTTTGTGTGTTAGACAGACAGGATTCCTTAGTAGGGCTGCCTGAGTGTGTGGTTCCAAGTAGAAAGAAGCAGTATTGAAAACTCAGTATGCAGATAACGTCATGGGGGTTTTGAAGTAATATGAATATAATATATATATTTCCCCCCAGTGACACCTAAGCAGTATTTAATATACCTGCAGATTTAAAGTGTCTTATATTTTGCTGATGTGTTATACTTAGTGTTTGCAAATATGAATTGCTTGCTTCTTCCCAGTTTTTTTTAGGTGTCTGCTTAATTTCTAATTTAACTATCTCTATCACTGCAGTTTAACTGGTAAGGGGAGGCTATAACTTATTATAACTGCTTTCACTGTTAGTCCACACAAAGGTAAGATAACTTTTTGGGAGAAATGCGGTATCATTTTATTCGTCGCCATCGCACCGTAATGTGTAATCTGTTGCTATGACAGCGTAACGCTGGTCAGCGTGCGAATACAACGATGCACTAGCAGGCAAGATTGTGGGAACAGAAAAGACATTTAAAGGTTTTCTGTCAGAAGTTTATTGCTATTTATCTCATTTTAAATCTGCAAAATTTGAATGAAGGTATACACACTTTTACAATAAAATCCTATGGTATTATTTAATTTAGTTAATTTACTGGAAGCTCATTAGTGTGAACTGTCTAATATATGTTCACACATGACTAATATTTTGCAGTTATATAACCATTTTATCCTCTTTTAATCAACATTTTTGGGGTTATAACTGACCTGTGACCTTTGCTAATGAGCTTTATGCATATTCATGAGTCCCGGTGCTCCACCCATCCAGCACATCAGCAACACAATTCAAAGAAAAGCGGGAAGAAGAAAGTACAGCAGACTGAAGGAGTTCAAAAAAGTAATAATAATGTTCTCCCATGTCAGCAGTTATGTTCAAGCGAGAGCCTTGGAGAAGTAGGTAAACCGTCTTCAAAGCTGGGTCTTTTTGTGGAGTTAGGAATGCGTTGTCGTACTCGAGGTTTTGCTTTGCGCAGCTAAACGTGTGCGGTCAAGTTTTGGTGATCCTTGGTCATGTAGTAAGACCTCTGTGTTGTACACCACAGAGAAGGTGGGCCGTCTTGGATTCACCAGAAAATTCCAGAATGTTCTGTGCAGCCAACATGGCGCTTGTAATAGCTGCAACCAGCCATGCCATTAATGACAGAAAAGCTGAGCGATGAATGCCAGCAATTCCGAAATGCGACAACATTGGTACAAATCACAGCTTTGCACTCTTGACTTGAGACAGTTTTGCAGAGGGACTTGACTGATGCGGTTAAACGCTTTGCTCCTGTAGGCATGTCAAGCTCAACGCTGGGCAGCTACGACGGAGACAGCAGTCGGAAATGTGCCGTCAATCCTGTGGTTTCAGTTGTGCGCTTGATGTGTCTTAAGGAGAAGCAGAAGCGAGAAAATGTTGCAGGCAGAAGGTGCTGGCGATGCGGAATAGGTGAGCAACAGAATGCAAAACCAACTGGCTGCTTGAAAAAATAAAATTAAACAAAATCCAATTTCTAGTCTAACGCAGTCGGCCTGGTTTCTTCGCAAAAGCCCACTTTGGCGCAAGCCCCCCCCCCCCCCCCCGCGCACAAATATATCTTCTTGTTTACTGATCAGAAAGCAGGGCATTATCAGCATGGAATGAATATAGATCTGAGGTTTGAAAATAATACAAATATTTGCGTTAGATCTCTGCTCCATCTCGGGGTCCCTTTGCTGCTCAGCTGTGGATGAGGCCCAATGGCCTGAAAATAGGCTCTGGACCCCAGGCTTTTTGCAGAGCACTTCCTCTTCTCCAGAAAAGGAAGCTGCCATGTACCACAACTTTGATATCTACAGTGTAGGAACCTTGCAGTTGTTGTGTGTCAGGTGATGTGTCACAGTCGGAAGCTGGACTGCTTTCCTCACAAGGGGTACGGCTACCAGACCAGAAGGTTTCAGTGGAATGTGTGCGTGAGGTTCGAGTTGGAAGGCAGTGTTGAGGTGCTGTGTTATGCTGGTGAGAAGCCGGTACAGAAGCAGTGTGATAGTAAGTAGTATTTAAAAATGTGGCTTAAAAGTGTGTTTTTATTTTACAAACCTTTTGGTGCCATAGTGGTGCGTAAAAGCCGTGGGCTTGTTGATATTTCAGCGGTTCTGCCCCTGTGGAACGGACGCCCTCCAAACCGATGGAATCGGAGAACCAGTATGAAGAGGCCCTTGGGGAATGGGGCAGCCTCAGCCAAGGTAAAGAGGAAACTCTTCCTCACGGGAAAGAGAGCAGGAGGACATCTGTGAACTTCATGATGATACTGTAGAGGGATGACTGGAGTGTGGATGTTTTTTTTTTTTTGCTTTACAAAAGAACCTCTAGAATATTGGATTCCAGAGCACTGTAATGTGATGCACTGCAAGGCCACTTGTGACAAATATCTGTGCACTGATTTTTTTTTTTTTTTTTTTTAGCGATTCGAAGGGCATTTGATGAGGATAATCTTCTTGTTCTTATTTATTTTTTTTAAACCGTCCATTAACCAACAGTACAAATCAGGGTAATGGCAGTCCAGAATCCATCTTAAAATCATTCCTGTACTAGGAAACTATACCTGTGCCATTAATGACAGAAAAGAACAAGAACAACAACAAGAAGTAGTCCATTGGTAATAATTCATACATTATATTTAGCCAATGAATCCTGATCGGAGTCATGGTGGTCTGGAACCAATGTTGGAATCACTGAAGATTATACTAGGGGTCTACACTCTGGGTGGAACACCAGTCCATTGGTGGTAATAATAAATGAGAACAAGAAGGATCAACAACATTATGACATATCCAAATAATATCTTCAATTAATGCTGAAAGCTTGCCTTAAAATATGGGAGGGTCAGTGATGTGGGTATTGAAGGACCCTGCTCATTATTTAGCATCAATTTATCTTATTTTCCTTGTAACCCTCCATTTTTTTTTTTCTGAAGTTAAAAACGTTCTGGGCAAAATTCAGACTTCATACGATTGCTTATAGTTAACCGATCGTTTAGTTACTTTACATTCGTTTTGGAAAGTTGAATAAACATTGACGGGTAGGAAGAGCACCTTGTTGCCTGATGTGACAAAGATGCAGCATAGTGGTGTAGCAGAACCACCATCAGTCCACCTGCCCTGGGCAGACTTCTAACTAAATGCACAGTAGCTTCACTGTAAGGACCAGGATCAATGGCACCACAGAGATGGATTTGCTCCAACAACCTTCAGGTCATGACTTCATGTAACCACTACACAACCCGCAGCACCACTTTCAGTCTGAAGAAGAGCATCTGCTATCTCCACATGGTCAGTAGCTCCTTCACACCAGTATTAATGCTTTCTCTCTTCAAATATGATCAAGTCATACATATTACAAATATAGGTAGATTATATTGAAATTTAATGGAACTTGAAGATATTACTTCTGGCTTTGTTGAAGTGTGCTGTAATGTGAGGGTAATAGTGTACGGAATTATGATAAGGTCTGGTAATAAGACAGTGATGATGGTTATCCAGGGCACCATGGTACGTGGAATGAAAGGCAGAAATAAAAAAAAAGGAGCCTGACTCCATGGTTACAGCATGCTCTGGTGTGCATTTCACATGGGAACAGCATCTGGATGTTTTGGTCAGACTAAACGGGAACAAAAACAGTGCATCGGCAAACATTTGCGAATTTCTGCGGTCGTGGTGCATAAACAGTGTGCAGTCATGGCGGTGCTGTCAGGGATGTGCCGATGCTTTTTCCTCTCCTTTGTGTGCTTTATTATTTGCAGACGTATTTCCTCGCTAACAAGGTCCAAACACACCGTTTATCATTGTGTAAGGGCCTTTCCTGCAGCAGCTCTGATTTACACCCTTCAGCTGCATTTGCGTACGGTTCCCTTATTTGTTTCTCATATCCTAAAAAAGAAATATGCAAGAGAACGGTTTTAGGAACTGGAATAATTTGTGCACTGGGTTTCAACCCTCTGAGAACTTTTGATTTGCTCAACCTAAGCACCTTGGCAATGTTGGTGGCTAACAGGTAAATCTGGCCTTTTAAAGCAGGGCCTGCAGTAAAAATTAACATTCACCCCACCCACTGTGGAAATTTTAGTTTATAAAAGTTGATAAATCATGTGGGTGTGAGGGCGGGATGCAAGTGAACATGCTGAAGGGAGAGTGAAGCATGTGAGGAACCTGTTCTGGAGACCGACCCAAGGTACAAACAGCAGGCAGTAGTGGGATGTTGAGCTGCTGTTGAGGAAATGTGCGTGAGCAATAGGGGTTGCAGCAGAGCCTCAGACCAATAAAAACGGCATCGCTTTCCAAGCAGTTGCGCCACATTTGGCCCGGTGGAGGTTGTTTTTGGTTTTATTCACTTACGAGAAGTTTCAGTTGTTTTCGAGTGTGGATAACAGCCCACAAGGGAGGGACCGATTCCCCATCGTAGGTGCAGCTCTTTGTAATCACGTGTCACGATCACCGCCCTTCATTGTCCTGCTTTTGTTGTAGCTGGGCCACTGACCTTCCTTCTGCTTCTATAAAAAGTCTACTCAAGGGCCTATATTTGACATTTATCTTTACACTCTGTGATATGATATATATCTATCTATAGATGTATAGGTCACAGAGCTACATATAGATATAGATCCCACTTTTGAATTGTAACAGATTTACATGTAGATATATGTTCAGAAGTCTATTCAAAGATTTCTCGAAGGTTTTTTCTGCTTTGTTGAAACTGTTGCACTTCACAAAACAAGAGTTAAAATAATTATGCTCAATAATAAATACATCATGTGCAAAAACAAAAGACTGTTTTCTGTTAAAAGGATCAGGCTGCAACTTTGTTGCTGTAAGTGGTGCTCAAGCAGGTCCATGGATGGGGGGGAAATGCTGGAACAGCTCAGAGGAGCAGCAAGGAAAATGTTTGGCACTGCTGCTCTGCTGTTTTTGTTTTCTGAGCATTTGCGCTGGGACACTGAGGCCCAGATTCTAGAGTAATGTCAGCCCGTTGGAGGGTCCACCTCAGGACTCCATGGATTCTAGAACAATATGCTGCCTTGTGGGAGAAATGGGGAAGAAGTGGTCACATGGAAGAAGCTGGACTTGCGCACATGAAATTGTTGGATCTTAAATGTGCGTTTTTGCTATTATTTTCAAACACATTGCACATAACTGCTTTTTTTCAGTAAAATCTTGGTAAATAGTTTGGCTGAAGCATGAAAATTGTGATGGAAACCTAGACTTCAGTTTGTGAGAAGGATGGGATGTTGACAAATATGATCCTGGACCTCTAGAGAAAAATGTCTGTCTTGGTGCTGCTTCATTCCTTTTGGCTAGCTATGGCCAGGCCTCATCACACCCATTGCAATGCTGGCTGGAAAGCTGGTACAGCCTCGAGGGACTGAAGATGTTCACAGCCTGAACAGGGACCTCTGTTTGCTGTCACCCGACATATACAAAGCAGTAGATCCACACAGTGGATCCACACACAGTTCCAGTCAAAAGTTTGAGTACACTCACACTTCCTAGCTCTTCTGCATCTGATCCAAAAGATCTAGGACCCCTGTGGGTGCTTTGCTTTCACTCTTCTGGCCAGATCATCCTCTACAAGCACTGCTGAGCTGTACTCCAACTTTAGTGACATACACACACACACACAGATCCTGTGGGGCTTTTTAGTAGCAACACCTGTGTTTTTTTTTTTTTTTTTTTTTTTTCCCCCTGAATAATCTCTGAACCAAATAAAACACATTTGTATTTATCTATATACATAACATTATCACCTGAAATTAGACATTTAATTTCATGAAACTAAAACATAAGCCCATAGTGATTAAAAATGGAAAATGATATAAAATAGGAAGCCATGCACCACCAGTACAAATTAACAGCAGCAACATGGTCTTGGCATACAGATTCAAAACATGTGGTGACATTTTCCAGGGAGAAGATCCAGTGCAGCTGGCCTGCAGGAGGACAGTGAGGAGGTTCTGTACGATAATGTCCCCTATGAGGACATTTCCCCTGCAGAAGGTCAGTCCCCCTCCCTGCCATGGACTGCTTATGCGGCACCTCTTCTCCTGTTTTACAAGCAGAGCAGCGTTACGGCACCGCACTTGCAGCCACAAGGTTGCTGGTTTATATGTCAGGAAGGATTTGTTTTGCCGAAATATTCCTTAAAGCAACGTCTGCAACTGGAAATTTTTAGGCCATTGCCTTGTTAAACACCTTCCTGTCTGCACATAATTGGAGCTATACCACTGAAGTGTGTGCGCGCGTTACTTTCTGTTGTGCCAGATGACACGATCTATGAGGATGTGCAGAGGGATGGGGAAACGCATGTGGAGGACAATGGATGGAGCTCCAGTGAGTTTGAGAGCTATGATGAACACTCAGACGGCGAGTGCAAGGTGCCTGCTCACAGCAAGGTATAGACGTGTGTGCGCGTGTGCATGTGTATGGTTCACTTGAGCTAAAAATATAACCAAAGCATGAAGACATGGGCTTGTGTTTGTATTGTGTAGCAGTTAATAGTAAAAATGTGTAAAACTGTGCTTCTTGGGGGGGGTCCTGACTAAGCCTGAAACCTTGGATGTTTAAGACCCGAAAGAGGCCCTCCTTTTGAATATTTTGAGCAACATAATACGAATTGTTCCGCTAAAACCTCCAGCTGTGTAACCGACCTGCCTAAATTGTTGTGACTGAATGTATTTGTTAACAAGACAATAACTTATGTTTTATGTCATGGAAGGGAGTGAGACGGACTGCTTAAATAATGCAACAGCATTTCATTTTCAGGTTTGTTTCAAGAAGCTAAATGAAACTGTGATTTGAAACTATCTGAATCTCTCTCTATCTCTCTCTCTCTCTCTCACACACACACACCTTTCTGGTTCATGTAATTTCCCTGCTGCAGTTGCATTTGCTGAGCTGGCCACAAGGGGACACTGTTGGCTCGTGATCGAGGGGCTCCTCTGGTGAGGGCTGACCTGCTGAGAGTTTGCATTAGCTGTGTCTCAAATGTGGGGTGGGGTGCGACCAGTGCATTCTGGCATTCAAAGTGTTGGGCCTCCTCTGGTGTGTGTGCTTTGGTGCTGTCGAGAGTGCCGAGTGTCGTAGGGCAAATGGATCTTGTGCGCCGCTTTCCTTTTCACCCATGATACCTTCGCATCAGCCCATGCCTCCAGCTCCTCAAACACCTTTTTTGCCCAGCATCCTCTGTTCTTCGGAGCCCCTCATTCCTGGAAGTCTTTTGCAAGCTCCCTTTTAGGGTATCTAAGCATCTCGCTGCTGGTTTCCCTGCCAAAACGCTGCTGCCCATCCAGCGCTCAGCTTACACGTTCAAGCGCTTCCACACCGAGCTTCACACTGCACTTCAGCCCATGACCTCCTGCTGCAGGTCTTCTGCTCACACGCTTGGCCTGTTCCTCCTCACGGCAGCTGGGGAGTGCGAACGAGCCTGTATGCGCCGGAAAGATCTGATTATTCCAGTTCAGGATTTTCAATTTGTTTATTTATTTATTTATTTCTGCTAAGAATTTCCGTCACGAATTTTTCTCCGGAAAAATAATCCACCGCAGAAGATTGCAATCTGAAATTCGCGGTTCTTTTTAGCAGCAGGGGAATTGCTTTGCAATGAAATTGAGCTCCAGCTTTCGCGATCCCACCATCCGAGGTAGACAATGGAATGCGGTTTTGATGTGGATTTACCCCCCAATGTTTGCTTCTGCCAATAATTACTTCTGGGATGTGCTGGTGCTCTGTGACACAGCGCTAAACAGTCGGCTCAGCAGAGCTGCCTGGCAAAGTGTTAAGAGCCGGAAGAGCCGGCAATTCCAACGCTGCAAGTGCACTTGCTGTTTCCATACTCATTTGCGCTTAGTGACGGTGTCACTCCGCAAGCCGAACACAACCCTTCCTGCAGCCCTAACACCGCTCGTATTGCAATGCCTGCACCCCACAGCATTCTTCTCCCAAAATTTCTCTGGCTGTCGCTAACCCTGCGCATCTTCCCTCGACTCCCTCTTGTCTCCTGTGCTCCTCTACATCTGCCTCCTCTTTGTTGTTTTCCAATCCTGCCATCTTTGTTTTCGTCCCCTCTCCCTTGGGATGGCCCCAATTGTCCCCAGATGGGTTTTGACCAAAGGACTGCTGTGCCTGAACCGGGCACAAGCTGGCTGTGTAGCTCGGGGGGTCGACCAAGAGGGGAGAGCTCCAACTACTCATTTCGGTGGGTGTACAAAGGCTGAGAATGTACCCCTCCCCCACCTACAGGGTGTATGTTATGGCCTTGTGAACAAATAAAGCAAAAAATACATCAATCCTGGAGAAAAGGGTGCAGAGACTTTGCCAGATTATTCTAATTAATGACCCAGCTTTGCGGAGCAGCAAAATTAGAAGTTCCATCACTTAGTCAGACCACTGCTCTTTGAGCCTGGTTTTACCCCAGCCAAGAGACCGCGCAGCAAAGGCGGTGCTCGCTGTGGAAAGCTCCATCTACAGCTGGGGACAGACTCCCAAAAAGGAATGAAGAGATTGCGCATTTTTACCCCTTCCCCCAACCTTGAGATGAAGGCTTTTCGGGGGGATTTGATTCAGGAGGGAGCCAGGGGAGCTGCACCCGGAGAGCTCGGCGCACTTTCTCCTGGATGAAATAAATCACATCTCCTTTTCCTGTGGTCCCTGCTCCCGAATTCCTTCTCCACCACAACAGGTTCATCAGCTGATGAAAGCGGCCAAGAACGGAACCAAGGATGGCCTGGAGAAGACCAGGATAGCAGTCATGCGGAAGGTCTCCTTCCTCCAAAGAAAGGACAATTCAGGTAGTATGAGGAATTTTGGGTCACGTAGCCACCTGAATCGGAACTCCATTTATATTTCCGCAAATACCATTTCTTTTAGTTTCCGTCACTGATCTTAAGTACACCTTAAATACTTGGCAATGGTTAGCAAGACTCCTGAAGAGAGATAAAACATCTCCCATTGCCTTTTGTGTCCTACTTTGAAAGAAGAAAGCAGTAAGAAGGAAAGAATATATTATTAATATCCAAATGCCATAAAATGTTAAAAATGAAATCATTTGGATGCGTCAAGCTGGCTCGGTCCGATTACGGGGAGACACTGCAACTGTCTGAAGCTTTTGATGTGTAGAAAAGAAAAAAGTGAGATGAGAAGAAAGCAATGGGCCTGGGAAATGGCGTGCGTGATGTAGAAAGATTACAATCTGTTAGTGCAAACTGTAGAGTTGCTAAAAAATGCATGTGTTAATATAAACAAGCTTTGAAGGGGTGGGACCTTGGAGCTGAAAATTGAGATGACTGTATTTTTATGTTTTGATGGAAGGGATCCGCTGTACTGCATGTTTTAATGTATGGTGGTGTGGAGCATCTAACTGATGTGACATTGGTTCCACACAGGCCAGGCAGAAGATGATGCTGGATACCTGGATGTGATGCTGTCGGAAGCAAAGCATCCTCCACCAGAACTGGGTCCCATGCCAGAGGGCTTGAGCAGCCAGCAGGTGTGTGGGGTGAACGGTGGCCTTGCATTGAAGTCTTGTGAGATATTCTTCTGTTATACCCTGGAGAAAGACTCTTAAGCCGCTTTGGTTAAATGTTCGCCTTCATTCACGTAGCTATTAATTCCATTTTCATTGGATGCAAAAGCAGCAAAAATGAGGGAGGTGAACGACAAAGTGAGCTACTTGTATTTTGGTTTTACCTTCAGCTCCGATCTTGTTCTCAGGTTCTCCGACGCCACATACTGGGGTCCATCATTCAGAGCGAAAGAAGTTACCTGGAATCGCTCAAACGAATCCTTCAGGTAAGAAAATTCCACGCAGCTCACACATGAAATCATACACCCAGTCAGGTCACGTTTTGGAGGACCTCCGTGAAGAAGAACTAAAGATGGAATAAAAGGGTTCAGAACAGCTGAACATCATGTACTCTGCATCTGCAGACTGTTGGAGCTTTTAGCCTCGCGAGAAGCACGATTTTTGTGTTCTTCAAAGACGGTGGAGCCGTTCATTTATGCAGAAATAAGTTTATCCGTATTCCCTTCAAACCAGCAATTGATGGTGCATAGAAAGCATTTATTACAGAAGAAAAGATCTTCTTCTTTCGGCTGCTCCTGTTAGGGGTCACCACAGCGGATCAATTGTTTCCACTTTTTCCTGTCCTCTGCATCTTTCTCCATCACACCCACCACCTGCATGTCCTCCTTCACTACATCCATAAATCTCCTCTTAGGCCTTCCTCTCTTCCTATTGCCTGGCAGCTCCATCCCTAGCATCCTTCTCCCGATATATCCAGAATCTCTCCTCTGCACATGTCCAAACCAACGCAGTCTCGCCTCTCTCACTTTGTCTCCAAACCGTCTAACCTGGGCTGACCCTCTAATATACTCATTTCTAATGCTGTCCATCCTCGTCACACCCAATGCAAATCTTAACATTTTTAACTCTGCCACCTCCAGCTCTGCCTCCTGTCTTTTGCTCAGTGCCACCGTCTCCAACCCGTAAAGCATAGCTGGTCTCACTACCATCTTATAGACCTTCCCTTTCACTCTTGCTGGTACCCTTCCTACAAATCACTCCTGACACTCTTCTCCATCCTGCCTGCACTCTCTTCTTCACCTCTCTTCCACACTCCCCGTTACTCTGAACTGTTGATCCCAAGTATTTAAATTCATTTACCTTCACCAACTCTATTCCCTGCATCCTCACCATTCCTCTGTCCTCCCTCTCATTTATGCACACGTATTCTGTCTTAGTCCTACTGACCTTCATTCCTCTTCTCTCTAGAGCATATCTCCACCTCTCCAGGGTCTCCTCAACCTGCTCCCTACTCTCACTACAGATCACAATGTCATCCGCAAACATCATAGTCCACGGTGACTCCTGTCTGATCTCATCTGTCAACCTGTCCATTACCATTGCAAACAAGAAAGGACTCAAAGCTGATCCTTGATGTAATCTTACCCCCACCTTGAAAGCATCCGTCACTCCTACCGCAGACCTCACCACTGTCCTTGTACATATCCTGTACCACTCTTACATACTTCTCTGGCACACCCGACTTCCTCATACAATACCACAGCTCCTCTCTAGGTACCCTGTCATATGTTTTCTCTAAGTCCACGAAGACACAATGCAACTCCTTCTTACCTTCTCGGTACTTCTCCATCAACACCCTCAGAGCAAACATCGCATCTGTAGTACTCCTTCTCGGCATGAAGCCATACTGCTGCTCACTAATCGTCACCTCCCTTCTTAACCTAGCTTCCACTACTCTTTCCCATAACTTCATGCTGTGACTGATCAATTTTATCCCTCTGTAGTTACTACAGCTCTGCATATCGCCCTTATTCTTAAAAATTGGTACCAGTACACTTCTTCTCCACTCCTCAGGCATCGTCTCAGTTTCCAAGATTACATTAAACAATCTGGTTAAAAACTCCACTGCCGTCTCTCCTAAACACTTCCATGCTTCCACAGGTATGTCATCTGGGCCAACAGCCTTTCCATTCTTCATCCTCTTCATAGCTGTCCTAACTTCTTCCTTGCTAATCCATTGTACTCCCCTATTCATAATCCCTACATCATCCAACCTTCTCTCTCTCTCATTCTCTTCATTTATCAGCCCCTCAAAGTACTCTTTCCATCTGCTCAACACACTCTCTTCGCTTGTGAGTACGTTTCCATTGTTATCCTTTATCACCCTAACCTGCTGCACATCTTTCCCAGCTCGGTCCCTCTGCCTAGCCAATTGGTACAGGTCCTTTTCTCCCTCCTTAGTGTCCAACCTCTCATACAATTCACCATACGCCTTTTCTTTAGCCTTTGCCACTTCTCTCTTTGCCCTATGCCTCATCTCCTTGTACTCTTGTCTACATTCTTCATCTCTCTGTCTATCCCACTTCTTCGCCAGTCTCTTCCTCTGTATACTCTCCTGTACTTCCTCATTCCACCACCAGGTTTCCTTGTCCTCCTTCCTCTGTCCAGATGTCACACCAAGCACCTTTCTAGCTGTCTCCCTTACCCCCTCTGCTGTAGATGCCCAGCTCACTGGTAACTTTTCACTGCCACCCAATGCCTGTCTTAATTGCTCCTTGAACTCCACCTTATAGTTTTCCTTTTTCAACTTCCACCATTTCATCCTTGGTTCTGCCCTCACTCTCCTTCTCTTTTTGATCTCCAATGTCATCCTACAAACCACCATCCTATGCTGCCTAACTACGCTTTCCCCTGCCACCACTTTGCAGTCTACAATCTCCTTCAGTCTGGCCCTCCTGCATAAGATATAATCCACCTGTGTGCATCTTCCTCCACTCTTGTACGTCACCCTGTGTTCCTCCCTCTTCTTAAAATATGTGTTTACCACAGCCATGTCCATCCTTTTTGCAAAATCCACTATCATCTGACCTTCTGCGTTCCTCTCCTTGACACCATACCTACCCATCACCTCCTCGTCTCCTCTGTTCCCTTCACCAACATGCCCATTGAAATCCGCTCCAATCACCACTCTCTCTCCCTCAGGTACACTCTTCACCACTTCATCCATATCACTCCAGAATTCTTCTTTCTCATCCATCTCACATCCAACTTGCGGGGCATATGCACTAACAATGTTCATCATCACACCATCAATTTCCAGTTTCATAACCATCACTCTGTCAGACACTCTCTTCACCTCCAAGACACTCTTGACATACTGTTCCTTCAGGATAACCCCTACCCTGTTTCTCCTCCCATCCACACCATGGTAAAACAGTTTAAACCCCCCTCCGATGTACCTAGCCTTACTCCCCTTCCATTTGGTCTCTTGCACACACTATATCAACCTTCCTTCTCTCCATCATATCAGCAAGCTCTCTCCCTTTATCAGTCATACTACCAACATTCAAAGTTCCTACCCTCACGTCCACTCTCTTAACCTTCCTCCTCTCCTCCTTCCTCCGGACATGCCTTCCTCCTCTTTTCCTTCGGCCTCTTCTCCTTCTTCGGCCAACAGTAGCCCAATTTCCGCCAGCACCCTGTCGGCTAGCAGTGCTGGTGGCGGTCTTTGTTAACCCAGGGCTCGACCGATCCGGTATGGAAATTTTGTATTTTTGTCCAAATATTTGGTTTGGCAAATTTTTACGCCGGATGTCTTTCCTGACGCAACCCTCTCCATTTATCTGGGCTTTGGACCGACACAAAGAAATACACTAGTTTGTGCATCCCCTTGTGGCTGGATTATTAGAGAAGAAAAGATGTTCCTGCAAAAAAAGGCATCAGGTCTTATCAAAGGAAAACGTTCTCCTGTATGCAGCTAAGTCTTTCTAACTCTGAGCCGATGCGTCAATACATGTGTTGTGCCGCTTTTGTTGAGGAATTAGATTGTGTGTGTGTGTGAGACAAATGCAGTATGTAGATAAAATTCAACTCACTTTGAGTGCAACAGCTACTTCTGCAAGGCAAACTCTCAACAAATAAATGGCAAAAAGAAAGAGAAAACTACTAAATGAATCATTGTTAGCATTACTGCTTTCCACCCCTTTTGTGCATCCAGCCTGTGAATTTTTTTTTTTTTTAATGCCAGTAATCCATTGAGTTTGAATGGCTTGTGTAGGGCATAAATCCGCTTCAGAAGAGCCGAGCCTCTGTTTGGGAAAACTTGGTTTGTCTTGATTTCTGCCTTCACCAGCGCTGTCTGACTGTTACTGTGTGAAATGAATTGGTGGTGAATTAAGTTCACCCACTTTGATGCTCCACAGGTTACTGTGGAACAACAGTGTTTATTAAGGAATTGTTTTACGTTTGTTTCAATTGAATAGGCCTGTTACCCTGGTAAAAGGTGCTGATTGTATTTCTGACCTCTCTTGTATGGTGTTTCAAGCTGTTTACAGGAACCCCTCACTGATCTAAGCTTTGTAGCTCTCGAGTTACTTCTTTGTCCAAGTTTGCTACCAGAGTGTGGGTGGCTCTTCCCTACTATATTTCTGTTTAGTTGGTCTTATTTCTTATTGGTCTGCTACTATATGTGTCCCACTTTAACACCATACATAAGGACCTTCATGCCCAGATGAGGCCAAATCCAAAACATTTTCAGTTAGTCTCATGGTTGTGCTGCATAATTCAAGAATAAATTGCAATTGTTTGGTCTGTTGTTTCTTGTTCAGTAGTAAAATTCTTCCACAGTTTACACAGCAGCCATCAAAGAGGACACTTAAAAGATTTCCGTGTTTTCCTCACTAACCCCATAATCCTTAGCATTTACACTCCTGTGATCATGTTTGGCAGGTTTCTTCTCTGTCGTTTCTACACATCATGGACAGACACAGTGATTATTTGTCCTGCACATGCAAATCGTTCTGCCAGTGCAGCGCCCCACTACAAAGGTGCTTTTCAAGCACACTCACTCCTCCAAAGTTTGTTTATCGCGATCTGAATACTATTTTCTGTTGCTTTTACTCCTTAAGTGGTGAGGAAAAAACATGCTGCTTGTTTTCCTAAAATGTGCTCAAAAGGATAAAGTACAATTCACAGTATAGTTAGCTTTATTATTCTAGAATTTATAGCTTTGGTATCACTTATGCTTAGTTAAGCGTTACGAATTAATGTATCTCGTCTGTACTGTCCTTTCTGGGTTACAATTTGGATGATGCGAAAATATGCCTTCAGGTCATTAAAGAATAGCAGCTTTTTTCACAGATGTATAGCAAATAATCTGTTTAATGCTGCACTGAATAGCTGGGTGCAGCTTCTTCTTCATCTTCTAGTCAGATGTCAGTCCTTGTGACATCTCTGTAGTGTTAACCTACAACCCTGAGTTGGACTCCTTATCTTACAAAGGTTGGATCTTCTTGGCATAATGCTGTTGGGAGAAACATTGGTGCCTCAAAGTTCCTGCAGGGATGTGGGTCCGAATCTGCTTATGTGTGGAGTTTGCATATTCTTCTTGCGTTCAGGTGGGTCCACTTCCCTCAGTCCAAGGACTTGTGTCTCAGGAGAATTGGTAATGTCCAACAGGTTTGGTGTGTTCACAGTGTTTGCTGCCTCATGTCCTTTGTTTTGTGAGATGACAAACTGCCATAACCCTGCACTGGACAAGAGGTTCTTCTTCATAATGGATGAGCTGATGGTCCAGACCCTTGTTTGCACGATTTTGATCATTCCTTTCATCCACTTTCTTGATTTCCTCCCCATTCCCTCACTCTCCTGGTTTAACATAACCTGGCCTTCCTCTCTTCCTCCTCAGGAGTACCAGAGGCCACTTCTGGAGGTTGAGCCCCGCATTCTGAGCCTCAGGAAGATCCAGTCCATCTTCCACCGGGTGCGAGAGATCCTGCAGTGTCATTCCATGTTCCAGATTGCGCTGGCCTCGCGGGTGGCCGAGTGGGACGTCAGCGAGAAGATTGGAGACCTCTTTGTGGCCTCTGTGAGCCTCACAAGTGGGAATCGCCTGGGTTAAGGGGGTTGTAGGTTGTAAGCTTACCTTTATATTAGTGACGGATTTACACGGCAGTAGTGCAGTCCTGGGGGAGAAAACTAAGCACTGCTGGGTTAGATACTGGACGAGAAAAAACTACAGCAACTTGAGTTGTACTGTGGAATGCGGTCATTTTCTGTCACATAAAAGCTATAAAGTGCCAGCCTATGCACATTTATGGCTGTCAGCCCTGGCCAGTTATCGCATAGATCAGAGGCTCACCATCAGGACATTTCCAGTAGCAAACAGTACCATTCTGAAGATGGGGATTCAATTACAGCTGTGATGGAGCTCTTCCTGATGCCATGGCAACAAGAGACTCGTACAAGCTGCACCCCCAGAAGTGGGTTAATGAATTAATTTCCGGCTGTAACCCTCTCTAATGTGCTCCTCCATTCAAAGGACACATTATGTGCTGTTTAAAAAGGAGGTGGCAGTTGCTCTGGACCCATCTCTAGTGCACTGGGATCAACGTCCTCTGACATCCCCCCAGCATCACGGGGCAGCCAGCATCCCTCACCAACCTGCACTGCAGTCAGATGGATTTGGAAGATTATTGATTTTTTTGCATAATGGATTATTAATCAGCAAGGGCTGCTGTGCAGCAGCACCTTGTAATGATGCCGCTCCCCTGTGCTTTCGGACGCCCCGGAAGGGGGGGTGGGGGTGTGTGTTTCAATTCCGCTGGTGCTCTGCTAATTTCCTCTGGCATCGCTCCCTCCTGAACCGCTGCTGTCAGCACCCCCAGGAGCAGCACAGGGGTCTTTAATAGAAGTGGGACAATTGAACCTGCTGCCTCTCCCCTTGTGGTGTGACCTGCCCCCATATTCCCCCAGCCTGGATTGCAAAGGAAGTTTCACTCCCTGGGCTAACAAACACACTGCATTTTTAAATATACGGCTGGAATTTGCATTTTGTTGTTTCCCATAATCACCAGGTAACTTGTAGGTTAGCACCTGTGTATGCGGGGACCATATGATCGTTTCTTAAGCCGGGATTACCCAAGTCGTCTTCACACAGCTTTCGAAACATCCCGGCCGTTCCGTGCTCACCCGCAAACTCCTGAGCCACATCTTCTCCGTTTTACAGTTCTCCAAATCGATGGTGCTGGATGTGTACAGCGATTATGTCAACAACTTCACCACCGCCATGGCGCTTATTAAGAAAGCCTGCATGTCCAAACCAGCCTTCCTGGACTTTCTGAAGGTGAGCAGCTTTTAATAATACAGCCGTCCTTGGCTCCCGTCGATCCGATAACTTCTGGATGCTCTGCTGAAAATGAAGGCCGCTGTTTGTTTTGCGCTTCTTTATTCATGAAGTCCGAAATTCATGATAAAAATCACCATACATTGATTTTTTTTGAGAACAAAGCGGCATGTGTACCTCGCAGTGAAATTATAATTCTATTCTAGCACCCAACAATATTTGTATTTTTTTTTTTTTTTATTGTTTGCAAAAATGAGGGCTTGGATTTGCTTGTGCGATTTCCATAAATTTGCATTGGAAGAGTGCTATTATTATAACAATGTGTGTGTGTGTGTGTGTGTGTGTGTGTGTGTGTGTGTGTGTGTGTGTGTGTGTGTGCGCGAGCGAATAATTGAACCAGAAGGGACAGTTTAGGGAGGCCCAACAGTTGTCACTTTCTGACTGTCAATGTGACAGTGGTAAGGGACAACCCCCCCCCCCATAACCTTGGATCAATGACCTCACCTGGTACTGTGCTTCTTAGCGGAAGCAGGCCTCCAGCGCTGACCGCATCACCCTATATGGCCTGATGGTGAAACCCATCCAACGCTTCCCTCAGTTCATCCTCCTGCTTCAGGTGAGTAAGCTTAAGCATTGGCACGAAGTTCTCTGAAACCCATTTATATAGGAAAAGAATCGCACGGACCAAATTTAGAGTTTGCACAAATTTGGGCTGTTTGAGGAAACTTGAAATCCCCACACAAAATTCTCCATTTGAACCCACATCTGGGTGCACATCCCAGACACGACGAGGCAACAGTGCAACCCACTGTACCGGTAAATTCTACTGCTACTTTCTCAGGTGTTGTTCAAATAACAAATTGTTTTTAGCAAGAAGGCATTTCTTTTCAAAGGAAATTTTAAAACTGATCATTTTGCGCTTTATCTTTTCCCAGAACTGGATATTTATGCCGAGGCAAAAGCCACAGATGCACAAACGCGCAAGGCTGTCATATCTGAGAGACTCCACTCAGCCGAGCGATAGCATTTATATGAATATTACATTTACAAATTATATTATGCTCCTCAAATGGCAAGCGCTATCAGCGGTTCTGTGATTTGCCTAATATGAATTTCATCCCCTTTCCAATTTTCCACTAAGCCAAACAGCAAGGAGTTCAGGTTCAGATTAAGGAGTACCACTCAGCGTTATGAAACACTGAACTTTTTACCGAGACTCAAACCCGCGACCTTTCTAGTTAGAACTCAAACACTGTCACGGCCTGAGGTGTTGCGGCTACTGAGGTGTGTCGCACGCAGAAGATGCACGGCACACCAGGAAGTTAACACACAGTCACACTTGCAAGGTGCTAATGGGATGCAATTCGGTGAAAGGAAGAAAAAGACTGTACAGCCATAGTAGAAAACGGTTATGTGCTAAAATTGGGTGTCTCCCTAATGATGGAGGCATATTGTATGCCGGAATGATCCATTCTAAACAAATAGCACTATCAGAGTTGAGAATGTTAAAGTTCATTTATTTATTTTTCTTTAATTTTAATTCAGCCAGCTGTCAGACACACACAACTCACGTCTGCTTGAAAACGCAGGGGCTGGAATCACAGCGGCAGCCAGTTCCTCCGCCGCCTACCCAGACACACACACACACACACACACACACACACACACACACACACACACACTAGACCTGATACCGACCCCATACTTGAGAGACCTGACACAGCCAAGTGATTCCACTTGAATAAATATTACATTTACATATTATATCATGCTCCTGAAAATGGCAAATAATGCCAGGATTTCCTTCATTTGACTAATACATATTTCATCCACTTTCAAATATTTATGCCGTCTTTATAGAGTTTAGATTAGGAGTGTCGAGCTGTTGCAATGCTTGCACTTCATTTCATAGTCGGGTGGCCGTTGGTTGGCTGGGACTTGGCCGTTGGTTGGCAAAACGGTTAATGAAATTAATAGCGAGCACGAGTGCTGCAAGTCTGAAATGGGTTAGCGCTTATAGCTCAATCACAGATGGGGGTGAACAGGGGATGCTAAATGCAAAGCACTGGAGTGCAACAGACGCGCACACACACTCATAGACTTGTTTTAAGCGTGTGTGCTGTCTCGATGCCAGAGGCAGCAGAGGGATGGTTCTGTCATGGCTCTGTGCTCCCTGATAACTGTTTGCCGTGGCCCAGAATCACGCTAATCGCCAGGTTGTTCCGCTGGCTCCTCAAAATACGCACAGGTTGTTACTGCAGGACTCCTGGGCTACGTGGGCCTAAAAGTGAATATCCTGTTATGTCCGGGAGCTGGATACCAAGGTGGCCGGTGGAGCTGAGGCAGCGTGGCTGTCTTGGGTTTATTAGGGAAGCTGGGTAATACGTTTGCAGCAGGGCCTTCACAGCGAGGCGTCTCACTCCATCAATACCATTTGTACTGAAATTGGCACTCATTGCTATGCCCCTGCTGTCAGCTTTTAAAATGTCATACGTATGGCTGCAGTCAAAAGTCACACAGCAGTTGTGTTAAATGGCAGTTCCAGATGTCAGCATGTTTGGTTGCCCATGATCTCATCTGGAGAGTTGGTGTTACTTTCTTCTTTGGGTATTTCATGGCATTTACGTGTAGAAGACTCATGACAAGGGCACCCGAATGTTGACCAAAAATGACCTTTTCTGTATCTTCACCCCAACTTTACGTTTGCATGTTCTGTGTACCCGGGGAAGCAGGTGGTGGCGTGATTATGTACATGGAGTTGTAGTGTAAAACTTGCCAGTGGTGTGCTACCCTTGAGCAAGGTGTTTATCCCAAATTGTTACCCCTGCTGTATCAATGGATCAGCTGCAATGGAGCTCTGGAAAAGAAAGTGTCAGCCAAGAACCAATCAATATTAACACCTCCTGCTGTTCTTGGGGTCAAACCCCATGCTTCTCCACCTCCTCCTCCAGGACATGCTAAAGAACACTCCGAGGGGCCACCTCGACCGGTTGCCCCTACAGCTGGCCCTCACCGAGCTGGAGACGCTGGCCGAGAAGCTCAACGAGCAGAAGCGTATAGCGGACCAGGTGGCGGAGATTCAGCAGTTGGCCCGCAGCAGCGGTGACCGCAGCCTGTGCAAGGTGACTGCACCCGCCTGGCCAATCCCTGGAATGTTAGCAGGCCCCGATGCCCTAAACCCTGTTTGTGTTGGTGCTTCAACCCCCTCCATTTGCAATTTCCAGCGCCACGTATTGGATTTCTCAAAATGATCACCGCGGTGAAATGATGCGACATTATCATTCCCAAACGCAGGCTGAATGCGATGCCGTAGTCGTTCATTTTCCATTACCAGCCCAATATCAGCTGCTGCAAATCAGACAGAATACATTCCCGAATTAGGGAATTACGGGGGAAATGAGACATTTAATTGGAAACCCTGATTGCCCGCTATGTGTCAGGATGGCTGCTGGTTCAGCCGATGCTCCCTGCTTTCCGCAAGGCGGCCTTTCCCGTTTGCGCAGGATTTTGCTGGAGGCAGGGAGGTTGCTACTGTTACCCTTTAGCTACTCGATGAAATATTCACCCCTTTGTCTACGACTATCGAAGTAGCTAAAATTGGGGAGATAAACATGCGAGCGTTCAGTCGATATCTCAAATGCGCAGATTCCCAGCAGGCACCCGTGCACCACGGCTGCGTACGCGGCAAAAGGAAGCTGGCTGCTGGGCCCCCGCTATCCCAGGTCCAGAATGACACTGTCCCCTAGGGGGCGCCCCAGTAACGCAAGAATTTAAACATGTGTGACCGAATCCTAGCTGAACAGCAGTGTAAATTTCAAAATATATCTGAGCAAAATGCCACCATTAGTGCTTCTCAGCAGATGCAGCCATTCATTCGCCGTGATGTGGAGTACGGAAAATACGCATGCATTATTTACAGGAGTTGAGCGTTTCAATTGATTACACATAAATATTACAAGCCCATAGTGTTTGTTTGGATTGCCTCCGTTTCACTGACCGTTTACTCCTTTTTGCCAAACATAAGGAGATGCCTGATAAACTGCATAAAAATAAGCTGGGCCAAGCCAAATGGCTCATAAGGAAGGCAGCTTATAATAATGAAAGTGGCCGCTTATTGATGTAACCCCAGCCAAGACAAATATGTACCCGCTGCAAACAAATATTCTTTTTTTTTGTCCAGCTGCGGTTTTTACTAATGATATTAAAATGTTCGATTTTTAAAAAATTATCAGCTGTAACACGGGGTCGCAGCAGCACGCAAGCGAAAAACTGCTGTATTTTAGCAGCAGGCGCAAGCACCGTTGTTCGAGTCCACAATTCCAAAAAATGTTCAGAATTCAACTTAATCGTGTGTTTTAAAGGTTAATTTTTTTCTAGCAGAAGGAAAATCATCGCTTGGGTCTGGTTTTGCAGAGGGAACTTCAGGGATAGACCACAACAACAAAATATTTACACTGAGTTAATACTGCTGTAGGAAATAAAGACAACGCAGATCCTAATGGGGGCGAGCGTTCAGTTGGATTTTATGCTTTTTTTAATTTGAATTGAGCTGAATTTATTTTTTATGAATTGCATGTTATAGCTCTGAGGTTTGATGCATGTGAGTGTATGATGTGTTAGAGAGCTTCTGCTTTTGCTAATGTGTGTGTGTGAATCTGGGGCCCGGGCTCGAGTGGGTGGCGTTACGCTGAGTGAATGTATCTTCTGCTGTCAGATGTACGCTCATGCACGTCTGTCCTGCGTCGCCTGCGAGATGGACGTGTTTTCTCCCGGATTCTAGAGCGTGATTTATCTTGATATGTCGGCTGTTATCTGTGTGACAGGCGCTCCTGTGTTCCGATCTCCGTTGCTACTATTATCGTCCTTTATTTAGCCAATACCTTAGCCCAGCGCAGCTTCCAACGTCAAATAATCAACTTTACGATAGTATACCCGTTTATCTAGCAAGGCATTCCTGGTATGAAAATGCAGCGTCAGCATTTCGATTGCCGCTACTATGGGATTCGAACTGGGATCCGCATGTTAAAAGTAAAAGGCCGTAACCGCGATACCTTCTGTTTGTATGCCTGCGTTTGCGATTATCTGCAAGATCAGCATGCGTTCCTGAGTGCCTCAGTCTTGTTGGGCAACATTTACATGCGTATGTAATTATATCCAAGATCACGTTTGTGTATACTGTATTTTGCTGTATGATACATATTTATGAATGTTTGTCAGTATTTAATTACCTCCATGGTGGGCGTGCGCTCTGCGCGGTGAATTTTGCAGCACGACGCAAATTCATACACATGCCTGGCTCTGAGGCCAGCGCGCGTTCCTGCTTCTCGGTGGGACACGCGTTCCAGAGTGTGCAACTGCCTCCAAAGTGGACACGTGGTCCTGCGTACCACGCTGTACCGCAGCTTCCCGGTATGCACGCAGATTTGTGCATTCATGTGATTTTCACTCCACCACCCTTGTCTCCAACAGGTCCTGAGCTCAGAGCGGAGCCATCTGGTCCTGTGCGAGACGTTGACGGAGGTTGTGTACGGGGAACGCGGGCAGGTCCTGAAGTCCAAGGAGCGCAAGGTCTTCCTGCTTAATGACACTCTTGTGTGCGCCAACGTCAACATCAAGTGAGCAACGCATCGGATTGATATGGCTGGATATTTTTACCGAAGCGATTCGGGTTTACTGCGTTGCTGGCGGGTGTGAGTTGTGATGCACCTTATGGGATGTGAACCATCAATATTTTGCTCGCTCTAGCATTAATCGGTTGCATCTGCGCCATCATATCTCATGTAACGTTCCCACATTTATGTCAAAAGTTAGGGTTTCTGTAAGTATCTTCTCTGCTGGGAAGACTGGTTGCTGGGACAAGTTCTAGGACAAGAGTGGGGTTATCGTGCAGTGCCTTCCCAGAGTATCACAGGGTATATTAACTGCTGAAGAATGGCAACACCTTTAGGTCTTTAAATAAATGCTGCCACGAGTAAATGCCACCTCTTTTCCTGTTCTTCTTACGCGTAATAGCTGTGGCGTCCGCCTTTTATCACTCTGCAGGAGAACAAAGCTGGCGTCTTAAAGTTTATAGGTTGACCGACTGTGGCGTGGCTATCGGTAGAAGGGATCTCTCCCTAGCCGATCCCCGTTCGTCTCCAAAGTAATTATTGCTCTGCATTTCACAGTGCTCGATTCCCTCGCCTTTGACTTTGCCTGCCCTTTAAAATCTCGAGGAACCGATCACAACACCGATTGTGTCTGATTACAAGAATACATGAATAGCGATGAGCCTGCCAAAAAGCCGAGGGTACCCTCCTCTTGCGGCAAAAGCAGTTGATCAGGAGCCCCCCCCCCCCATCATTATGTTAAAAAAAAAAAAAAAAAAAAAAATACTCAGGTCCCTTCCTGGTTGGAAAATGTAAAATATGTTTGATAGTTTGCGCTCCAGGGTGCCGCGATTAACTGGTCCGTGTGGTTGTTGCCACCAGGGGGCCCCCCGACCTCAGCAGCGTAGTGCCCGTTGGGCCAAAGTACAACGTGAAATGGAGCGCCCCTTTGCTGCAGGTCCAGGTGGTGGAGGTGGGGCAGGAGAACTCCCAGGAGACCCTTTTCCAACACTCGGGGGTCCGGCAGTCGAACAGCACCTCGGTCCCAGGTAAACAAAGCCGTCTTCCTTAGGGAATAATGGCCATGCGGTAAGCGGAGGCCGCAACGTGTGCTGATGCTGGGGTTTGACACGTCCTTAATGCGCGGTGTTAGCTGCCCTTGCATCTGCAGGGAACGCTTTCCATGTCTTGGTGAATGGGCAGATCAGAGTGCCACCATTTACACTTTCATTTCACTCTCTGATAGACCATAAACGTGCGCGGAGCGGTGTCATCAATCCGCAGAGGGTCTTCGCATCTCCTTTACTTTTCATTAGAGTGCCGGCACAGCTCGAGTCAAATAGTAGGCGACGGTACCCTGTGCGTCAACTTGCAGGTACTGCTAAAAAATACATGAGCGTCACGAAGGCCTGACCCGTTCTCGCAGTGTTCCTATTTGAGCATCCCTGCTCTGCTGGTCCGCCCCGGGCACTGTGCGTGCTCTCTCTCGCTTTCTCTCCCTCCCTCTCCATTTCTCCCGGCTCGCCTGCGACCTGCTTTTAGAGAACGCACGTTGCATTATGCAACCGTCACACTCCTCAAGACTTCCCTGACTCCCCAAGCCCCGCCTCCCTGTCTGCCACTCACATGGGCCACTGCCTATTTTTAGAGCTCGTGAGAGGAGGGACGGTGTGTCTACTACCTCCCCGAAGGTGTCACTCCGTAGAGCACCTCGCCCGAATCATATCCCGTACTCCCCGCCTTGACTGAAATGGACTCATTTTTCATTTTCTGCAGGCCCTAGTGCCCTGATTTATTGATGAAATTGGCTGGCCTTCTGGGAACTACAAGGATCTCTCTCTCTTTCCCTTCAGCTCAAATTGAGATGTAAAAGGGAAAAACAGGCCTGCCCCCCACCACCCACCCCCCTTGCTGGTCCAACGCCAGCTGGTTGCAAACTTCCGCTCTATGGCGCTGTAAGTGAGTTTCTGCATTTTGAATGACAAATGCCCCTGTGGTAATGGCAGCTAGGAGGGGGGCAAAATGAGAAAAAACACAGTACGGCGCTTCAGTTGAGGTTCATGCTTGACAGATGAAACCCTTTCAGTGGTGCTCAGATTGTTTATGGTAATTTTTATGTCAAATCATTTGGACAGGTTGGAGCGCAATTGCGGCCATTTGCTTTTGTCTGCGGCCATTAGACACGCGCAGAGCAAAACGGCAGAGAACACGACAAAACCAGGCGCATAGGCCCAGGTTGGCCATTCAGGCTGCGAAGCCCAGCTACAGCCGAGGATTACGGTGGGCTGAAATGCGAAGCCAATCCAGCAGCACCGTCCAGATTTCAGAGGATTACAACAGGAGCACAATCACCTTTGCAGACGCTCTGCAGAAGCCGGAAGGGAGCCGAATGGACAGTGATCCAGCTGTGTCCAATAATCCCAAAGGTGGAAGCCTTGTCCCTGGGGCTTTCTGCTCATGTGCACCTGAGATCGATGGTGCTTCACAGATGATGGATGTCAGCATTCATCCATATGAGGGATGTTATTAGACTGCAAAGGTTTCGGCTCCACGATGGGAGTGCCGAGACGCAGCCCGGGAACCTCTGCCAGTAAGCCCGGTGGCCACCATGATGGTCACAACCGTAGCTGCCATCGCAAGCAATCACGACTGCGCCGGCGGCCACCTGGTCATGCAGTACACGCTGGTGTGAAAACTGCCTGATTATGTGGCGACCTGGGAGTTGCATCCGATGGGAGGGGTATTTAATTATGCCGTTCATTTCAGCCTCTATGGAGAGACCGGGCAGCACGACAGTGTAGAACGGCAGAGCCATCGATTCCCCCGGGGCTGCGGCCAGTGCCTGTGACGGAGTCTTCATTCATATCGATGGCCCATTTCATGTTTAATGAGACACCTGCGCGGGCCTCACTGGGCAAGGAGAGCACTGTCGCTTTGAAACTCTTAGTGTTTGTTCCCTGCTCTTGGCTCACAGGTCTGTTATAGCTTCTCAGCAAACAATGGCAATCAATTCATTGCTCATTAATCTCCAGTTTTTGCAGTTGGGGAGTATTGATGGGCGGTATTTTTTTTTCTGCCTCGGCTGCGGGAAGATTGGTGGAGTGCCAACCTACAACCAGAATGTCTGTCTGTCTGTCTGTCTGTCTGTCTCTCTCTCTCCCCCCCCACACACACACGCACGCACATGCATACAAGCTATCTATCACCGCCGCCCATCTGCATTCGTTTGCTCGGCTGCCGTCGTCGGGATTCGGTTGCGGCGGATGCACGTCAAGTTGACCGCGTATGTGTGGCCGAATCAATTGAGTTGAACTCTCCTCAAGGGTAATGAGGGTGTCACACAACCTAGGATTTTAACTAAAGGAGCTCAAGAACAAACCAAACGGGCAAAACCTAATTATACAAAACAAACACGAACATACAAGCGCAAAACAGTGTGTACCTGTTATGCAAGCCACAGCGGGGTTGGAAATAGACTAGAAGAATGTTCCGGAGGGTGGATTGTTTGAAAAAGGGCACACGACATTGCGAGCGGGCACGCCGGAGAGTTTCGTTTTATTGTGCTGCATCTTAAAGTCTGGGTTGTTACTTGTTGTGTTGTAGTCGAGGTAGAGTAGTCACGCATGTGTGATTATGATTCAAGTTTGTCTGCGCTTTTACTGGAGGGGCTGTGTTTTTCAAATATGGACTATATTATAATAATAATAATAATATACCAACTTAAGATGATTCAACAATTTGCATAATTTTCTATTCAAGGTAAATATCTGAATCAGGAATGCGATTCAAACTGGTAACCTCACATTACAGATGACGTGTCGGGTTTGGGTTATGTGACGCACGCTGTGTTTGTGCTGTGCTTGCAGGTAAAATGTTTTTGGGTCCCCCACATCTTTACCAGGAGCTGCAGGAACTGCAGCACGACCTGTCTGTGGTGGAGGAGGTCACGCTGCTGGTGGGGACGCTGCAGGGAACCTATCAGGTGCGATGGAAGGTCCACCCCTTGCTTGCACTTTGACATCACCTTAACCTACCAGACTGACCTTGCCCAGGTACCACTCCACTTGTATACGGTGACACACACAGGTAGGCCTACTAACATACCTGCACATAATGGCACGTACATGCTGACACAGTGATGGACTTCTACTCAGGCATGCTGGCACAACCCTACAACAACGCAACCCCCCGCTGTCTAACCTTAGGCCTCACATTAACTGTATTTCTCACCAGTCCCCCTACACCCAACTATTCAGGCAGTCTATGCACTATATGTGGGCTTATCAATGTGGCTGCTGTGTATACCCACAGTATGGTGCACACCTGATCTGGTCCAACAAGGCTGAACTCCATGACACTCCCACACAAGAGGTCCAGCACCTCTGGGACTGGGAAGTGGCACACAGGGGGCCGCACGGAGCTGAGACCTGTTGCCACTCGCATCGATTCGCCAAGGATGCAACCCTGCGTTCATGCCTTGCAACTTAAGCGCTCCGATTTAAAAAAAAAAAAAAAAAAAAAAACAAACAGGGGCCCCGACAGAGTAATTGATAAGAGTGGTAGAGAGTCAGTTCATCTCTGTCAAGCCTTGAGCCAGTACATCCTTAATGGTGGTATCAGTGGGACTCTCAGCTGTTCCGCTTACAACCCAGATCTTGGGACAAATATACTTAACTGTGCCGTAATGACACTGGACTTTTCTAGCGTCTATGATTCGGTGTCGGGGAGGAAACGGCTCACTTCAGACATAATTAAACAAATGGGGCGGGGAACCTAGGAACACACAGACACAGCCGTTCATTTATTATCGATAACCGCTTGTATAATTCAGGGCAGCGGCGGTCTAGCGTCTGCAATGAAAGCAGAAGAAGTGAAGTGCATGCTGGATGGTGCCGAGTCCGTCAGAGGGCAGTCAAACACACTAAGTGCACTAGAGTGACCAGTTTATCTAATGCATGTCTTTGGACTGTCGGAGGGAACCCACGCAAATCTCTCCCACCACGCAACACTGTCCAAGGCAATTTTTTTAATGTAAAAATTTTATGTACCGTGAGCCCAACACCCAGTATCATAAGATATGGTTTTAACACTTTCGGAAAATGTTAACCCTAATGAGTAATCCTCCTGCGTTTGATGGCACAGAGTAGCTGGGACTTTTTGGAGAGGATGTCCTTTAACTGTTATCAAACAACAGTTTGAAATATCTGCCTTCAATTAGTTGTAATTGAAATCCATTTTATTGCCCAGATTTCAGATGGAATGTCAGTGCTTCTGTCCCCAGTGGGTGGGGGGAAGTGCCACAACTCTGACAGGAGCAGAAATGAACTGGTGAAAAACGGCATCCCTGGAGTTGGGGTTGCCCCGTAGGCCAGGCTTTGTAAACCAAAGGACTGTGCTGCCATTTACGATGTGTGAAATACTAAAGCGAAAGAGGGCCATCACATCTTTGGGTCCATGGGTGGTGTTTGAAAAGCTCTTCAATAGGACTCTTCCTCTTTCATAACATGCCCCGACGTTAAGAGAAAATGAAATTAAACTGACCGACCTGAGGATATGCAAAGAAATAGCTACAAAAACCCCAAAATATATGCAAAATCATTTCTTTACACTTCACTCATTTTGGAAAGACCACTTGATTTCATCTGGCTTTTCTGTTTTGCTGGCTAAATGGTGCTTAAGGTGCAATAGCAGCTTCACTCAATCCCAGACAGATACGATCCTTTGACAGATAAGGTACCTCACTCCAAACTGGAAGACCACTCCTAGGACTTCATCTGTTTAGTCTGTCTCATGTCTAATACTAGGTTGGCTATTTTTTAAACAGCTTCAGCAATTTCTACAGTGGCCAAAAAAAGACTTAACAGTTTGTCATGCCTTGCTTCTGTGTTTAGAACTTGAACACCACAGTGGCACAGGATTGGTGCCTGGCTCTCCAGAGGCTCATCCGTATCAAAGAGGACCAAATCCAGACTGCCAATAAGTGCCGTCTTCATCTGCTGGTTCCGGGCAGGCCGGACAAGTAAGTATCTTGGGTGGTGGAACAGAGCCTTAGAGGTGGGGGGTTGGGTGTCTAGCCATCTGTTGGACCTGTACCACGTTCAATGCTCAAGTGCATCACGGCCCTGTTTATCAGCCCTTTGGATTTATTGTTACCGCAACATGGCCAGGAGTTGCAGATCCTGCCCATCCCTTGTGTCCCCTCCATTTTAGGACGGAGTTTTAACTAGGACATGATTTGAAGAAGCGGGAATGAAGTTGATCACATCACTATGCCAATGTGGGATTTAGAGTGGAGTTATTGTGGAGGATGCTGCCTTGTTCTTAACACCAACTAAACTGTTGTGCGGCTCTGAAAGATAATAGCGGGTGGTTGACATCTTAATAGGGGTCTGCTGCAGCCTTCTGATGATGGAGGGGACAGACACCACTTCCACCTGATTCTCCCCAGGGCATACCTGGGAACCTATTCAGAAGATGTTAATAGCTTGTTCCATCCGACCTTTACCAGAACTAAGGGGCAAATTACAGCTCCAGTGCAACAGCTTTGCATATTTCAATGAGTAGTTGGTGAGGGGAAAAAAAAAGCTGCCTAAATCACTCCCAAAAATAAAATAAATGACACTGTTAGGCCATGTAACACCAGGTGTGCCACTCAGACTGCTCCCGTCGGTGTGCTTAACCAAGAGGTGTCTTGCTAGTTGTGTTAAAATCGGTGCCTGTGCACCCCCTGGCTGCAGGAAGTCTGCGCTTTTTTGTGGAACGTGGGCTGATGAAACCGAATGTGTTTAAAAGTGGAGCGCGTCTGAATGGGGCCTCCCAAATGTGTAGGAATTGTGCCAAATGAGGAGCGATGAGAGTTCCTGGGCAGTGTAGGGATGTTGCAGGGAAGGTGTTGCTCTGTTGGAACTGGGGGCTGGGGCTTCATTTGTGTCTTGACTGTACACTTCTCCTAGAGTCCTGCCCTACCATCACCCAAAATCTTCTCCCAGACTAGCATTCTTCACAAGGCCGGTGCTGTACTCAACATCCAAACATGGCTGCCACACAAATATTATCTGATACAAGTGAAACTGGAACCTGGTGGAGCAGAAGAGCCTAGTCATTTGGTTCAAAGCAGAACTGCATATGGCAGGCTGTGAGGTCAGAGTGAGCAGGCATACAACAGAATATAGATCTGCCTAGGACCAGCCTGGATTTCAGGTCCAAGTGGGATCAGGGGTGACAGGTGGTGCATAACAATGCCCCACAGTGGGTGGGGGAGTGTGGTGACAGATTATTCGGAGGTGAGAATTGCACTAAGGGGTTGTTTGATAGTCATGAATGCATAGCTTCCTGCTGCCACACGGCAAGGAGTTTATCGTAGGCCTGGGAATGTGTGTGTGGGGGAGCTCACCGTCTTCTGGAGGGCCCCTTCCTTCTGTAGCATCTGAGACATCTCCTGATCTCCCCATTGGTGGCTGCATGCCAGCGCCATCCTCTATGGGAGGGCTACTCAAGTCGGAAAAAAGACAATGAGCGATAATTATAGAAGACGGTAGTTATACGCTGGCAGGTACATTCAGGATTCCTGAAAGAACTGTGCACAGGGTGCTATGTAACCGAGCCACTTAACTGTATGGGGTCAGCTGTTAAACTCTGGCAAATGGAGCCCAAGACAATTCGATACAGGAAACCCACCAGGTGTCAAAATATCTGTGAAACTTAACAGTGGATGCCATGCTGATTTGTGTGCGAGCCTTGGCTTCGAATTTTGCTCCACAAACACAGCCGCTCTTTGTTTGCTGCCCTCACCCCGTACAGCCCCCCCCCCCCCAACATCAACTCTTCCATGTGTACTGCGACCCGAAAAGCCCCAAGTTTTGAAAACAGAGAGCATTTTTCAGATAATCCTTTTACATCAATCAGTTTTTCCTCTCACCTCAATCTGTTTCCTTCTCTCCTCATGCCCGGTCCCCCATTCCTCTTATCATGTCATCCCCTCTTATTCTTTCTCAGGTGTATGTAGACCTTGCTCTACTTCTTCTCTGTGCTCTCAAGTTTTAGCAAATCGAAAGGAAGGAAGCTCTGAAGATTCTTTGCCCTATTGCGGAAGCGCATTGTGTGTGGAATGAAAAATAAGGTGTGGCTCCATATGTAGTTGATTTCCCCCCCCCCCCAAGGATGGGGATGTTAAAAGCTTCTCTCTTGCTCTCTCACTCTCGCTCTCTCTCCAAGTCTCCGGGCGAACTAGTTGTAGGCAGTGCGGCTGTGTGACTGCAGTGGGTTTCCAGTCACACACAGTTCTCCAGTCAATTACCTTCTAATGATGTCTGCCTTTCCTCTTGCCTTCCACAGAGGGCCTCTTTATCAGGGGGAGCTTTAGACACAGTGACAGAGGTTGGATCTGACTGGTAATAGAAATCCCTAGTGACATTCTAAAGGGAGGCAGGGCAAGGGCAGTGGCAGACCAGTGGCAGAATAGGGCAGCTGAGGTCAGAACTGTTTCGGAGAGCGAAACCATCGCTATGAAGAGTTTTGCGGTAGCCGTTTTGCCCTTCCAGCGCTCCTAAGTGAAAGAGGTGGTATGTTGCGTGAGACTAACATTATGGACTCTTAATTGGCGATTACTGATGCTTGGCCAGTAGAGTTGGGGAGGAAGTGGAAATCCTGTCTCTACTGGGTGCTGAGTGACATTTACTTGACATGGAAGTCAAGGCACTCTAGGAAAGAAAGTCACTGCCAGGTGATAGCAGTGTATCATCACCACATATAACCATACCACAACATAGCACACTTGGCACCTCCTGGTGATAAAGAGACCCTTGATGCTATGCAGCTAATAAATTGGGAACTACTTCTAGGACTGCAGCCCAAAAGCCCTGTTATAGCATCTGCTTTGTGCTGTACCAACTCATTGTTTGTATGTTTACCTGGGCCCCTCCAGGTCAGGACGTCCGGTGAGCTTCATGGTGGCCTTCAACACCCCCAGTCCCCTGAGTAAGATCTCCTGGGTGAACCGATTGCATCTGGCCAAGATCTCCCGGCGTAAGTACACCCTTGTTCTGTAGCTCTCAGAAGCCTGTTCTTCAGTTTGTGAAGCGAAGGGGAATTGGTAAAGGCGGCACGTTTGCTCAAGCCAAAGGAATCTAAGCTGAGGCACAAAGGAGAGCTTGAGCTGCATCCTGTGCATCGCTGTTCAGCTGCAGAGAAGTTCACATTCAAATCAGGGACTGGCAGTTTTTTTTCATGTTTGCATTCACGTCCCTGCCATGCCTCACTTGCGTCCACATTTGTCACTGCGGTAGCAACCCAGGGCGCTACCTTTCGAATTAACGTCATCGTAGGCCTCGCTGTCTTTAATGCGGGTTTCATGTATGAAGTTCGAATGCGTTCGCAAGAAGGGCACCTTGATCTTTGCGTCAGTGCTTGGAAGGAGGATTTCCCATCCCTCCCTGCGTGTCCATTAGAGGGCAGCTCTGCCATTTGCTTTTACTGGTTCTTGATGCCCCCTTGACACCGTTTACTACAGGCCAACATATTTTGATGCCTAGACTGATGAATACAGGGTGGGGGGGGGGCCTCCATGTGGATTAGAGCAACGGTCCCCAACCACCTGGCCGCGGACCGGTACTGGGCCGTGGATCATTTGGTACCGGGCTGCACAGAAAGAATAAAAAACTTTTTTTTAATTTTTATTTTATTTCCTTATTATTGACTATCGGAGTCTCAAGGTTTTTTTTTTTTTTTTTTTTTTGAAAACTGTCCAGATCATCTCCCCATCACTTCCATCTGTGCCTCTTTCCCACACTTGTCTCTGTCACAGTTTTGATGCTTGATAAATTAAGCCCACAAGCTAACTCTAGCTAAAATGAGTAAAAAACAAACGTTTTGTGCTGACGTTCTGGATTAAAATCACGGCGGAATATCCGGAGATTGCCACAAAACCACTGAAAACCCTGCTTCCATTTCCAACATCCTATCTTTATGAAGCAGGGTTTTCTGCAGTGACAGCAACCAAAACAAAATTGTGGAGTAGACTGGACATAAGGAACGCACTTCAGGTGTCATTGTCTCCCATCACCCCTAGATGGGACCATCTCGTTGCAGGGAAACAAGCTCGGGGCTCCCACCGATTCTGCGTTATGGTTAGTTTTATTTATTGTGCACTTTATTATGCTTTATTATGCATGCGATGGCCAGTCCGTGAAAAATTGTTTTACATGAAGTCGGGCCGTGGTACAGAAAAGGTTGGAGACCGCTGGATTAGGGGATTGGTACTGAGATTTGGGCTTGCAAAGTGTGTGACTGAGTATGGGAAGGGTATCACTGCAGCACTTTAATAGAGACCGGCTCTTCCGCCACACACTGTCAGAGAAATTTTCTAAGACCCTGGCAAGGACTGCTTAAGAGCTGTAACCCCACCCCCAGTCCCCTGGACCCTTCTGTGTCTCAAACAGTCCTCAAATAGCACGCGGACACATTCTGTTCTGGGCAATTCCAATCCCAGAGGGTATTTCACAGGAATGGAAAAGACCCCATGCACCAACTTGTAAAGGTTTCAAAGGAAATAATTGGACTTAGATTAAACCATAACATAAAATATACATATTTTAATGCAAGTACTGCCAGACATGCCATACATGTGAACTTCTCATTCTGATGAAATAAAACACCCAGCTGCTCACACAACCTGGTGGGGGGCATTGCGTAAATGCCCCAAATAAAATGAAGAATACTGTGAACGTTTGCTTATTAGAACCCCTAACTAAGGAAGAGCTTCTTTATATAACTTTTAATTTGTTTCTAATTATTTCCCTTGATGCGGTTGCAAAGTGGCTCCAAAATCCTTAGGGGAGTCTTTTTACCCGCAGGTGGTTCTGGGGAAAAAAAGACGACTGGAACAGGAGGTAGAATTTCTTGGCATGACCCCTGCTGTTGCTACTGTTGTAATGCATGTGCTAAATCGGTCAGCACGTGAACCCGTACCTCCAGCAAGGGAGCCACTAGCCGTGTCAGTGTCAAAACATGCATTGAAAAAATCAGCAAGAGATCTTCAAATGCAGAAGCAAAAAGTAGTCGCAGTCTAGCATATATTGTATGTCTGTGAATATGAGCAGGTGTGTGTTTCAGTATAACACTGTAACAGCAATACACAATATTGCCAAAAGTATGTGGACTCCCCCCCCCCCCCCAATGACGACTGAGCTGTTTGAGCTGCACCCATGCAGTACAAACACATTCTAGACAACTGTGTGCTTCCAGCTTTGTGGCCACAGTTTGGGGAAGAAGCTCCTGTGCTGCTTCAGCATGACTGGGACCCCTATAAACATACAGTTTGCACAGGTTGGTGTGAAAGAATTTGAGTGGCTGCATAGAGCCCTGACCTCAACCCCACTGAACCCCTTTAGGATGAATTGGAACGCTGACCATGAGCCAGGCCTTCTTGCCCGTCCTCACTGATGCTCATGGCTGAGTGGGTACAAATTTCCCAAAAACTGGTGGAAAGCCTTCCCAGAAGAATGGGGGCTGTTATAGCATCAGAGGTGGGCAACTCCATATTTATGCCCATGGGTTTGGAATGGGATGTTCAAAAAGCACATATTAGGTTGATGCTCAGGTGTCCACACACTTTTGGCCATACAGTGTATAAGAGGGCAAGAGCTACATGTATTTATACAGCTGGTGTTCTGAGCATATCAGCTCAAGTGCGGTACTGTGATCAGGGGACCACAGGCAGCGTAAGGATTTGAACCCAAGTCCTTTGATTGTAAAGTAACAGCGCTAACCACTCCACCACCTCATGCCTCAAGGCAAGGCAGCCATTTGTGACATTGCAGACACACTGGTTTGAAGTGCACAGAAAGAAAAAGTAAAAAAGCAGGTTTGCTCCATGACTTTAATATTTCTTACATTATTTAATTGGAGTGTTCCATATTAAATTACATTTAAGGACATAACAAACAAAAATATATTGCACCATTGTTCCCCTGGTTTCCCTGAAGTTTTGAAGCTGTAATTTGTACCAGATGTTACTGTTCCATTATAACTGTATTTCTGGGGAAGACTGCTAAAGCCTGTAGTGAATAACAAAAAAGGATAGGGCTGGGGGGAGGCTGCCTGCAGAACAATGATTTTTCCACTATTCTGTCTCAGTGGTTTATAAGCTCTGTTTTAGATTTTTTTTTTTTTTTTTAATGATGATGATCAAATAGTAATTTGTGCCAACACCAAGGGACTTCTGAGACTAAATGGATCTTCAGTACATTTCAGACTTGTCTGTGACAGTGACAAAAAATTCAGGTCCTTTTCTTTGTAGTCATTTAATTATTGTGACATATAAACGTATGTGCATAAAAATCTGTATACATATTGGTCATAGGTGTATATGCGGACCAGCAGATGGTTGAAGGAAGTAGGTTCAAAGCCTTTCTCTTATTGTACCTTTTGCCCAAAGTACTTTATTCAAAATTGCCTGCTAGCTGTGTACATGGCTAAGTCGCTTTAAATATCTTAATATATGGACTTAGCAGTGTGCGTTGCTTTAGAGAAAACCACCAGCTGAACGACTGACTAATATCCACACCTAAAGTTGGAGATGCAAAGTCAAAATCAGTCAGTTTGCTGTGACTGAACATTTTCTGTTGATACTGTATGAAGAACATTACACTCATCTGCTTATTTCACAACCATACAGCAACAAAAAAAGTGTTTCCCCCCAAAGCCTCTCTACAGGGAGGTGCAGTTCTGGGTGGACCTGCCTGGGTTGCCGATTGCGGTTTAATCACATTACGCCTACACGTTGCCTCCCCATTTAGCCAGATGTAATTACAACCAGGGAGATGCTGATAGGATTTCACAGGTGGCCTGCTGTTGCTAAGGCTCTCTCCTCCCTACACGGTGGCGGCGCCTCGGCCGGGGGTGTATCGGCGGGAAGGTGGGTGGGGGTAGCGCTGCTCTCACAGATCACTGAGTCCGCATCGCCGTGCTCCCTCTGCTCACCTATCCCCCGTCACACTGCTTTTGTTCGTGACTGTGAGCAGCAGGAGGGCACCCAAAGCTAGAGCCCACCTGCACGCCATGACTTGACTAATCGCCCAGTTTGTCTCGGCGTGTCTCAGTTGTAAATGCCAGCACTTTCGCTGATTCGATAATGAGCTACTGAGCATGTCCTCTATTTTACTGCTCTCCACTTTCCTCTCATTTATTAGCTGTTGGAATGTAGAGTCCCAAGGAATACAAAAGGCATCAAGGCAGCTACTAGTGGACCATGCTTTTACCGTACGTGTATACCATATGTTGGGCAAGTCTCTTTCGAGGAAAAAAAAAAAAAAAAAACTCCGATCGATAAACGTAATAAAGGGTTTTACCATGGTTAACTGACGCATGAAGTTCGGTGGTGGCTCGGAGTGGATTTGAGCACTTTTACAAACTCCACGGTGTAGGCGTGCAGCAAACATGAGCCATGGCTTCCCATTGCACTGTCCTGCTTGAGTGAACTGATTTCAAATCCGACAGACCTTCTCATAGTGCAGACTGATTAGTGTTTAAAGGAAGAAATAAGTAAAATGCGCAGCCTGATTGTGGCTGCGCAGAGGTATGTGCACCACATTAGCAGCCCACATAAAGAGATACTCAGGAAACTGACTTGAGAAGGAGAGAGGCAGAGAGAGAAAGAGTGAATCACAGAAAAGGATGGTGGTTGGATGTGAGGGCAGCTGGGAGATGCTGGCTGTGCGTGAGAGGAAACTGATTACAGAAAGGTTCTCCTTGCTAGAGGGAGCCAGCAGGAAGGGAGAAGCTGTTAGCAGCTGCTCCCTTTTCCCTCTGCTCTCCTATCTCTGCCCTTGCTATCTCAGTGTGGACAGGTTCTCCCGCAAAGATCAATAGCAGCCACTGCGGGAGTGGCATACAGGGATTGCAGTCTCTGCCGTAGCCTCAGCAGACCTTCTAATCTGGTAAAGAGACCCCTCATTGGAGCAGTGCAGACACATTCCTTAATCCGCATTGCCCTAGCCGTACGTAGGGCTGTGTGACTGCTATTCTGGTGTCCTTCAGCCAGCAACATCACAAGTGGCTTTATGGACTTACAGTAAAACACAGAATAGGCAATTTGCATGAATTTCTGACAAAGTCAGAAGCTTATTTACAGCTGTTCCACAATGGGTTTGGACACAACTAAGCTGAGCTGTTGCAAAATAATGGGACTGCAGGAGTGGCTGAGTCCATTAGTGTGTTTTTCCAGTATTTACTGCATGTTGGTGGAGTTGAGAGTTGTACCCTGCGGCAGTAAAGAGCAGAGCGAGGAGGAGGTCTCAATGCTTAAGGTTGTTAGCACTCATTTACACCACGAGATGGTACGCTTTTTGATCTTTAGTTCCCCTGTTTTGTCACCGACTCTGTATCACAACAAGATCTTGCAAGGGTCTGAGGGGAATGTTAAATTCAGGTGTTGCTGGCTTCTGTTTGTGTGCGCCTGTATTTTTGCCACAGGTTCCTTAATTACTCACGGTGCCAGCATTTCGGGACTGTTGACATTTGTCTAAACAGGAAAGTGCATTTGACTTCACTACTTGTTAAATGGCACTTATTATTCCTTGCAATACAGTCCAAAAATATTTATAACCCTATTTATAAAAATCATACATAATCCTTAAAATCAGTTCTTGGCTGTAGGACAATCATTTAAATTCATAATTTAAGCCCGTCTATGCAGTACAAATGCAGTGAAGTTTCTTACAAAAATTAAAAAGGAGACATAGGATTTGTTTAACTCTCCCAACATGGGACCCACAGATTTCTCATATTACATCACATCTCTTAATCTATAAAGCCCAGCTTCTGCTTGTTTGTTTGTTTGTTTGTTTGTTTGTTCTTTATGCATGGCTTTCGAGCCTGAAGCATAACATTTGGCACACGGGTACTTCTCACCCTAAGAGAGGTTTTGCAAAATCAAACTCAAATGTACTACTTTCTAAAAAGCGGAAGGTGATAAAGCTTGGTGATTTCTAATACTGTGTGCATGTCGCTAGAGCCAGCATGCAGATTGCTGTCAGTTCCGTCCACATGTTTGACCACAGGAGCTAGTAGCTGTTATGTGTAGGCAAAAGAAAATGTAAAGATCAATAAGAAATTATAAATGCCACACATACACACAGCACTGCATACATTAGTGATGTAAAGGCAATAAAGTTTGGTGATTACATATTTAGCCTTTTTTCCCCTTTGCTCTTGACTGTGACATTGGCCTGTCTGACTACACTTGCACTACTTATGTACTAAATGCAACCACTTTAATGGTTATACAGTTTGGTCATTTTACATCGTGCTGTCACTATTCACAGTACTTTTCCACCACTATACCTTTTTGACCCAGCAAGTTCCAGGTAGAACTTAGTCCTGGTATCATCAATGGCTTATAAGCAATTCTAGTGACATCAAGTGAAAGCTCAATTTTTTTCCTCTGCTGCCACTTTAACATTGAGAATCGCCACTTTCATGGAGGACTGTCCTGCATTTCAGTTGCCCAAAAAAAGCTGCAGCAGTGAAGGCCGAAGTTCCTTGCCAATCAGTATCATTTACTGATGTCATCTGTGTTTCCACCTTGTTCGTGACCCAATCTGAAACCGCAAGGATGTCCCACGGATTAGATTGTGGTCGGAGCGGGGACAAAAAAAAAAAAAAAAAAAAACAGCTTGGTCTACCTTAAATGTGGATATAGGTTCCTCTACAAGAACAAAAGAGGAAAACATGCCTAAGGAAGTTATCCACAGATCTTGCCATCCCCATATCACCACCCCTTCTGCATATAAACCAATATGGTACATTGGGTCCCTGTAGAGTATAAATTTCACCGCATCACTTTAGTTACTTTGGATAGCACTATAACATTACCAAGACAGCTTCATTCAGCCAGATAGAGTAAAACATCTCATTCCTTTTATCTTCTTTCCGAGATGCTTATCATGAGTAAACATTAGCATCTTTTGAATTAGCAACTCCCGCTTGTGCATCGATTCCTACAAAAACATCAATTGAAAGAGCTCATTTAATTAGTCTGTATCTTTGCTGTTGTGCCACAAGGTTGATAGACCCATTCACTCGGCATTAATCATCAGTGAAAGGTTTAAAGTGGCAACCTGAATTGGGCTCAGTGTCTATGAAATGTTTGTTCTGAAAAAAGGGGGGGGAAAAAAAAGTCTTTTGCAACCATTACTATAATGCTCACAGAACTGGGGGCAAGGTGAGCTCCTCTAGAGCGGCAGAGACCAAACAAGCCAGCACACCTTTACTTAAGCGTTGATGGAAATCGGGGAAATGCACCACCGCAGCCAGTACAGACAGGCGGTACAACTGAGGTACACCAGCAAGCACAAAGTGAAATCTGCATTCTTGGCAAGGCAATGGTTTTTTTTTTTTTTTTCCCTCTTCCCCCCAACGTTTGATAAATGTGGCCATGTGCCGCAGCCGAAGCTGCGGGCCGGCCGATCGCTGAGAACGCGCCGCTTTCTTCGGCGACCCACAACCGTGCCGAGATAAATGAATTCAATTATGAATGCGGAGGACATTAAAAGGACATTAAAACTTAAAGCTTTGCGAGCGGGCCGCATTAATAGTCTTGCGCAGATTTCGGTGGCGAGCGCTGGCAGATGAACCCCTAGGAGCGTTTAATCACAGTTAAGTTCCGATGTTAAATATGGCCGCGTTGAAAGAGGCGTGCAGGAGCAGAGGCTGGAGCTACGCGGGGGGGAAATAAACTGGCACTGCGTGACTTCGCGTGCCAATACTTTGCTGAAGAAACAATGCTATTAAAGAGCCAGAGGACATAAAAAAACGAGGGCTTGATGACTTCCTAACAGCGGTCCTGTCACTAAAGCGATGCTCATAAAACATGCATGCAGATTCGACTTAAAAATGAGATGGGTGCGTTTGCAGGCCTGGGAAAAATGCAATATTTTGCCCTTAGTTTTTGGATTTCTTTGTAGTCCCTTAATCTGTAGTCTCAGCTCTTTCATTGGTTGACACACGAGAAGATGAGAAATGTTTGGACAGATCTGCTGCTCTTTGAAGTTCTTAACAGTTAAAGATGTCGGAGTGCAGCGGGAACAACCAGGCTACCGTGAAGGCGACTGGCAAGGCGGTGGGGCTGCGCAGGTTAGCCTTGATCTTTCAGAAACCGACACGCCAGCCCGCTGTCCCAACTTTTTCTGTCGTTTTCATTCCATGTCAGAGTTCAGCTTCCAGCCTCCTGTTTTACGCCTTCTTAATAAGTGGCTTCCACTTCTGCATGGGCTACAACATTGGCAACTGCGTTATTAAAGACTGCGCACTCTTGGCTAGGGGGACTCTCTCTGTGCCCTGTGTCCCAAAATGCACCTGTGGGTTTACCCAACAGAGGCTTAATTTATTTGCCCCGATTTGTTGATGGTAGCTCAGTATTTAGGCACACGGGCTCGTAACAAAGTTTTTGGCTTTCAAGAAGGGGGTCCTTCTATTGCACCCTGGCGAAAGTTCTTGATCCACATTTTGGCAGCAGATATCCAGCTTATAGTGCACAGTTCAAAATTGTAGGTTGTGTCAGTCACTTTGGATGCTGGCATGTGTTAAGCAAACACTTCAGCAGCACTGCACAACTGTCGAGTGGCTGCTTGTCCCTTCGTGACGTGTCCTCCACTTTAGCAACAGCTTATTTTCACAGAGACGCTCAAATGGCAAAGATCACGTTACCCTACCATGTACACCAGCGCAATTATCAGAGCCGAGCACTGTCTCTCTCGTGCCCTCAGCACATGGAGGACTTCCGAACCGTTCGATTTAGCCGAAGCTGCACTCGTTTTCAAAGGAGAGGAAAACGCATCGCCTGTGTTTGCAGAGCAAAAATTTTAAGAGAGCCATCAAGCGATGAGTTGCAAGAGGCAGCAGAGGATGCGCTGACCCGCCAAACCCGTTGTTGGAAGAACTAAGTTCATCCACAGCTTTTTAAGGGTAACCCTAATTTCCCGGTGCGTCCTTGGGTCACGTTGCCTGTAAGGTAGTGTTGAAGGGCATTACGATAATGTGGGCATAATTAGGTACCAGGGGCCAAGGCACTGAACCCGATTACAGTTCAGAAGAAAAAGGGAGGGCAGGGTTTGTCTCAGCAGACCTGGAGTTCATGCTAACAATTATTCTTCCCTGTGGAAAAACAAAAAGTACATCAATTCAAATGGTGAATACATTTGCTTTTTGTTTTCAAAATGATAATCGGTGTTTGGCATTATCGACAAACAGATAAAATATCATTTACAGCGTGAGGCACAGAACTGGAATAAGCCATTTGGGGCTAAAAATTGTAACCACGGTTCATCAGAGTTAGTTATCTCCAGGGTTACAGGGCTGAATAGTGGCCTAGATCTACAGGATTTGTCCAGTTTACATCTCCCCCCCATACCGTTAGGAAGTGTTATATGAACGTGTAAATGATCAGATTCCCATCTAGAGGAGACCCCCATCTTCCAAATCCGTTCCTGTATATGGGGAAAAAGCCCAACTGCATAGACAGTTACTGAAAATTAAAAATGGACAGGCGGATTTGTCGCAAGTCACAGGTAGGCAGAACCATCAGTATCTGGAGAGATGCTGAGAAGATGGTGAGTTTTTGACATTCTAGCATTAATATGTTGTATCTTAGCCTTTAGAGCATCAGAGACTTCATATTCTTGATGCCCCATGTCATGGGAATGTCTGTAATATTTGATACAACTACATGTTTAAGCATGCAAGTTTGTTGCCAGGGTAACGGCTCATATTCTGTCCACTTTGTTCATAAGGTTTCCTTGCATTGTTGGCTCATGTAAAACTTGCGTGCCAAACGTAAGGTGTGCTTCCCTCTTCATAGTGGTCAAGGCTGAAGTTCAGCCAAGTCTTAGTCAATTTTTTTGTTTAATTTGCTTACAGTTTTAAAAAGATTATATTTATTTTGGCTGATGTACACATTTGTTTCAGTGCTTTGTATTTTTTCCTGACATATCGAGACCACCACTGCGACCCTGCCCATGATTAAGCGGTTAATCATAATGGATGGATGGATGGATGGATGATGCTGCATTAACCTGAATTTTGACATTGCAAGCATGTTGCTACCTTGTCTTCTAGTTAACAGGTCATTCACTTGCCAACACAACAAAACAAGAACTTAAGACCCTGATTAAAGAAAAGCGTTCTGTTATATTGAATTATATTGATGTATCACTTGCCGAATTGCCTGTCTGGACCTGCGGCCGACCCTGTGTCGGTGTTCTTTATGACGCTCAATCCATGCTCTACCTCGGCAGCAAAGCCAATTTGCACAAATGAGATGTTTTTTCCTTGGGTCGCGGCCGATTGTGGTAATGCATACATGTGTTTGACTAATCTTAAAGTGGATAAAATGACCGATTGTTGGCATTGGTTAGCGCGCTCATTGTCCGGTAACTTATTAGGTCACTTCAACTGTGCGGTGATGTTCCATTGCAGAGTTGCTTTGCCAGTTAAATGAAGTCTGTCTGAAATATTAGCAATCGGTGTAAACTGAACTAATTGGTCCTTAAGTCTCCAGTGGCCACAGCTGTGTTGAAGCGTCAGCACATTACAGGCTAATAATGGTACAGATCCCATCTGATAAAATGCTTATGAGAATGAAATTGCTCTAATTTTGTTTACTGCAATATTTCAGCATTTCAAAGCTGTGTTGCTTTTAGGGGTGCTCTCCCTATTTGGCGCAATTGCTGCGTTGCCGAAAACCAACTCCTGGCATTGTGGTTTGCCCTTAATGTGTTAATTTGTCATTTGTATACAAATAATATCCCATGATTTTGCCAGTAAAATGTTGATTTGAGCCCCTTTTTGAAGGCCAGCTAATCCGTGCCCTCCTAAAAAAAAAAAAAAAAAAAAAAAAAAAAAAATCAGATAATATTTTATGACCAGGTAATATGTGTAATAGTCAAAAAACTGAGGACTAGGACTGGAGAGTGGCCCACCCTGAACTTAGACTTACCATCCTTTTCAGGGGAAGAGAATACTCCTGGTTGGCTGAGTGCCGATGATGATGGGAAGACGAAGGCCCCATTGTGGTGTCCACTGTTTGCTTGTCATGTGCCAGTCTTTGCGGTCAAAGCTCAGGATCGGAAGGTGAGTGACAATTTAAAAAAAAAAAAAGTCCTTGTTTATGTCGTTTAATGACCCCATAGGCAGAGGTGGTGATCATTTCAACCTTCGGTGCAGGAGCGAGACTTTCATTTGTCATTTCGTTGCTTTGAGAGGGAGTGCAGCTAAAGCCTTTCTTTCTCGTCCCTCTGTCAATAACAAACAAGCAGAGCCAACTATGAATAAGCTGTCTGTGTTATGTAATGACATTTCTAGCAGGTCTGTCGGGTCACCTGCTTTACAGCGGGCGCATGTGGGCCACGTTGGGTTGTGACCAACACATTTGCAAGAAGACCTTGCTCGAGTGGGTTTGAACCTGCAACACAGCATTAAAGGGCGACACCAGATCCTCTCAGGCACACCGTGCAGGAAGAAACAGAAATCGATACGGCCTTTTAGGCGACGGGAGGCACTCGTAGATCAAACGACGAGCTCAGGTGAGAGACAGGCTAAAAGGGTTTAGAGAGTCGGTCGAAAAGGTACAAAATCAATTTGTGCCGTCTGGAAGTCGCCTTTTCCGGCTGCGTCTGCCGCGGTAACACAGTTATGAGAGTCACGGAGGGCCTGTGGGCGGGGGCGTCAATTTACCGCGGCCACAAGAGGAGGGCGTTATAAAGTGATCATGCAATTACTATAATGACTGAGGGACACCCGAGTATAAATCAATGTTCTCACATTAGATTGGGCAGCATGAGCTGATAGACGAGAAGTGGGGCGATGTGGGTGGTGGTTAATGCAGCTCCCTAGCAGAGACATTGTGGCTTGTTCGTATCAGGAAACGGGGCTTTTCACTTGCGCCGGTCTCCTGTTCAGACCTCTCCTCTTTCAAACCGCCTTTTCCTGCTTCAATACCCTCAGTTTGACACTCAAGCTCGTCTCTGCCTGCGCTTGAATGGCTGTGATCCAAAGGTCATGGTCTGCCTGCTCCTCACTTTGAGAAGAGTTGAAGTAATAAATTCAGCTGGATGCTGGCGATACAGGTGTTTTACTTTGCGCTTCCGAAGACCAAACCGGAGGTAGTTAGGGGCACGCCTGCATGTAAAACTTTTTGCTGCCTTCATAGAAGCTTTATTCTGAAGCAATGTGCATAACTTGAGGTGCAGCAGGTTGCATGGTTGTTGGAGCGGTTGCTATGCAACTGAAAGACTGGGGTCTGCTCCCACTGTGGTACTCCTGATCAAGGTGTTTTAGTAGAAACTACCTAGCTGACTAAATGGGCAAGTTGTTATAAGTAATTTAGTATACAAACCTAACATTGTAAGATGCAATGGACAAATATCCATCCATCCATCATCATTACCTGCATACTGGTTGCAGCAGTCCAGAGTCTACCCCTAGGTGCTGAGGTAAGAGAGGTTCACCCAGGATGCACACAGTCACTCATGCAAACAGTCACTATTTGGATTTTACAGTAACCGTTAACCTGAAACAAGTCTTTGGACTGTGGTAGGAAGCCATAACACCCACAAAGACACACGAGGGACATGCAAACTCCCCACAGACTGAGCTGGATTTCAAAACCATGCTTGGAACAGCCCTGGTGCTGTGAGGTAACAGTGACACCCACTGCACCACCATGCTGACAAATGTGCCAGCTTTAAAATAATTAATTATAACTTAAAAACTTTGTGCAGTTACTCAAAACAATTTTCTCATGGGTATACTAGTAGGGCCCTTTGTGAGACATTAACCAGTAACCCCTTGGCGACAGAGCTGGTTCCTTATCTACTAGTCTACAGTTGAGAGAAAGGTTTGCTTTATTGGAGCTCCAGAGCACTATGTTTGACAGCAAACCATTGGCTGAGGTACTGTCTGCTGTATATTTAGCTTAGTTTAAGTACATATGTGAGCAACTGTGCCTACCTGTGTCTTCTCTCATGTGCGTTTGCTCATGCCAGCCTGCTGTGGGGGGGTGGGGTGGCAACAGAAGACAAACAGGACTTAAAGAGTGGAGTGAAACTAAATGAACCTGAGAGGGGGGCTGCTAGAGATCTAGGTAGGCAGACATTAAAGTTAGCTTAGTCACATTTCTCTATGCAGGTTGGCCTGCGATTAAAAGCTTAGTACCATCCCGGCCCTCTCTGGACCCATGCTGTGCCTGGTGCTTCCGGGATTCGCAAGCCATTTGCTGAATGCCAAGCTCTGCACAGCACCTCTGTCTCTGGCAGCTTGGCTTGGTGTACGAGCTGCCGCAGAGGGAAGAAAAGCACTGCAGGATTAAGTGTGATGCAAATGGAAGCACCTGAATACAAAGCAGTTCCTAGAGCAACTGGGGTCATCTACAGGTTACCATGTGGATACCCGTGGAAACTCTTTGAGAAGATTAACAGCCAACTCTTGGGATGGCTTCTTCTGGGATGGCGAGATGATCAAAATGTGGTTGGAAATGAGACATTTGAGAACCAAGAACAACTTTGCCACCACAGATTCAAACGTACAGAAATAAAAAGGTTTCTCTAATGTGAAGTTAAGTTCTTCAGTGATGCATGGTGTGGGTATTGCATGGAGCAGCGGATTCTTGTATTGTCCAGGAGAATGGTCACTCTGAATGCTAACATGGTTGATGAAATATGTGGACTTATGTGAATAGTGGAAACACACCCTCTTCGGGGGTCTGACATCACTGTCCTACCACTCCAAGGCCTCCTGATGAAGGGAAAGGAAGACAACCAAAAAAAAAAAAACACCTTCCCACTTCTCTGCGCTAAACCTACCCGTCTTTGAGCGAGGGGATTGACTCCATGGGATGCAGGCCCCTGCAAAGAGTTTATTTCTCTAAAAATATCTGTGTATGTTCCTCATTCCCTTTGTGATGCATTAAAGGGAAAAATAGATCTCTCACGTTCAAGAGAGCTTCTCGTTCTGCGGGGATTCCATCTTCTGTCCTTTTGAAGTGTCAGATGACGGCCTGGAAGAGGATTGGAATTGCACGAGGGGAGGTTTTTTCCTTTTCTTTTATTTTGAGAATAAACTCTCACGTCTCCAAAAGGAAGCATCAGTCTGGTCTTGTATTAATACACTCGATTAGTTTAGAAAAGCTCCGCCAGGGCGTCTTCTCCAGCTGAGGACCATCCTGGGTGGATGCTTTTAAACTTCTGTTGCGCAGACCTGTTACCATTTTCCCCGTTCTTTTCTTAAATACGTAAATCGAGGCGGCCTTGGAAGGTGTGGAGCAAAATTTGAGCTGTCGTCATGCGCACTGGCTTTGTTTGCTACTACTTTGTTTATTCATGCACCGCTTCGTGCTTTGTGAAAGCTGTAGTTCAAAATGACTGGGATATTCACGGAAATGTTCAAGGAAACTAAAAACTGGCTGGGGGCATGTGAATGTGTGTGACCACCCTGCAATGGACTGGCCTCCCATGCTGCAGGAACTTCACTCCCTGGCACCCTATGATTCTGAGACCGCCACGACCCTGACCACAATTAAGCAGATAATAACAGGCGGCTAGATGGATGCATAGATGTATGGTTTGGTCAAGTCCTCTGCTTAGTTATTATAATCTTATGCAACGCAAGTCTAATAGATAACAAATTCCTTTTCTTAACTACTCCGGTGCTCATTAGTCACCAGCAGCTGCTATGGACCAATTGACAAGTAATGAGGCAATAGGGATCCACAAGCTGAGAAAAATGATCTCTTTCACCGAATAAATGCTGCTGCTCAGCCACATAAAACCTGAATTGTCCTTTTCACTCTTTCCATTGGGTGGCCTAAAGGTGAAGACCAGAATTCTGGAGGTGAGCCTGAGTCTCAGACCATCGAATCAAAGCCTATTGTCTTCTCAAAATGCTCTCACGGTTCCTTTTTTCCTATTATTATTATTATTTATTTATTTATTTTTTAACTAGAAGGATATTTTGGTTAAAATGGTGGACGTCTCCCCTTCCTCCCCGATGCCTGGGAGAGCAGTTACTGCAAGCTGGATTAAAATTGCTCCCCAATCCTGTTCCGGCAGGCTTGCGTGTCCCCTCTACCTCTGAGCACTCTCCCTTCAGCGCACACAAACAGCAGGGAGTAAGAGTGTCTGTGTTCCTCTCTACTTCCCCCGCAGCTGCACTCTTGAATCCTTACCGAATGTTTATCGCTGTATCAGTCGCACAAGCTGTCTCCACCATGCATGGCCCACCCCAGCCATGATTATTTGAAAAGGCCTTTAATTGTGATGTTCTAGGTTGGTGGAGAAGTGCTTCCCTCCCTGCCCAAGGAGCCATAAGTTCAAGGTGCATCTGACCTCCCCAGAGGATGAGTAAGGCTATGGAGGTCAGTCTGCAATGTGGATTATTGCCAAGCTATGAGGAAGAAGGGGCACTTCTTAATCCAGTCCATTCCATTATACCAGATGGGACTCTGGTTCATCTCAGGCACGATGGCCCTGCCTTCCTTCCCTTGCTAGAAGATGGCTACCCTTGGTTGAACTTCTGCACCGTGTGACTCTTTCCCAGCACAGTCGATGAGCTTTGATATCAACAGCAGCCCTGAGTGACTTCTTCAGACAAAAAGATTAACTGCAGTGCTGAATTGAGTGTGAACCATGGCACTACCACCCCCTCATAACGGAACATTATCAAACTATGGCATTACCACAAATTTTGGCATTTGCAGTACTGCAATAGCTGATCTTGGCCAGTGGCTCAACGGCAGAACCATCTAGAAAATTGGGACCCGAGCCCCACCCTGTGTCAGCCTCTGTGACGAGGAGGGGAGCAGTAAAGCAGGCTTCCCTCTGTCTCGATAGGGAGCCGTATTTCTGCTTCCTGCGCCTGTTCTTCCCTGTGGTCAGGCTGTCACACTGTCCGTGAGCCACCTTCCTGCCCTTCATCTTGTAAAATGGAGGCACTGGTTCAGCAGTGAGTCGCTGAATGTCTGTTCAATCTGATGCTGCCGATGGAGAGGTTTTCTCCGGTTAACAAGCCCATAATAGTGCTGAGCAGCACACATATCAGGTAAACCAGCTGCTTTGATAAATTTCTGCTGCCAGCTGCAGTAATCCAAGTATTGGAAAATCTCCAAAGATTCTCTGATTTAGCATAACTTTTTATAGCCTTTTTATTTTTTTTAATAAAAATAACACCCCGAGAAGATAGACACATTGGTTTTTGAAAGCCTTGAATCCTTCAAACCATTTTGAGCCACCCAGTTATGTTCACAGCCAGAAAAGATAAAAAACAAACACATTACTTTCAGGAATAAGTGAAGTTATGCATGATTTAACTATAGGAATATAATACTTATTAGATAATCCTATTTTGTAGCACGTATAGTGCACTCGGAGTTTAAAATAGTGCAGAATAGAAAACATTTGTTCCTTTAATGAGCGCAGGGTAATACCCCGATGACAAGCCAATCCTTCTTCTGAGAGCTTGTACAACTATTTGAAATGATGTATAATCCTCCTAGTTGGTTTCTTTCTCCTCCATTTAACCTACTGCGTTCTTGGGAGGAACTCTCCTCTCTAACAGCAGTGATGGCTTTCCCTTTAATTAGAGGTTTCTGAAATTGTGAACTTTCCATTGTGACTATATTTAGTCCTTCATAAATCACTCACTTTTATGCCTTTGCGAGATTCACTTCTTCAGCTTGGACTGTGTTTTTACTCATCCAACCAGCAGAGGGCAACATTCCCTTTGCACAGTGGTGTTATGGCTGCTTAGTGCCACATCGTCTAAATGGGGGGGTCCCAAATCTTTGTTTTGACAGTTAGGTGTCAATTGCCAGAAGCAGTCGTGCTTTTTCCTGCCCCATCTTCATCTTGGCTGCTCATTCCCGAGATGGTGAGATGCACTGTTTGGCTAAGCGGGCCGTGCATCCCTGCCATTCCTTAGCGGTGCGAGAGGAAACACTGTTGAAGTGGGGAGTATCAGTATAATCGCTTTTTCCGTGTGTGACGATGGAGGCACCGTGCTGGCGCAGCTCCTATCATCCCCTTGATTTGCATTCCTGGACCCTGCACATCATGGATGATCCCATTTTTGCTTATTTATACTCCTTTCTTGCTCTTTTTCTGCTAATTACTTTCTGGTTGTCTTCTATAGTTGATCTTGCTGCTCTCGGGATTGAGGGAGCGGTGGAAAGGTACTGCTCACTGCGTTGCACACCTGCACCGCTGGAAATGCTGAAGATGCTTAAAAATTGGTGCCAAATGCCCAGCACGCACGCGGTGCCCTGCCGGTGCTTTCAATGCAGCATCAGGATGCGGCAGTCGCTAGGAATGTAGCGTCAATGTTCGGCATCGCACAAAGGCAATACGCGTTTTGGTGTCTGCGTGTTAAACAGCAGGAGGTATTTCTCATGCTCATGTTGTCGGCTATGGGCTCAGCAGTTTCAATGAGGTAGCTGTAAGCCCTGGCTAAAACATGGACATTTAGTCTGCAGGCTTGCCGTGGAACTGGTGCCTACCCCTGGCGGAGTACTGCTTCTCCCTCTGTGGAAACTGAGTCCTTTGTTCTTTTCTTGTCAGCTGACCAACAGTCGTAGACCTCCAGCGGTCAGTGCCAGGATCTTGGGTTTTGTTAAACCGTATCCGGGAGAGCAGTACGACTATATGCTCACCCCCATAGACATAAGCACCGTTGTGCCTCAGTCTTGGCCTGGCCTACTCCTCTCCCTGTTGCATTTGCACTGGACCTCCAGTCAGGTCTGGCTCAGTGGAGTCCAGACCACTTTTGGCTCTTTGCTATCCCACTAGGCTGGTGTCCTTGGCCAGAAGATCCCCACTGGCAGTATCACAATAGGGGAAACGAGCCAAAACTTTGGACCCCACACCCGGCACCGGGACAGGAATTGAATGACAAAGACATCGCCCCCCCCCAAACAGGCATTTGCCCCAGCGGTGCCTTGGCAGTGACTACGACATCGAACATGTAGAACTGACACCATGTTTATCTTGGACTTTGGCTTTGAGGAAATGCAGAGAAGCCAAGTGGGTACACAAGACTCAGAAACATTTGAATGTCATCAGTTTGTTTGTTATACATTTTTTAGTTGCTCATCAAACATTTTGGGCCATTGTACACAGTATACTAAAATACTGGGCATTTACAGCCACAACATTAAAACCAGGTGCCTAACATAACGTAGGTCTTCCTCATGCCATCAAAATTGCTCTGACCCATTGAGGCTTGGACTCCACAAGACCTCTGAAGGTGTCCTGTGGTATCTGGCACCAAGACGTTAGCAACAGATCCTTTCAGTCCTGCAAGTTGCGAGGTGGGGACTCCATAGGTCGGACTTGTTTTTCCAGCACATCCCACAGATGCTCGATGGGACTGAGATCTGGGGAATTTGAAGGCCAAGACCACACCTTTAACTCTAGGATCCAAGGTTTTCCAGCAGAACATTGCCCACAGCATCACACTGCCTTCTTCCCAAAGTACATCCTGCTGCCATCTCTTCCCTAGGCAAACGACACACATGAACCTGGCTGTCCACCTGATCTAAAAGAAAATGTGATTCATCAGACCAGGCCACCTTCTTCCATTGCTCCATTGTCCAGTTCTGACATTCACGTGCCCATTGTAGGTGTTTTCGGCACTGGACGGGTTAGCATGGGCACTCTAATCTGTGTGTAGCAACCCAGCCCCATACGCAGGAAACTGTGATGCACTGTGTGTTCTGACACCTTTGTACCAGGGCCAGCATTAAGTTTTTCAGCAATTTGTGCTACAGTAGCTCTTGTGTCACATCAGACCAGACGGGCTAGCCTTTGCTCCTCAGGAACATCAGTGAGCCTTGGGTGCCCGTGACCCTGTCGCCGGTTCACTGGTTTTTCTTTCTTGAACCACTTTTGGTACTGGTACTATCCACTGCATACTGGGAACCCCCCACAAGACCTGCCGTTTTGAAGATGCTCTGACCCAGTTGTCTAGCCATCACAATTTGGCCCTTGTCAAAGTCGCTCAAATCCTCATGCTTGCCCATTTTTCGTGCTTCCAATAGATCAACTTCAAGAACTGACTGTTCACATGCTGTCTAATATCTACCCCCACCCCTTGACAGGTGCCATTGCAACGAGATCATCAAAGTTATTCACCTCGGTGGTTTTAAAGTTGTAGCTGATCGGTATATAAAGATAATATAAAGAAAAAATATGTATCTATACATTAGTATAGAAAATATACATTTTCTTTCAACTAGAGGAGGAACTTGAAACAGGAGAAATATTCTGATATTCATCCGTGAGCTTGCTGTAATACCCTTGAGCAATGTACTCTGGTAGAAGTGACCCAGCAGTGTAAACGGGTAAAAGATTGAAATCACAAACCGGCCAATGTCTCAGTCTGCTGCCCGGTGAAAAAAATGCAATAAACCAAAATTCTAATCTTGAATAAATGGAGGGAAAAAAAACTTGTAAAAGAGGTGAAGAATTAAACTGCCGTGTTGCTCATATCTCTTCTAGAGGTTTTATCGTTCAATGTTCTCGATGTTAGAAAAGCGCAGCGCAAAGCTGACGTTACAGCAGGTGGCACTACCTTTGATCCGCGATCAGAAATTCTCACAAAGATTTTGACCGCTGGATTGACTCCAGGCTCCAGAATCAAAACAGGAACAGCTTGTTTCAACTGTGATCCAGCTGTCGTCTTGCGTTACGTTCACATGGGGACATCAGACAACAAGCGACAAACAAACACAAGCAGATCCCCTTGTGATTATGCCATGCAACAACCCCCGCCCCCCACCACCACCACGATGGAAAGGTGCAGAGCAGAAGATATTGAATTTGGTACCTGAGCTTGCACTCCTGCCACGTCCTTCTCTTTCTCTGTCTCTCTCTCTCACACACAGATGCACACACTCTATCTGTCTCCACCCCCAATGCCTCCTGTCTACAGTTATTGAATTCCAGCGGACTGATCCACTGTGATTTTCACATCCCTAATCTCCATGCCCAGTGGAACGATATCCCTGCCCTCACTGCCTTCTCGGCACCTTTTAATCAGCCCCGGTTCCCCTGCCCTGTGATGTCCTTGCAAATAAAGGGAAAATTTACGCAAAGTGACTTGCTGAGCTTACAGTGATAACTCTACTCGTTTATACAGCCAGACATTTTAACTGAAGCAGTTCAGGGTAAATTTCATGCTCAAGGGTACAACATCATGTCTTCTTTGACTTTAACTGACATACTTGTGATCCCAAATTCTGGAAATTTCAGTAGTCCCTATAGGTCCTCTGCCATTCGGAGCAGTTTAGAGTCTTCTGGTTCCATCTCACTTTGGCTTCGGCCATTTTGGCAGGTAGGGACAATTATTGGGCCTCCTGGTCAGTTACCTGTCTCTAGTCTCTGCCAGGCACCTTCCTGTGTTTAGTGCTGTGTTATTGATTTTTCGTAATCAACTCAGTCTCTCAGTTGCTTAATGTAATTCAGAAGTAGCCCTTAATACAGGTGAAGCCCATTTTACACATCTACTTCTTTCCAGAAAACCGCATTGAAATCAAAATTATGTGTAGTGGGATCCTATTTTACATTATTTTAATAGGGAAAAATAATAATGCGTTCCCAACCCATCCAGAATCCCCCAACTAATTTTCCCCAAAACTAAAACTCTGTGTAAAAAAAAAAAAAAACCCTTGTAGCACCCAAGGTATTACAGTGGGCAGTGCATCACACACACAAGGCAGCTACCGCTCTGTTGATAGTAGGGGAGTCAGACCTCTTCAGAGACGTGAGGGATAGACAGAGAAAGGCTGGGAGGCCTCCATAACAAAATTTGTTTCAAAAACATACAAAGTGACAACAAAAGTTGTAAGTCAAGAACATTACTCAAGAGTGAAGAGAGCAGTTGAGTGAGAATTGTGATTGCAAGTGGCTTACCAATTTCAATTCTTTTCATCATCTCCATCTTCACTTGTATTATATGCACTTTTCCTGCCTTCTCGCCCCCTTTCTTTTCATTTTTCACAACCTGGTCTGCTTTTTTGGCCCCATTTCGCTGAGTTATACTTTATTAATGAGATTAAAATGGAACCACTGTACAAACACACAGAAACAAAGTTAACAATATACATGGGAGTGTAAGGATATTAGCAAGGTATGTTCCTTACAACTTGCCGTACTGCATGATTATCATGTTGTACGAATGAGCAGCTTGTGTGATGGCGATGCTGGGATTTCTTGATTTCTTGCTGATGGATTTTTGACGCTGTATTAGGACTCTGCCTTACAGTAGGCGTCTGGAAACTGGTATCAAAATATTACATGTGTTATAGCCAAATTGTGTATACCAGAGTTGCGTATAATGGGGTTTAATTCTATGCTAAAAAATGTTCTATCAGTACTAACATGAAATTTGAATCTCAATACTTGCCGCTTTAATGGCCAAGTGACAGATTTTGACGTGTAGGAGTCAGCGACTGGCAGGCGTATTTGAGTCCCCCCTTTGCGGCAGGTGATTTTGGATGTATTTATGGGATTTCTGGCACTGGCGCTTACTGACCAGCCGCTACAGCTGTTTCGTCTCTGATGAAAAGATGTGCTGCATGACAGATACAGCGGGGTTGAGCCTGAATTTAAGCATGACTCTTAGCACAGAAGGAACTCGTTCATGTCATCTTCTCCCTACAGGCAGTACACACTGTCTTGCAACACAGCTGTCTTGAAGAGGGGGGAAAAAGGGACATAGAGGTAAAAAAAAAAAAAAAAAAGAGAGAAAAGAATCCTCTTGCTGCTCGACTTCTGACTGAAAGCTACTCATTTCCTAGCATTAGTCATAGGCCAAGAAGCGTGTGGCTCTCTGGAGCGCATGGCAACACTTACAGAGAATACGCTTCAAATTTAGACATGCGGCAACGTGTGCTTGGATGTAATTGTGCTGAAAGTGCACCGTAAAGCAGCTGTGATCCGTCTCCTTGCTCTCTGGGAGCCTATGTTAATTGGCTAGGAGGTTACATGGCGGTGGAGCCGGGCACATCCAGACTTTGCGCTGCACCGATGACATTGCTGAGTAACAAGCGCCACAAGACAGCATTATTTGTTTAATCTTATTGCGTGGTAAATGGAATAAATGGAAATCGTAACAGTCCTACGCAGAAATACTGCTAATATCGCCAGTGCTGTTGCTATTACAAGCACTTATAATGGCATAATGAATGTTAATGATAGCAGCCGTAATGCATATTACACGCCTTTAATGTTTGGAGCAATGCATTGGGACCTGGGGCCCTCTCAGCGTAGCATCCTTTTTGCAGCACACTCGGGTGTGCTCAGGAGGGTGCTAGCTTAATCCCTACCAGGTTACTGCATGCATAGCTTCTGGAGGCCTCCAGATGTGGGTTGGTGTGAGCCAGCCGACTGTATGGTTTCCTGTTCCCTCTCCAGGGTTCTCCATCATTCATCCATTCATTTATGGAACTCCAGTTTCTTTGACCGCTGTGCCCCAGTACATACAGACACGTACCATTTTTCCAGAAAAGTACGTTAGATCAAGTGCTTCGAGATCAAGATCAAGTTGCACAGGCAACCCCTTTACACCATATTTGTTAACTTTGACTAAGCCATTAGTGGCAGCTTGTTTTGGCTGCAGATAAATACAAATGGGCTGAGAACAAGGAATCGCTGGCTGTTAACTGCCCCTTATAGGAAAAAGTGGCACATTGATTTTTCGGGAACAGTTTGCTCATGTCAGATTAGCAGCGATGGTGGGTTCTGTTTTGCTGAAAAGTTTGTCAGAGGAATTGATCACGCATGCTCGCTGGACATGCTGTATGTAATCTTAAACATAATTATCACTAAATGTAGAAAAATGACAAAGTGGGGTGCAACACCGATACTCTTAACCATTATGTGTCTGTCTCCTATGTCAGCAGCATTGAGTGTTATGGTACTTAGTAAGATTACTTATTTGTAGACCTGGGTAATTCAAGGTAAGAAACCACAAGAGGGGCAAAGACCCAGCTTTTTTGATTGCAAGACAATGGCCGTAACCGCTACTGTGTCTGCTGTCACACTGGATTCGACCTACGCGTCCTTCATGTTTCTTCTCAGCAGTGGCAATGAAAGCACAGCACACTGCGCCGGTCATATCATGAAAGCAGTCCTTGACAGACACGTTGCGATGACTTATGTGTTATTTATTCAACTTGCAGGCTTCCACTTGAACCAAATACTTTTGTGGAAGCTGTGTGTCGGTCTACGGAGAGACAAAACGTGCCGACAGGTTCTAGGTGATGGCTGAGAGCCCGCCTTGCACATGGGGTTTGTTCCTGGGCTTAGAGTCTCCAGTGATTCATGAAAGCTTTAGCCACTATAAACAAACCTGACCTCTACGTCTGTGGTGAGTTCCCAACAAAAGGGCTTCCATATGCGTCCGCATTATGGCTATCATTTAATTACGGATTAAACCCTGCTCCATGCAGAAGAGGGAACCGGAGACGTTTGAAAGCTTGAGCGCGTGCGTGAAAAGGAGAAGGGAGACAATGCATCTGTTCTGTGTAAGTGAATAATTTTAAAAGGAAAGGGAGCGGGTGGGATATCGGGAGGGGAAGTGTACCTTTGCTGGACAGATGGGCCGAAATAATTATCTGCCTGTTATTATTTTCAGCTTGTTTGTATTTGTGCCGGGGGAGGGAAGAGGTGGTATGTGGTTGGGTTGTGTGAGGAAGAGCCGCTAAGTGACAGATGCCTGCCTTACAGAGGAACAGCAGTAGGAGGACCTCAACCCACACCCCCTGTGCGTTTCAGTTTTGGGGCGATGGGGGTGATGACTTCTTTCCAGGTCTGCGTCATGCCAGCTGAGGAAGAAGCAGTGTGAGATGGATATTCATTTGAAAGCCACCTAAGGGTCTCCTGCTGGACCGCCTCCTTTTTTTCCTGACTTACGCTTCCATGGCCAGCCTTCCGTCTCCCAGTCTGTTCATTCCATTTTATCTAAAGTATGAGGAGAAGCTACTCTGACTCGACTCTTCAGTGGGATCTTTTGTGCTTCATTCAAGGACTGTTTCTTCTGTCTGGGCCATGTTGGAGTGCACCTGCGGGAAACGCGTTTGCTTTCACGTGCTACTTGGCTCCTCGTCCAAAGTGACCAACAGAGTGGATGACTGGTTGGGAATGTGAGAAAATCCAGATGTTGCTGAAGATTTCTGGGAAAAGCTGCAGTGTAGTAGAGATTGTTAATGTTCACCGGTACTTTTTTTTTTTTACTTACGTTGGTCTGTGTTGTGCCAGTGTGCATGGCTTGGAAAGATGCCTCCCTGCAAGTGCCACACACTGCAAAAAAAATCTCTTCAAGCATACGACATCATCTCAGTGAATGTTTCACAAAAGCAGCTATCTCAGAGCAAAAGGGTCGTGAAATTTTTTGCAAAATAATGAACAAATATTACAGCTGCTCTGTTGCTCATAGTTGACAAAGCGTTCCAAAGCCCCTGAAAATTAACCCAAGCCAGGCAGTCATGCAAATTTGTTGCAATGTGATTGGCTGCTACTAATTTGATTGGTTGATTGGATTGGTCTACTAAACCCCTTGCTAGGCTAGGAGGAACTTGATGCATGGTGGTTGCACGAATTGATGGTCGGTTCCTTCTTTCAGCTGGAAGCTGCCCTGCACCATCCAGTACAGAGCGCTCTGCTGGGATTCTCCACAGCAAGCACGTCTCTTCCTCAAGGGTACCTCTGGGTGAGTTCTCTAAAGTGGCAGCACAGCCAAAAAACATGCGCGCACGAGCATCTCACACTCTTCGACTGTTGTGGTCGTGCATTCCTTACATGCACGCACACAATATGACTGATTCAGTACATGGTTTCTACATTCACTAGCTTGTAGGTAACTTTCCATCCTCACACTGTCTGTTGGTAAGCTCAATGTTCTCACGTACAACACCAAGCCTCTCTTGTATTAATGCCAGAGCAGAACTCAGACACAGGACCCTGGCTGGAGAGATACTTGTATGTAATGTGCTCCTCTCTTGGTGCAAACCGAAGGCCCTACTGGAATCTTAATGTGGGGGCACCCTGGAAGTGGAAGAGAGAGACAGTGGAGACGAATTTGGTAACGAATGAGGTGAACAGTTGTGGCAGATGAGCTGCACAGCAGTCTCTGGGAATTCTGCGCCTGGACCTCAGCAGGTCATCCTCTTAGTTGCACGAGTTATTTTTCCCCCGTCATCTAGTGCAGCGTGAACTTCGGCAGGTAATCCTTTAAAGCAACCGTGTGGATGATAAATCCAGTTAGCGTCACTTTCAGGAGGAAAAAAAATGTATTTTCATTAATTATTGTTGTGGCTTTGGAACAGTGTATTGATCTACTGCGGCATACATATTAAAGTTTTGGGATTAGGAGAAAAAAAACCCTTTTTTGACAGCTCTGACAAGGTAATGCATAAACATAGCACAGCACACCGGATTCCAGCCCAATATGTACTCATTGGAACTAATACTCCTCTATCAACTCCAAAACAGAAAACACTTTTTATTATGTACCATAGTATTTTACAAGAAAAACTGCCAAAAAGTGTTTTCATCTGATTTTCCACACTCTGCAGGGAGTCAAAAAACAGAGAAGCCTAGTTAGGCAGTACAGGGACAGCAGGGATTGCGTCCCCTGTTGTTCATATGGAAGGAGGTTGAGCGGGATGTTGGGGCCTGTGTCTATAAATTTACAAACAGATTGCATGATGCAGGTTGGCGTCTGAGTGCGGTCAAGCAATCTGGTTTCTGGGGGGAGGCAGGACAACGTAAGGGCAAATGGAGGCGCAGCTTTAAATCAGAAGTGCGGGCAACTCTGCATGGACCTGGATGCGGACGCAGTCTGGTGGTTAGATTTTCCTGTCCTCCAGGGCTGCTGCTACCAGTTTTCATGCCTGGCCCAATGTCCAAAGCTGCTTGTTCCATAACAACGGATAAACAAAAAGAACAACACTGTTTGCCACAGTCCAACGCCCTCTTCTCAGTCACCCCAGGATTTCAGGGTCCATTCCTGGTTTCCATCCTAGCCTCCCTGGTGGCAGTGGCACATTTTCAAACAAGCAACGATGACACTAATCAGGTTGAAGGCAGATCAGGATGCTGATCCATTGCCCAAGACCCTTTGTTTCAATCACATTGTTTTTCCTCTTTCCCAATCTGTCCAAAACCACACCGATCCCAATCCCTGTCCACAAACATCCGATATCCCTTCGTCTCCAATGCTTTAGATTTGAACCATTCTCTGCCTCCCCAACATCTATTCTGACTGCTAGATGTATTCGCTGTGGTCTGATCATGATGAATGCCGTCTTTTGCCCTTTGTATTCTTTACCAACTTTTTGTCTTGAGCAGGTCAGCTTACTTATCTACACAGCTGGTCCTTACCTCCATCAATGTCCAGTTAGCTTGCAGGTGAATGTTTTTTGGGTTGTTCTAAGATGATGAGTGGAACACATTGAAAGCCTGACTGTGGAGAAACTACTTTTAGTGTTGGAACCTTCATGATTGCAGATGTGTGATTACTTTTTTGCACAGCACGTTGTGTAATATCCAAAAGAAGCAAAAAACAAGTACAAGAAAAGCAGCACTCTGGCTGCAATTTCAGACATCTATTATGTCAAGCAACTGGTGATGAGCTTTTCTGGGAAATAGAATACAACTGAGTTTTTGAGGAACAGAATCAAGGTGTGCGTGTCTGGTTTGATCATATATGCCGGTAGGGCTTGCGGTTGTGGGCTTGTGGTTGCAACTGGCAGAGCTGGGCTATTTTTAGCTTCTGCGCAGTAAGATAAGCAGTCTCTGTCTGCCATTGTCCCTGTGCACAAAGCCATTACGAGTTCTGTCTCCTGTTTCCTGGCCCTTGAGACCTCTTTCATCCAAATCTGGTTTGCTGCTACAAATAAAATCAATGCCTATGGGCAAATAAGGATAGGAAGGGGAGCCAAAAGAGTGGAGAATAGATGTATATTTAGTGTAGGTCCGATTCAGCCCGCCAAAGGACTGCCATGCTGACCTCAGTGAACCTCAGGTCTGAGGGTAGGGTCTAGACAATAAACAGTTGGTAAAGACTCTTGTGAATGTGCATAAGAAATGTTTATGTTGAAAACAATTCTGATACCTGGAGGAATATAACTGGGAAGAGCAGCTTGCAAAATTTGACCCTGTCTGGAGAATTGATTCTTGACTTCTGCACCAGCCACTGACTAATAGGAATTATGTACCTGGCACTGCAAGTTCTGCAAGTTCAGGGAGAGAGAGGGCCAAAGCTGTCAGCTAATCACCTCATGATAGAAAGTTAGAGCTGCTGTATAGGACACCCGTCTGACAAACCTGGAAGCCCCAAATGTTCTTTGAGGACTTCTGGAAATGACTGACAGGCAGCTCAGTATGAGATAAATTTAACTTTCCCTTCTGCCAAGCAGAGGACACTGGGCCTGAACGAACTGTATCGGACACCTCAGTCATGGACATGACCTCTAAGGGCAGTGGTCAGATTGCACATGGTACCTCCCATGGTTGAAAACCTTGGACTCATTCTTGGATGCTTAGCAGTGAGGGAAACACTGTTTTGTGGACTTGGAGGAGACATCTCATTGTGCCCCTTGGCATGTGCTGTGAGCGGTTCTGCAGGTACTAGAGCCGCTGCTGTGTTGTATGAATGCAGTGTGCGTTCTGTTTGTATTCTCATCATCAATTCAAACTGTTTTATGTGGGTGTCAAACTTCGCCAAGGTTGTACTTTGACTCCACTCCCGTTTGTGATTTCCACAAAGGGAATATCAATATGCAGCTGCGGATCAGAGGAAATCTGTTTCGGGAGGGGGGCAAAAAGTGGCATCTCTGTTTGCAGATGATGTTGTCCTATGCGCCTCATCAGAATGCACTTAGTCAAGTGGTTTGCTGACAGATGCACAGTAGATATAATGAAAATCAGAATTTCCAAGTCTCCAAGACTAAGTTCAAAGCCTGGTTCCAGAACCGGGAGAGTCCTAGACATCTTCAGGTGAGGAGTGAGGAAATTGCCACTAGTGAAGGAGTTCAAGCATCTCAGGGTCTTGCTCATGACCTGGAAAATGGGAAGAGGAGATTGATAGGTGAATTGGCGCACCATCAACAGGCCTGAGGGCAATGAACTGATGTGCAGCGGTGAAACATGATCTGAGTCTTCAGATAAAGATCTCTATTTGCTACTCCAGCTGCCTTCCAAACCGCATTTACGGTCATGAACTTTGGATAATGACTGAACGAAAGAGGTTATGGATATCAGTGTTCAAAGTGAGAGTTCTCTGCTGAATCACTAGGTCCATTCTCCTTGACAGGGTCAAGAGCTTGGTGATTTGGAATAACCTGGGTACATTTGCTGCTCCTCTGCTGCTCCAAAAGTAATCAGCTGATGTGGTTTAGACATGCTGTATGAACGATCCCTGGTTGGCTCCCATTGGAGATATACCAGGCACATCCCCATGGAAAGAGTAGTGCAGACAGAAAATTTCAGAGGGGTTATATCTCCTGGATGGCCTGGGAACACCTGGAGATGCTCCAGGGAGAGTAGAAGACTGTTGCTGGGGAAAGGAAGGTCTCGGGCCACCTGAGATCACTGACGGGAACACCATCCTGACATCATGAGCAACAGAGGTCAGAAGAAACCTAGAAACCTCACCCAGGGGATATGGCTGGCATGGGAATGCCCCTCCTCTATCTGGTAGAGCATTGTTTCTGTTTCAAGAACCCGGAGCACAGCAAATCTTAAGTCATATTTTGAATGCCACAGTGTCCACTTCTTCATGTTCGTGCACGCTACGCCCTCCCCGTTGAACAGACATATTTTCTGCATTGCTTTGGACATATTGAAGCGGGAAACCCTGATAGCATTTCTGTAACTGACACATCTAGAACTGTGGCTACACGGATACAGACTCAGACACAGAAATGACCTCATAGCTGCTGGGGTTGCAGACAGTCAGGAGCCTTTTGGAAGCATTATGATCAAGTTGGAGATGAGAGTGTTTGACAGTGAATTACACAGTGGCTTAGGGATAGCTGAACTCCATTCTTGAGCACTGGCCTAGTCTCCGTACGGCATGGATGAACATCTGACTGGCACTCAGGAGGTCAGCGGAAGAAATGAACATATTCTTTTGGGAGAATAATGATTAATTTAATGTGAAACCTAGTGCAAATGTCCAGTTTTGAGAACTTGACATTCAGCTACCCAAGTGCAGTGCTGGGGAGTGATTGCAGCATCCTTGTGTACCCCTGGAGTTAGTCTGTCATTTTTGTACGATTCCACTTCGATTGACTTTGTCATTTCCCAGTCCCCAACTCAAACCTTAGATCAATCACTACTACAAAAAAAAAAGAATCAACTGTCAAGCAGTGGGAAGCCTTGAAAGAAGTTTTTTTCCTTTCTTTTTTTTACCTCTCTGCTGTCCTGATGAAAAAGGAGGTTAAAAAATGTTTGAAGTTATAGAGTTGACATCGTGAATCTATTACGGCAAGGAACTTTATGGATTTGACAGACATTTAAAAGTTAGGTGAAGACAGATTCAATTTGAAGGGATATTTGATTTTAACTTTACTCTTTTCTGAAATTGAAATTGCTGACAAAGAGGAATACGAGGCCCAAGAAAATTACTAAAGTGGACGTGTTCTCTGGAATCTTAAATTTGATAAAGACTTGTCTGCCAACAGCAGGTGTGAATAAGTAACTTTAAAAGCGCAAGGCGGTTTTACATGGGCTCTTGCATTCTTTTTTGAGCAAAGTCTACGAACTTAGGGCTTGCCTTCGGCTAAGCTGCTGTGACCTTTCTGCTCCACCCGCTTTTCTTGCAGGTGGCCAGTGGAGGAGACACCAGTCAGGGTCAAATTGAGATCTTTTCCTTGAATAAACCCACACCGTACGTGGTCAGGTCCTTTCAGGTGGGTTCTCCAGCATTATGCCTGGAGTACGTGCCAGAGCAGAACTTGGGTGAGGAGACCGAACATGGGATCCGGCGGAACAGCGCTATCTGTGCGGGACTTCAAGATGGAAGGTGAGACAATCTGTGACTCGTGACAGCTCTTCCACAGAAGTCAAGTTCTGCAGCTTGTGCACAGACCTACCCGGGTGTCAAATATATGCTGGTTCTCAGAACATACACAGCACCTGTGACTTTTTCAAAGGTTAGCACCTTGTGGTAAATATTAACCTGAGTCCGACCGATTGAATCCCAAGACTTTCGAGTGATGACTGTAAGCAAAGGAGTGCATAGTTAAGTAAATTTAGGCATTTATCTAGTGTCTGAAAGTCAAAGATTCCCTTTAGTAATGCGGCTGAAAATAATTTAACTGTTTACGTTCGTTTCTGTACGTAAATTTTTTATACTGTTAACTGTCGTCGATTTTAAAAAAGCCTCAGTCAACTAAGTAGCACAAGGGAACTGACTTAAGCGATCTGATCACTATTAAAAGCAGCACCAAGATGCCAGCAAGCTGTGTCAGAAAAGCACATTAAGGCTGTAGCGATAATCCAAGTGTGATGGCAACAAATTCTGCATACGTTCCTGTTCATTCGAGCAAAACAGCGACCTAAGAGAAAGAGCAGGGATGAAAAGGCCAAAGAAGGATAGGAAATGGGCTGCTGCTTGAATTTGGCTCCTAACCCTTACGATCCTAACCCTTACGAGACCTTCCCACACTCCTCTGGGTCCACGAGCAATATGAACCAACTCTGTGGCCAATTCACGTCAACATCACTTTTGGTCACTGCCAGCCTCGCCCGGGCTGAAGAGCCACTCATCTCATTGTATGTTTAGACAGGACGGACAGTTTAAGACAGGGTTGGATTCCCTGTGCTCGCTGGCACTGCGTGTTTTGATGTTTATGCCACATTCACAAAATCCCAAGCTTATTCAGTCTTTCAGGATCTCTGGCACAAAAAATGCGGCCAACTGAGATAAATAGCATCAGAAAAACAGTGTACCTTTGCTCGCAGCAGTGTTTAATACCAGTCATTTGGACAAAACTACAACTCCAAACTACTGTCTATGCTTTCATTTCACTCTCTTTCATAGGTCTGGAACTGTGGATTTTTAATAGGTCTGCTTATTGATGTAGAGTTGCTACTAAACCCTGGTGTAAGCAGCTCCATTTGTGTTGTTTTTCCTCTTCTTTTCATCAGAATCCTCATTTTTAGTGCCATTGACACTGCAGCCCAGTGCCTCCTGACTTTGACTAACCCTGCTGGGTGTCCAGTGCTGTGTTTGAAGCACTCGTCCCGCTTCCTCTTTGCTGGGCTGAGTGACGGAGCGGTGATGGTGTTCTCTCACAAAAAAGGAGGTAGGGGCCCGAAGGACCAACACACTGCAAGTGTAGCAATACGGTATAATGATAATGAAACTCTGAACGTATGTTTGCATGAGAGAATGTGCGTGTGTGTTTGTCTCTGTGTGTTTGGAGAAAACCCATCAACATCACATAAATGTGTTGCGTGTGCGGTGTTGCTGTGTCTCACTGTATCCCTGCTTCAGCTTCTCCAAGCCTTGACAGAGGCCAAATTACTATTTTTCAAAATAGTGAATAGCCTTGCGGGAATTTAATGAACCTGACAAAGCAAAAACCTGGCTTGGGTTGAGAAGTATCGGTGTGACAAACTTCAAGTCTGTGGCTTGAAGAATAAAACTATGCAAAAAGAACAAACAAACAGACAGACAAACATAGGTTGAAATTTATAGATACGTGGATTTAACGTGGAAATTACAACTGAAAGTTCGGAAACTGTCACCTACGCTTACACACGAGCTCGGCCCAAGTCACGAAAATTATTACTACACTGGAATGGTCTGCTTTCCCAATGGTAAGCTGACCGTTTCATATGTTTTAAGTATGAGATATCATGTCAGCCCAGATATTAACATTTGAAAACATCAACATTCACACAACCCTTTCAGAAGACTATGGGTAGAGTCAGGCTTACTGTGGAAGGTAGCTTCCACATAGTGCTGGAGCAGTGTCATCAGTTTGTCAGAGGTGTTGCCATTGGTTACTGCCACTTCAGCCAATTATGAGCGAAATCCAGAAGTTGTGGCCTTCTCGAGTCACGGTGGGACCAACAGCTGTGAGAACAATGGGTTTGAAGTCCCTTTCATCACACCGTAGTAATTCTAGCTTAGCACTTTCCCTGTGAGCAGGTATCTCCACCCAGCCCTGCATATAATGTATAAGATTAATCATGGTTCTCCATTGTGCTGGCATTAAATATTACATTTTTCTTATTATGCAAAACAGGAAAAACCACGGGGGAGTGGAGCGTAAAACAGAATTTGCATTTTTCTTTATAAAAACATATTAAGAATATGCACCTCTGAATGGTTCACCAATTTCTCAAATTAAGCTCACACTTGTACAGAGACCTATTTTAGGAAATGTATTAGATGTACAAACAATGTGTATTTGCTCGAGGTGGAATTACTTGTACGTTTGTGTGTACGGCGTTATTCAAAAAGAACTGTGCACTTTTGTAAATTTATTATTCAGAAAGCACCGTATCGGCATTTAATCTAAACAGATTTGTCATCCCCTTTTGTTTTTGTCCAAATTATTGCACTCGTGGGTCACAGGCAATTCCCCCTTAATTTTTTTCCAACTTAGTAATAAATTCAAATTTTTTAATTACACTGCATACAGAATACATACTTGCACAAAATTACCTCTCCTTTTATTTATTTATTTTTTTTTACCAAAAATTGAAATTGTGCGGAATGGCCCGAAATTTATTTATTTATTTTGTTTGTTTGTTTGTTTGTTTGTTTGTTTGTGGAATTGTGTCGCTGTCCATTCAGCATCATTTTGATTTTTCATCACAAGGGGCAATATTGTCTAAGTATGGCGGTGCTGGGGCTGGCTCATTTGGTGTTCTGCAAGAAACTGTTTGCAAAGTGTCACCCATCCATCCATCCATCCATCCTACTTAGGGTCACCATAGTTCATGGACTCATTCAGTTGTAGGATATGTACACATCAAGATGCAGGTAGATGGTTTATTGGTCATGGACATATACTCTATGTATATGATGGTGTGTTCTAAATGAAATATTTCAAATAAAAATAAATAAACTGAAAATGTGAAGCCCAACAGCTCTGAAGTCTGCCATATCTTTGAGGATAGACACTTTGGGTCTTCAAATCCATCACTAGCTGCCCATATTCTTTTCCAGTCTTGTATTAAATTACTAGTTTTAGATCTCCGAAGAGCACCGGCACATCCAGTCTAATCCCTTGGCCCCCTAACACCTTGGGCCACGATTCAACAATACGGGCAAGGTGTGTAGCGGTGACCGAAGGGATGGCTTCAGAGCGGAGTTTGAAAGGAAAGGAAAGCGACATTTAAATTTACGCCAGGCAATTAACCCGAGGCAGCCGAGAAGCGGCATGAAGCTATTCTGGTTTCAAAGGCAGAAATAAACAATTCAAAATCTTAAGTAAATGGCTCGGCGTATTTCTGTCTCTAATTTTGCTTCATTAACACGTTGTGAAGGAGAAAAAAGCGTGCATAATGCAACTTATAATGGCCACCACGTGCATTGTGACGGCTGCCCAACAGTTAAAGTGGAAAGAAAAAGGTTGTCACCTTCCAATTAATAGAGGGAAAATCATCTTCGCAAGTCTGCAATATATTTCTTCTGATGGGAGACGATATGTGCCTGACAACCGTGGTTGAAACTCGGTTTTATTCGCTAACCCTTGCGCTGCTCACCTGATGCACAGCAGGTACTGTAGTGCGCTGTTCGAATACATTTTTAAAGCGAAGGTTGTCGGTTCGAGTCCCAGGAAGGCTTCTGCTGCGGCAATTTTTTCAGAGCCGATTTAAACGGAAGTTCCCTTCTCAGGCGCACACCTGCAGGCAAAAGTTTGAGCATGCCCAGGCAGCACATACCTGTGTGAGACGAAGGAGACTAAAGGGTTCAAAGCAGCGCGCATGTTTCCCGCCTCTTTGGAATTCGTTGCGGAAGAGCCGAATTCCTGCTGTAGTCTTCCTGCTTCCTGTGTTCCAAATATCATCAAACTATTGTAAATGGGGGGGTCACTGTGGATGAAAGCAATAATTTAGTCTGCGGTAGTAAAGATTTCCCTGTATTTTTTTTTTTTTTTTTTTTTTCTCTCAAACCTCTGATGTAGGGCTGTGGAGTTCAGAACCCTGCTCACAGGTGAAGGTGGGACTTGAACCAGTGAGAGCCCTGCTAGTTCTTGAGGACTCAGTATGGGCCAGCAGTGGGAACAGGGTGGCTGTCATCGAGGGATCCAACCTTCACACCCAGGTAGGAGGTGCAGCTTCTGTGTGAGCGTCTGCTTCTTGCCTCCCCCCTCCCCCACACCCACGGCCTCGAGCCTCTAGGCTGAAAAATAATAAATAAACAAACACTCTGTTTTCTTGCTCACCACCTACTTTTTAAAACTGTGATTTTGCTATGGGTTTTTTTTTTTTCGGATTATTAATCATATAGTTGGCATTAAAATAACGGCATGTCAGTGAGACTGCAGCTTGTCTCCTGCCTGCATTCGACAGACCTCTTCTTTGCACAGCTGACCCACGTATGAAAACACCGTGTTTTACAGCAGTAATTGGAAACTTTTGGCCTCTTGTAAGTAAGCTCTGGGTGTACAGCTGGCAATGAAGGTCGGAGCCCAAGGAGTTTCCTTTTCCCAGCTCCAGGCTGGCATTAAGCTTCATCTGTTGTGGGCTGGTCAGCTGAGAAGTGAGGAGGTGTTTTTGTGGGCTCTGTACCAATAATCTCTCTGCAGAACATCAGCCAGAGGATTCTGGTATCTTTTGCCTGAAAGAATGTTCTGGAATGGCAAACCATAGCTGGGGTATGATGCCGAAGTGTGTATACCAAGTGTGATGGAGCAGCTTCACCAACAGACCTTAAGATGTCCCAGAGAGAGAGAGGGTTCTTTGTCAGTGGCTCTTCTGGTAGATGGCTGGTGGTTTTCACCCCTTCCTCACCACCAAGTACTGTGTGCCATTTGTACCTTTAAGCACAATTCAGCTAGCTTTGTGGGGCTTCAGGCGACACCTCACGCCGGACTGAAAATATCGGCAAAGTGTGCGATTGCCACCAGTCCTTCAGAAACATTTCGACCCACAACCCCTTGTTAAGCACCTTGGCATTCTTGTATCATCTTCAAGTGACACTTTGATAGGACCTCCTTGAACTATGGTATTACAGGATATAACATTCTATATTATGGGTAGATAAGTCGTTCAATTTAGTCCTTAAGCTCTGTTTTACCTGTTCTGTTTTTTTAATCTAATTTTCAGTCACCCTCAAAACGTACAATTCGCTGAGTGAACTTTTTCATGGATAATGAAGATCATCTTCTTTAAAAAAAAAAAAAAAAAAAAATGTGTAAATAACAGCTCCATGTCAACCTCAGACAATGACCAATAAGGTGAAGCTCTTCAAAACATTGGGCTGCCGAGGCTCAGTTTTTAAGTGAGTACTAGAGAGATGGCTGAAGGGTTACGTAGTTTTATTCACGGAAGAACAGACTGATACATACAAAGTGCTGCTGTCAGAAGGGAGAGGAGGCGATAATTTTAGGGGGCCCCACACGTAGAGAAGACTCTTTTTCTATTTAAAACATGGTTAGACCAAGGGCGGGGCGGTATTATATCACACAGTCGAATGCCGCATGAACTGATGTCTTCGATGGCAACCACTGCGCCCACCACAGAGGAAACCACTTGCTCGCTGAATGAAATGCCAGGCTGAGGAAGGGGAAACACATCATATTTGAAGGAAAGAATCTCTGATGGAGCTTTAAAGAGCTTCCGAGACCCGTGTGGCAATTTGGATTCAAAAAGCCAAACAAGCGAGATCCAGCATCGGCACGGGGGAGAGAGAGAACTGCAATGACTTGCTGCTTCATTTACAGATAGTGGTGGGAAGTCATAGGAAGGTTATGATTATTCTGCCTCAGGCAAAACTCTTTCTTCTTTCTGAATCATGAATACCTCTGGATGCTACCAGCCTGGGCTTATGCTATGGCAGATGAGGTGGGGGTAGTGGGGGGTATATATTTTGTGCAAAAAAAAATTAAGTAAGAATGGCGCAAATAAGCAGCGTGCATGGCCTTCTGTGACACTTATTTGCATATTCTTCATGGGTTTGCTTCAATTGTTTTTATCTGAGGAAGCACTTGAAAAAATGATTGGGTACAGTTAGGAACCCTGTGATAATCAGACGTCCGTGGGCAGGCGTTGGCGGTTCCACTGCGTCGGACTGTTTTGGAGAAGTGTTTTTTCCCTCTAGAGTTAGAAGACGGAGATTCGAGGCTAATTGCAGTACATGAGCTTGGATTTGATAGACTGCTCCTTGGTCTGTCTCGCTTGTACATCCGTTTCTCCATCCTTGCTTCTTATCTGATCAAGATTTTTTTTTTTTTTTTTTTTTTTAAGCTGGACTTCATTCAGAATTTTCCCTTACTTCCAAGTCTGGAAACGTATGAAGGAATTCATATTGAATTTCATTCAGTGATCCGTTTTGGCAGAGGAAAAAAAAAAAAGCAAAAGCCATGCCTTCTCCACAATTTTCACGATGAATTGCCAACTTTCACCATCTCAGCAGCCTCTAACACTGCTTCTTGTTCTCCCAAATCTTTTCTGTAGAGGTTTGAGGCCCACCAGGACCTGGCCATGAGTGTTTCTCACATGGTGCGCTCAGGCGGCGGAGTGTGGATGGCTTTCTCCGAGGGCTCTTCCATCCGACTGTTCCACACAGAGACCCTGGAGCTCCTGCAGGAGATCAACATCTCCACCCGCTTGGTGTTCCTCAACTCTAGTGAGTCTACTAGAAACTGTAGCACCATTGGGTTCAGAAAAAAGTTGCCCCCTCACTCCAGATCCTACTTCTTCCCTTGAGGATTAACTCATCTTTACTCTCTACACATTCCAAGTCCAAGAAAAAATGGCGTCTACCATTCTGTACCTCGGCAAATCATTTCATCATCATTTCAAGACAAACTAAAGTTACTATTTATTTTCTTTATGTTTAGATTGGAATAGCTTTGCAGGTTTGGGACAGCCAAGATAAAATGATCCAGGTAAAAGCAGATGTTAAACTGTGAGCTAGAGCCTAAAGGAGGGGTGACACGAGAACATCTGCCCTACATTAGCTGCTTTGGAGGGCTGAATGTGAAACAGAGAGATGGCAGGGTATCAATTAAGCAGCACCACCTTCACCTCCGCTCTGGACAACTCGGTTGCTCTTGCTGGAAGTTGTTCCACTGTTCTGGGCTTCGGGGAGTGACCTGAATAAGTAGGAGTCACAAGACCCAAAAGGCAAATGTGATGGAGCTACTAGGTTAGAGGGTAGAATTCATAATGGCAGAAAGTCTCCACACAAACCTTGAGACTGTGCTTCTGACATGAGAGGTTGCTATAGAAACATTTCCTGCCTGACTTCAGCATCGCTGGCTTACAGAATGTACCAGTCCTGCACTCGTGTCTCAGTGTCCTGCAGTTTCCTTAAAGGCGTCTTTCTCTGTTTTCTTTCTCTGTCACTTGATCACTGTTTATAGTTCTTCTCCCCACCCCTCTTCTTATCTCGGTCTTCTTGGCATGTTTCCCTCTGTATTTTTTTCCATTTTACTCCATCAAGGGATCTCCTTCTTTCTTCTTGTCACCACTTCTGATTCATCCAGTCACCTCTCCATCCACACGGGCCATCATCTCTCATTGATTTCCCCCCGCCCATGTTCCTTGGGTCTATTCTCCTCTTTTCATGTTCTTCTCTCTCCTTGTCCCTCTTCCTTTCTTTTCCTCTCCCTGTGCACACCATCCTCAACATGGATCTCCTCGCACTCTCCACCTCCTCGGGTTGAGTCTCGATGAATGAAATTTTTATCAGCACATTGCAGCGTATCCACACCTACTTGCAGAGAAGCACACAAACACACTCGCTTAATGCGAAGCAAGAACAAAGAGGCAAAAGGTGCATCACTGCCATTCGAAGGCATCTTCAACCTCGCGATATAATGAAGTGAATCACAGCACCAAAATGGCATAATTACACTAAAACTTTGTCTGTTTTAGCTCATTTGTCAACAATAAAGGAAAAAGAGTTTCAGTTCTATTCCCAAACTTTGAAAATGTGTGTTTAGGTTCTTACAAACTCTGTTCTCTATTTCTCACAGTTCTTTGGTGGCAGATCTGACCCTTGTCTCCTCCGACTTCACCTCATCCGTATCTTCTTGTCTCTGCCGTCTTATGTGGCAGAAACAAGAAACGTTTTTGCTGATGGAAACAAGGCCGAGGCATTGAGCTACGGTGGCAGAGCAGCGCAGTGCATTCAAAACCTAAATTTCCGATTTTTGAGGCTGCCGGAAGCTCAGGGCACTGACGCTCCGTGTCCGGATCGTGCGTGCTTGAATGCAGGAGGCAGCTGGTGAAGGATGACTACTAGCGGATGTGCCGGGGGGTCTGTTTAGTGGCGGGGGTCCTGGTTTGTTCTGTCTAAGAACAAAAAGCAGAGCCCAGTAATTCAAACGTGTTGTGCAACAAAATCACTAACACCCTCCACAGCCCTTCTAATCTCAAAAGCCAAGCGGCACGAAAGACCCGCGATGTTATTTAAGATCAATGGCCTGCTATTCCCTAATGTTATTCCCAAACCTATGATAAAGAATAAATTAATGATCAGCTTTTAATCCCGACTCTAATACTTCGCATCTCAGTGGGGACACTTGCAAGCAGTAAACAACCGTCAAGTTTTTAAAGCGAAGAGGCAAGTGGGTTCCTTCACTAATAGATTAAACAGTCTTTCCCTGTGGGTAAAAAAATGCTTCAGTGAAAGAGCACCGGATGACAGTTATTGTTCCAGACATTGCTTCACTGTAAGCGTCATTGCTCTGCATCTGGCTCATACAGCACATTAGAAGCCAATGGATATGGAAAGCATGGTTTGAAACAGCTGCTGTTCTGCTCTGTCAGGAAGGATCTATTGGGTTAACGTGCGCAACTTCACGAAAGATTGTCGTGATACGGAGGAACCCCCGTCCGTGTATATTTGGAGGCAGTCATAAAAGTTTTTTGTGCCCTTTACATTGTTGATAGTATTAGTTTGGGTGGGAGTTGGAGGGCTGAGGGCTTGGGGTTGTGGGATGGAGCTCTGCACAGAGACTGCAGTAGCCGGCTGAAGGAGCATGGTGTATTCCAGACTGTTCCAGGCCTTGGGAGTTGGTCATCAGGGAAAGGCGTTAATCAACACAAATGTCTGCACACGGGGTGCCCAGTGATGAGAAGGCACTGAACTGGGTATTGGCATTCACCTCCTATGGGCTGAGGATGGAAGCCAAGGGTCCAGTGGTTACAGGGGGTGGTCATGAGTTCTAGTGAAATGGTAATCAATTACGCATGCCAGGGGGCATGGGGCAGCTGAATTACAGAGAATATAGGATGAAGAAATGAGAAAGCAACTTTTCTAGACTGTGAAGTGTCTGCGATTCCTATTACTTTGTGTCCCTTTGGTCCAACAGGTCAGCAGAGTGTCCGTGTTACCAGCCTAATCGTCTCTCAAGGGCTGCTGTGGGTAGGCACTGCCCAGGGCATTATCATTGCTCTGCCTGTGCCCAAGCTGGAGGGCATCCCCAAAGTAACAGGTAAAGCCTGGCCACCCTTGCCTCTTAGTTCTGTCATTCTCTTTAAATCTGACTGGAAATAACAAAGTATGTGATATTTAGTTTATCACTTGGGCCATATTTAAGCAAAACATTTAGCAGAGATGCTGTTAAGACTGTAAAAAAATCCAAAAGATGTGCTGATAAGTACTTTCTGAGAAGCTAATGTTGCTTGAGATTTGTGATGGTCAGTCTTTGATGCTGTGCATGACCCTGTTGAAGGTCTTCCAACATGGTCATTGCAGGGAAGGGGATGACCTCTCTAAATGCACACTGTGGCCCGGTCAACTTCTTGGTGTCCGCCTCAAGTGCCCTTGCATCAGAGCTGCTGAAGCGGGACCCATCTGAGGACAGGAGGGACACGTCAGGTGGGGGGGGTGAACAGCCTGAGTTGGTGAGCCAGGAGCCCAAGTTGTTGGCTAGTGGCTCCAGAAGAAGTGTCCTGCTGTGTTACCGGCTGCACTCCACCGCAGGGTTGCCAGGCAAGCTGCTGACAGCGAGGCCAGATTCCACGCTCACCAACTTTGTCAATGAAACTGATTCGCCTGAACAAGGTCCTGAAGATAGCGCCATCTACGGTCTGGGTGATGACCCTGAGGTGTGGGTGCGGGGCCGTTCCTCTGCTAGAGACATGGCCCGGAAAGAGAGAGTGGTCTCAACTGCCATAATCTCCGGCGGCCGGGGCTTCCGCCGCTTGGGCGAAGGCTCCCTGCGGGGTGATGGCAGTGCAGCCGACTGCACTCTTATGGTTTGGCAGCTCCCTCTGACAGTCTGAAGGGTGATGGAAGAAACTTCTTCCCCTACCAAGGCAAGAACAGTGAGAGGAAAGACAAAGAGACCTGAGTGCAGACGTCATATGTGAGCTTGTGAATGCTGCCTCAAGGTCTCCCTCCAGTGTACAGATGCGAACATCCTGTGCTGGGAACCAGGCCAGGGTGGCGATGATGCTGCTGTCACATCTGAGCCCAGAGTCGTGTGTGTCACAGGCTTGGCACATGATATGGCCCCAAGTGACTACACATCTAGCAGTAGGCACAGTCCACGCGAGTATGATCCTTTGGAATTGCCCTAACAGGAGATGTTATGTAAATGTGCCCTTTTCAAATCGCAGAAGAATACCCCATATATGTTTAAATCAAATTTCATCATGGGTGTATTTTTCCATGTGGGAAAATTGAGCTACGAAAATTAGCCTCAGTCCTGCACTTTCTAGGTGTCAGCAATGTTTGCATTTTGTTGAATGCTGTTTTGCGGTGTTGGCCACTGTTTTCCACATACGCTTGTTTGAAAGAGAAGCTTGATGATCTGTGACGGCATCCAGCGTAAGAGCGCCTCAGCTGCCACGTGGGCCTTTTTGGCCTTTGCAGGTAATGCAGTCCTTATATTTACTTTTAAAACAAATTCATTCAAGCCAAAACTCGTACGATGGCCTATATATCCTATACTATGACTTGAAATGTGTAATGCTGCCAAACCCCTTCTTCATCCCTCCGTCCGTCCATTATTGGGTTAATTTAGAGGTCATACGATGGCTTTTGTGCATTTGTTTTATGTTCCCTGGACAACTGAGAGCAGAATTCCATCTGTCCGTCCGTCTGCCCGTTCATCCATCTGTCCGTCCATTATCGGATTAATTTATAGGTTATCCATCAGCTTATGTGCATTTATCTTCCATACACAATTGAGAGCTGAATTCTATCCACGAATCTATCTCACAAGTCTCATTTTCAGCTGTCACTCCATCAACCAGCTTTCTGCTGATCTACAGCCCATGGAAGTGAGACAGGATACACTCCGGATGCGAAGCTAATCCAGAATCAAGTACAATCACACACTGGCTCACACAGCGAGAGCTAAGTGTCCCTAAACAACTGATAAAGAAACTGAGAAGAACATGAAGCACCTGGATAAATCCCAGGTAAATATCGGTGGATCGTAGCGATAATGTAAGCTGTAAAAATGAAACGGCTGCGTGACGTTGCAAGAAGGAGGTGCTGCCCATCGCCGTCATGTAGCCCAACAAACTCTCTAGATCCTCCATTTGTATTCTCAGACAAGTGTCTTCAAGCAGCTACTGTGCTGGGGAGAGAGGATGGGGTGTAATTACTAACAGAAGAACCCACATCACCCCTTCAGGTCAGAGGTCTCGTGCATATGGTCACCTGAGCACAAGTGGGGTGAGTGCGGTCTGGGTGATTGATTCCCATTTTTCCGGGAAGGAAACAAACCGATGACGAGCGCTCGGCTCGAAATGGACAGTGACACTTTGGGGAGGAAAAAGTGAAGCGAAGGGGAATTTTATTGCGCTCAGTTGCTTTCGTTGGATGCCATCCATGACCATCTGCAGATGCTGTGAACATTGCTTCAGGGGCATTGTATTGTACACGGGTCTCCAGGCCCAGCGCTAACCAGCCCTGGGTAATTTAGCGTAGCATATAAAACCAATTGGATTAAGACTTTGCCGGAACACAGTTGGAGACCCCAGGTTGTTGTAGTTACTGTTATGTCGTTTAATTACTTTATTGCTAGTGTGCTTAATATGCACTTGTGGGAGATTGGGATGGTGGGGTAGTTTTCCTCCAAAGTCTCTCAGGTACTGGCCCACCTGTAAAACCTGGTTAACACATTATTTATTCCCTTCATTCATGCCTGTGTGTACACCACTTCTTTGCTGAACCTTGTAAAAAAAACAAAAATAAAATTTCTTAGCAGAAGGTGTTTTAATAATAATAATAATAATGATGATGATGATGAGGGTTGGAAAGGGATTACAGATCCTAAAGTATAAAATCTCAGGATGTCTCAGTGTTAATTCCCTGCAAAGGCAAAATGTAGCAGAGAAGTAAAGGATGAACGTGTGAAACTGGCCTGTTTGAAGAAGGCTTCACTACAAATCTAACCCAATCCATCTTGTTCCACACAATTAAGAGTACATTAGTAGATTTAAACTCCTAATACAAACCTTTCACCAATAAAAAAAAGTGGGGATTCGAGGGGGTCATAACTATTTTATTCACCTACCTCATGTTACTGAGAAAAAGTACGATAGAAAACCGACCGAATTCACAAAATTGTACAGTTTGAGGGTTGACATTTTTTTTTTTTTTTGGAATGGGTGTGTGCAGGTGGTAGTGAAAAAATGGGAAAGCTGTGATGCTGACATTCTAAGCTGTTTTTCCGCTCTGTAGGACACAACCGAAGTCTTGAACCTGGGCTCAAGCAGCACTGGTCCGCCTTCCTTAACTTCTTGAAATTTTAAACTGCAGGTCCTAATAATTTGTGTCTGGGATCAAACTCCAACCTGACAACTTTCTTATTTTAAGCAACAAGTCAACCATATCTCTGTGGTTGTTTTGCCTAAATATGATCATGTTTGCTATTTACTTAACCCATAAACTATTAAATCAGCCCCACTTAATCGTTACAAATTGATCGATGGCAGTATTTACGAGACAGTCTTTTACCACAAATATTGCAGTAAAAGTAAAAACACAGTATGAACACAGCAAAGATTTTACAGCAAGCCATTTGTGACTTAATGGTGGATATCTGCGGGTACCAAATCAAACAGCTGATGCCATCACGCTTGTCACAACCTCACATCGTGCTGTGCGTCCACAAATAAACATTTTTATAGACTATTTTGTCGTGTTATCGTTTGTTGCTTTGAGTTACCCATTAACTAGCATCTGCTAGAAACTCATTGCCACTGCTGTTTTAAATAATGAGACAAATAAAACCTCAGACCGAGAGACCTGGTGAATCAATGGTCTGCAGGGTAAATTGACACTCCTTTTCCATTAGCCCAACCGCCAAACACAGGGAGTCAGTTCTGGGCCTTGGAGGTGACCATGCTTAGGCTCCCACAGTTGCAGCGAACAATGGGGTGAGGAAAAAGACCCCGGAGGTCTGCTTTCCTTACATAATCCTACTGAGCCAAGTACACTCACGTGCTGACTGTTTTCTGAATCAGTGAAGCCAATTTGAAAATGAAATAGATGTATTTGAAAGAGCTTTAGATTATAATCGACAAGAAATACTGAAAGTGTTGATTCTCTTACTCTGTGTCTCCTCTCCAGCCATTCATTATCAATCACAACTTTTCCAGTGCACGTTTATGATGGTCTAGAGCCTGGACTGGAAGCTTGGGGCATGAGACAGAATAAAACTGGGTGGGATGCCAATCCATTGCAGGGTAGTTGCATATAGCGTAAGCAAGACATCCAGATCGGTGGTTCAGGGCCTTTTCGACAAATGCGGTATCCTCAGCAGCAGGACACCACCTTGAAGTTCTTTCACTCTTGCGTAGTGTCAAGTTGCCCATTGTCTCCAGTAGGGTGACCATTATAAATCGGCCACATCCGCGCAGGCAGGAAATTGATAAGAGAAGACCGGGTTAAATAAGTTGGTGTTACGTACCGAAAATGACGCCTTTTTCTCTCCCTAACAAACTCATCTCGTTGCCTTGCATACAGAAAAGGGGTGTGTGTGGTACCTTTGGGTTTTTAGTAAAGTAATGGGGGATGGCCTGTAGTGGTGCAGTGGGGTCAGCTGGTGCCCCACAAGTCCTGGGATGCTTGCTTGTGAGGTTCAAGTCCAGCTCAGGGCTGTGTGCAAAGTTTGTATTTTCTCCTCTGGGAAGGGGAAAAAAGGCCAGAAGAAGGTTCTTGCCTTGAAAACCACACCAGTGATTGCCTAACATGGCTCGATGGCCTTTCCAAATAAATAATGCATTTTAAAAGGTACAGTAACATCCAGAAATCAAAATTACGCTTCTGTTGAACGTCAGCGTGAGAACCACACTTCGGTGGCGCCCGTACTGCCTTAATTTACCTGTTGGCAGTACCACAGCACAGATGAATGGTTGAGGAAGTGCCACGTTGGTAATTGGGATATGGCTGTCTGGACGCGGAGCCTGAGGAGAACTTCTCGAGAACTCACAGGCATCTGCGCTACCCATGTAATTGTTTTCAGCTGTGCAAGCGTGAGGATGTCACATCTGAAAATTAAAGGAATTAAGGAAGACGGGCATCGGGGCGCTTGATAATTTAATTGCCGAGTCCCAGGCGCACCTGTCTGGCAGTTTAATTGAAAAATTTCCAGCGATTAGAACACGATCGCAGCTTAACAACGCATCCAAAACATTTAAAGGCAATAAAATCGTAAACTTGACGCGCGATGCTTTATGTCGCTGGTGTGCCGCAACAAAAGGCCTAAACGTGAGCGGCCCCAGGGGTTCGGGTATGTTTGAAGTTTTAAAAGTTCTTTATATAAGGTTGAAAACTGACTATAGGTTTCAACTTAAGAGAGGGATAATTTTATCATGTTGGCAATACATAGATACCTTTAGATCTGTGCTTTTCTTTATAAGAATGTCATCTGTGTGTGACTTTAAGCACTTTACTGTTTTATGTAATTGGGGGATTGCTTTAGTCTGTGTAACGGGGGAAAAATTTCTGACTCATACGAGGGACTGTCAAAAAATGCAATGAATTTTTCCAGTTCTGAGACGGGGATAAAATTTGTACTTTTTGGTCAGCCCTAGCTTGGCCACAGAAGAGCATCTTCTCTCTGCCTCCCTAAAACAGATATTTGACATACATGCAAAAATAGACAAAGAAAATTTAAAAAAAAAAAAAGATTCATATAGCTGTTGACAATAATGGAAACGTTCAAGTTTTTAAAAAAAAAAAAAAAATCCACTTAACGGTCGTACGCTTTAGAGGGGCATTTGTTTTCAGTCATCCGCTACTGCGTGCACGATATTAACTTCCTTAACAGCTCAGTAAAAAGTTATTGTCTGTTTTGTCTGCATTTTTTGCTTGGCTTATATTTGTTCTTTCATTTTTTGGCATTATTAGTAATTATTCATTGATTCTACGTGGTGCAAAATTTACCACTCATGTTTATTCTTCAAATCTGGCTACACTTTTAGGCTATCCGCTGCCTTTTTAGTGGTCTCATGAGGACCGCAACCCTTGCAGCTGACTGTCTAAGGGTAAACCATAAATCCTCTCAGAACAGAACCTCATAAAACCACAAGTGCAAAAATTCCCCCTTGTCCCAGACAAAAGATTATCAGGTGTGTTTGCCTGGTCTTTGCCGGCTTGACCCGCACCCCAAGCCGACATTTCTATCAACGATGTATCGGGAGACATCAGTCAACCTGCGTAAGCCACCACTGTCACAAACCCATACTGTGCCAACTTTCGGGTTTACTCCACATCAACAGCGTTCCCCCCCAGGTTCCCACTACTCCTTTGTGTTGGAATGGAACTTCAGCAGAGCACTTGAACACTCAGCAGAATTCCGCTGGAGATTTTGTCTGTTTGCATAAGAAACCCTTCCTCTCCAGCATAAATCCCTTGACAAGTTCTGTCACACATTTATTTACATCTTCCTCCTTAGATGAAACGTTTTCAGGGTATTCCGAGATAAGTCGTCCACACCTAAGGCACATGTCACTTAAAGGGAAAGTCAAGGGTACATTTTTAAAATTAATTTTTAATGAGCTCTTCCTATTGCAATACTTTGATTTAACTCCTTCACCCCTCTGTAGTTTACTATTTTCCTCTATTTTTTTAAATTGTAATTTATGCCTTTTGTATGGATTTCTGTACAATTCATACATGAGGTCATTTATGCTTGGCCCACATTTTTAATTCTAATTTACGTGGGGCGTAACATTGCGGCGTTGCTCGGAAAAGGGCTTTAGCTACGCTTACAAGCGAGAACTTTGGTATTATTGAACAAAAGCGTCCAGGAACAAATCTTCTAATGAGGCATCGTGTACAAGAAAAGAAAATTCTGGTGTTTCAGTGCACCGCACCAGTCACTTGGACCAAACCCGATCTTCCCCAAGACGCCCTGTTGTCCAAGACCCAACGCTCACATCTCAGCCGACTGGCATTGGTAGAAAATGAACTGGAAAGGCAGACAGACGCGTCTCGTCTTTGCACTGGAGTCAGCAAAACCAGGAGCGTCTGGTGTTTGAATAAATTCACTGTGTGCACCCACCGCAGAAATAAATTCAATCTCTGTGACCCTGGAGAAGGGAAAAAAAAAAAATGTTTCAGTGACTGTTTGAATTCATTACAATTCCCATCTCTGCTTGCAGATGGCTTTTCTAGTGATACCCCACCCCCCGCTGTTTCTTTTTAGCTGATGTATTTTCAGCCCCAACCTCCAGCACCCCCACCCATTTAATGAATCCATTTCACAGACAACTTAATTAACAATCGGGCTTTGTCAGGTTTGCATCCCGCAAGTAGATGGTCGGGGCGCAGCTCCTTCTGAAAGCTGCTTGTTTTTTGTTCTCGCTGCACCCTTAAAACGCGGTGATGGCAGCGTGTAAAGTCTAAAATGTAACTGAGCAAACAACTTTCTCCCCCGTGTAAACGGATAAGGTTCTGCCTACACCACAAATCATAATCCCCGTTAATAAACATGATGTCGTGCATGACCAATAGGTTGTGTGGTTTGTAGACCACAGCCATCTGGCTAAGCCTGTCCCACAGGATAGAACGGCGGAGGAGCCATAATTCTTTGAAAATTATAATATCTGAGTTGCTTTTAATAGCGGAATATACTGATGATGTTTTCAGTTATGGAATTTCTTACTTTAGTTGATACTACACCCCCCCCCCCCCAAATGTGCCACCTGCGGTCCTGACGTAGGTAAAAAGTGTCCCAACACGCTGAGCTTCACCAATTCGATTTGATTATAAATCTTGCAAATATGAGCAAACCCCGCCTAGCGTGTGCTGCCCGGAAGCCCAGGTTTTACTCTGGCGTGAATTCGAAAGCCTAACCGGCTTCTTAAACTAAAAGCTGGGTCCGGTGCGGTTCGGCAAGTTATGAGCTGATCTGCAGACATCTGCGGTGATCTGCTGATGTGCTGCTGAGAACTTTTGCATCTGCGCACGCCCGAGTGGAATTAAATGCGTGCAAACAAACAGCAGAATGTTGAAAATAAAATGAAAATGCACTTTTATAAGATTTAAAAAAAATATTCTTCTAAAAATGTTCAGAGATATTTATATGTAGTATGCGGTAGGTCTGAGCCTGGGCTGGACTGTAGAAGCTGAAGTTGGTTTTGGGGTCGGTTAAGGTGACCTTGGTTGCAGTTGTACCTCACAGTGCGGCCATGATGGATGCTGCTATTGTGCCATCCCTGTACGAGTCTGCACGGCAATGACATCTGTCATTTTTTAAGGGAATAAAGATGGTTAATCCTGAAAGGGATGTTGACTCTCTGACCCGGACGTTACATCGGCGGGTTTCGTGAAGAGATGGAATTTTGTTAATTAGACGTACGGTGAAGTTGCCATGGCAGTGGCTTTGAGGCACACAAATGAACAAAGGCTTCCGTTCGGTCTCCATTGCTGTGTCGTGCTGAGACTTTAGCCTTCACTTTTCAGCTTTTTGTGAGCTTTTCGAAACCCAAGGGTCCTCAAAGACAAACGCGTGTGCATAATGGCCAGCGGTGCTTTATTCGGCACCACCTGGTTTATTTTTATTTGACCCAGCAGTGGAAGTTTTTGCATTTTTCCTGTTTTAAATATTTAACTTATAATTTGATGTATGGTAACATTTTTGTACTACTTCTATGCTGAGCACTTGTTACCTAGCTACCTGTTGCCTTTGCAGTTGATGTAGCTAGATTTTATTATCCATTCAGCAGCATTGAACCCACCCTAGCTTATTACACAGACAAAGCTTTACAAGTTACGTTAGAAAAAAATCCATCCGATTAAATAAATAATGTAAGTTAATGTTTTTAGCAAAATTTAGGTGTGGCTTACTATTCCTTTGCTAATTATATTGTCTAAATATTGTAGAACAATGCTTAAATACCATAATAATTTTTTTTAGTTCAGAACTATTGCTAAAATTTTGTAATTTAATTTTCTGTAAATATATTTGCCATCAAGCACCAAACAATGCCGTAGCTTGTCGGGTAGCCTCCATATTTGTATGCTAAACGAATAACTTTGAACTAATAGCTATTTTATTATCTTGGCATGAATGTGTACTTTTTTTCTTACCTTTCGTGGCAGTCGGAAGCCAGCCGGAGTCAGGTTGCCGCTATGTTACATCATGTGGGACTCGTGCCTTTCTAATTACACGGTAATAGAAACGGGATGAGGCTGTAAGTGCAACTGTATTACCGTAGTAAATGGTTTAAACACAAACTTTAACCTCTAAATGGGTTTTGCTGATTTCTGCACCTCTATAAATAAAATTAAGCTGCATTCATATTAATACCTGTTGAAATGAAGTGCTAACACTATTTAAAAATACCTCATTTAGGCTTTTCGGTGCTTTGTTATCAAGTTGCGGTAAGATTTTCCACGGCCGATATAATATTGTAAAAAATATTTTTTGGAATTTATCTAGTGTGAGCAAAACACATCTACATTGCATGGTAATGGTGGTACGGGTCCCTGGCGTGCACGTTTCTGACGTGTTGCTCTTCCGAGGTAGAGGTGTGCCGTCCTGACATGAAACCGACTCTTTTTGCAAACACGGTAAAACAGTGTCTCTCTCCTGAGTTCCCATTAAGAAACGCATGGCTTGCAGAATCCCGATCCACCCCAATGTGTCACACGCCTCCTTTCAGAAAGGCTGCAGCTAGGTCTGCTTAACTGAGCCTTCTTCTTTGAAGTTCCATTCTCCTAAGCTGCAAGGAGTTCAGAACTACTTGTGTGAAGCCCCCTCCCGCCCTCACTCTCTCTTTTATGGTAGCAAAGTTCCTGACTGACGTCCAGATTTACCTTGCAGTGTTTTTCACCCCGACAGCTTTTCTCAGGTGTGAGCCCGGTTGACAGCTGATGCTGCTCGTTCTGTTTTTTCCTCTTGCTTTGTGATCGTGGACGCTGTACAGCGTGGTGGTTGCCTCGCAACAACAGTTGCGTATTTGAATCCCAGACCTTACTGCTTCGGTCCCTTTCAAAGAATGTAAACCAAACGGCTTCATTAAACGTCCAGTTGGATAGAACACGAAATGTATTTCACTTTGGCTTGGTTAAAGCAAGCAACCGCTGAACAAAGTTAGACTGCTTTCCTCATAGATGCAAATTAAATCCTCCTTTTTTCCACTCTGCTTTTTACTCTTAGTTGTAAGTTCCTTGTGAAAGGCATCGAGCTTAAGGAAAATGTACCCTCACCCTGCCAATAGACCCCTCTAATGATACCTACATTTGTTACAGCGTTCAGAGCAAAGCCGCAACGCAAATCGGCACATTTATCCGCCAGAAAATTCTCCAAGTTGTTTACCGTTCCCATCCTTCAGCACTCCACATAAATATTTTCTCAGCACTCTATTAGTTCATGAAAGTCACTTTTAAGCAGAGCGGAAGCTTGTGAATGCAACCTAGCCCGGTACAGACGGAGCCAGACTTTCACCGTCCACCTTTTATGAATTGCACAAGTGCGTTCGAAGGAGCGCAGGATAAAGCATTGTTCGTCGAACTCCAGAAGGTTCTTCGAATTGAAGGAGCGCTGGGGTGGTAATTCAACAAGTGCTGTTAACAATTTCAAAAATTCGTGGTTAGGACTGCGTGGAAGGTATAAATATTACCAAATTTATACACAGCTATGAAAATCCCAACCTTGTTTTAACATATCAGTCTTATATGTGTATACGCACATATTTATATCTCTGAATATAACTTTGCTGGATTGAGACCAACGATGTCACCCTGATGGAGCTGCTCTTCCATTTTTGAGGTCATTTTTTTCACTTTCTACATTCTCTCTAATACAAAGAGCTAATATGGACTTTATATTTACCAAATACTATAAAACACTATATATACCTGCCTTAATATGTTGATTATTAGCAGAGATGATATGAAATGTACTGTACATCCTTTAAAAAGTGCAATGCTTTACACTGAAAGGATGATATTTTTTAATGGAATAACAGAAAGCTTTTTTCTAGGACTGTGTTCTGATGTTTAAAACCCCTTTGGGCAAACCTTGATATTGCTGAGGTGGAAAAGTTTTCCTTGGATTTTTTTATTAAAACATACATGCAAGGCTGGATAGGCACAGCTGGCACAAGGGGCACATTAATAGGCACAGTTCCAGAGCTTGAAATTCCTGGTGCACCCCCATCCCCAAACTCAAACCTCAAATTCTACTCTTCCCATCGGTGCTTTAGCTATATCCATCTGCTTATAGCTACAGGCTTGGAAAGAGCCCAGGCTGGGCTTATGCCAGCTGAGAGGTGGGGTAGGAGAGGCTGTGAAACGGTTTGCTTGGAGCTCTGGAATCCCTGGAGAGGGAGAATAACTGAGGACAAACATGGCACGCATGATGCGCAACAAACATTCAATTATGGATTCATTCGCACATGCACGCACACACACAGGATGGTTTTACTGTAATGAATTTCCATTTACAAGCACCATGCTGTTGGCAGTCGCTGCTGCTGTCCCCCTCCCCAAAAAAATCTATACAATCTTCCCCTGATAGTTCTGAAAGATGGTCCCTGCCTAGAGGCCGCTGGAAGAAGGAGAACAAGTAGGAAGTGGGGGAAGGCACTTCCAGGGAGGTGAGGAGATGCCATTGCATCAGCACCACATAGGATGTGCAACTACATCATGGCTGCCATTACAGATTCCCTTAAAAAGGTGAGGTGACCTAGACCTTCAACCCCACATATGTTCAACACTCCATTTAACTCTGCACCTCTCTGCCACTCCTGCCACTGTGTTGACCTCCAAAACTTTACCGCCAGCCATGCTCATGGCTATAAAAGGCAGGCACAACAGGTATCTTGAGAGATGGCTTGGGTTCTGAGAAGCTTTATTTCCCAGCATGCTAAGCTAACCTAGCTTCTGAGGTAAGCAATTTTTTCTTCTAGTTTAAATGGTGTTTGGTTGCTTTTCTAAAGTTTGATATCACAATGAAGTTTGCAGGCTTTGCTGTGCAATACTTATACAGTATTTGGCTATTTTAAGGATGTTAGGTGGTTAAACAATATTTGTAACTCAGTCTGCCACCTCAGGTGAGAGGCTGGAGCCCATTTATTTGAGGCCCTTTTTCTAACTTCCTTGGCCTTTGAGGACGGCATCACTCATGGTGTGAACTTGCCTCTTCTCATGTGTGGCCTGGAATGGACCCGGCTCACAGTCGCTTGGCTGAAGTGTTTCTCGCCACGCCGAATTGCTGTGCTGCGTTTGTAAGCTTCGGCCATAGGGTTCTTGTGCTGGCTGGGCAGTGCGGTAATGTTTCACCTTATTTTACATGCAGTATCTCAACCTCTTGCGTTCAAATCATTGTTCTTCAGATTTATCCTTAACCAGACTGGTGCATCAAACTCAAAGGTATTTGTTTAAAGCACGGATGCTCTAGCAACAGGAAATGGTGTAGAATGGGTGGTCAGATGGTCAGCTCAGTGGTCCTTACAAACCACCTCCAAGTTTTATGTGAGTGGCTGGCTAGTTTATTTCTTCCTGTTTTAATTCTATTATTTTTATGCCTTTGTCCTTGTGTTTTATGGTGGGATTTAGCATCTCTGACTAAGCAGTGTTTTTCTCTTTTCCTTTTTATTTATACGATTTGTTGTGTTAATGAAGTTTTGTATTTGGTTATTACCCTACTTTGGGCCTTTGCGCATTTGCCAGAGCGGCCCCTCAATTGAAGGCTGGCATAGCCATCACTCGCCATTCACCAGGCAGAAATATTTTTATTGTCTGTCTCCCTTTCTATTAGGAATAATCTGCTTGCACGCCTAGAATTATTTAAAAAAAAAAAAAAAAAAAAACCATTTAAAAGGCACAAGGATTACATAACACTTGCTCATGACAGCCCACAAATAAGGTCTTGTTGTACAGCATTCAAAATAATTGTGACACATTGAATGAATATTTTCTTTTTGCATAAAATGTTCCGTAGAATCCTGCAGTACCAGTTTTGAATAAATAACTAATAACTAATTTGTTTGGCCTTCATTTTATTATGTAGCCATTATGAGTTGTTGAGGATGCGCATTGAAGAGTTTTTTTTTTTATGCCACATCCACCTCCTGATAACAAAACTTGTATTCCCTTTCAAGATGTCTCAAGATGTCCCTCCTGCCCCCCCCCAGCAACACTGATTTTGCTGAATATTAATATCAGATTGAACCGTCCGCAAATTTTTATTCTACATACTGAAGCCAGTCATTATGAAGTAAAATCTAGCTGAGGGTCCAAGTAAATTTAACTTAATTCTACTGATTTTGACATTTTGGTTAACTTTTTTAATTATGATGGAACATGATGATGAGTTTAGTGAATCATTTCCTTGTAGGGCTGCCGCCTAGGAACTTTAGGCAGTGCCCAAAGCAGAGAAATCAAAGGCAGGATTTGAATAATTTTTGCTTCTGTATTTATACCTCAGTTTACCATAAATTTACCAATTATCATCAGGTACATTATTGTAACTCCTGAGATGTTTAAATTTATTTTAATCGCTGTGCGGTGATTTGCACATTTTTACCGCAAAGTCATTTTAGGAGGAGCAAGTGTGGGGCAGCATCTGTAATCGCTGCTGTTTCTCCTGCTAAGAGAATGCGGGTCTGGATATTTATTTTTCAAGGAAGTTTAATGAAGTTAACGTTAATGCATCCTACAAATCTATCATTCATTCATTTATTAAAGCTGCAACTGAAAGTCTTATCACCGTCCAGGCGATGAACGGCACTCTGTTTCTCTGACGATAAGTCCCGAGTTTCTTTAAGTGAAAAAGATTTAATTCCCACGAGACCATCGGTGTCTTCATCCTTCTCGGTCACACTAGTAACTTTTGACACAGTAATGTAATGTTTTACAGGGGAATGATACCAGGCCTGCATGTCATTTTTGAATGCAACTTTACACCCTTAATGTGGCAGATATTATTAATAGTTTTTAATAGAACAACGCATCATATTTAACTTCCACGGCTGCTGATTTTTGCCAACTTTGCGCATCTGTCCTAGGCGAACAAAGCTTTCCACCAGAATAATTTTCAGCCATCATCATACAGGCATGATCTTTAAAACGGTTTTAATTTTATTGAATTTTAATTGATCCTTTGGCAGAAAACCATGTATTCCAGTATTAAAAGTTTGAGGAGGTTTGCTTAAAACCAAACTTTCCTGAGCCAAATACACAGAAATTGGACTCTTGAGGAGTCGAGGCTGGTTTCATGGACCAGTGAGTCAAAAAATGAGATGTTTGTGTTTAGCTTAGTGAGGACATGAGTTGGACCCGGGTGATTCCCACAGTCCAGCGTGGAGGAAGGAGTGTCATGGCTTGGGGCTACTAGGCAGGCGGCGGATCTCACAGAGTCCATGCCATTGCCCATCAGCATCACCATCGCAGGTTCAGTCTGTAGCCCACGGTGACCCCATCAGGGTGAAAGTAAAGATTTTTTTTCTCTTCCACATTTCTTTTTACCATATTGGTCCTTCACGTGGTGTCATTTTCAAGGAAAAGAAGTGTGAAGACCTCATGCGGTGGCTAAAAATGAGTATTGATATTTGTTGGCAATTTGATTAATTTATGATGTGTGTGTAGAGGACAGAAGCCATACTGAGAGCAAATATAAAACACAAGGCGTGCGTTGAGTTCTAATTGGAAAGCCTTTTAAAACAAAATCAATCCAAATGCTTCTTTCTGTATCAATGCTGCAAATTATACTTTTTTCCAAGCTCACGTTGAATGTTGATCCTCTTGAGTAGATATGAACTTGAGTTGGTATTTCTGCGGTCAGCCGGAGACTTCAGACCCTTTGCACCACCCAGTTGTGTAGCCCACAGTGTATTATTAAACTTACAGAAGAGGGGAGGTATGAGAGGAGTGGAAGGATGAGGGAGGAAGGCATTCAAGCTGCTGCCAGACAGTGAGTAAGTGATCTTCTGTATCTCTGAAATCCTTCTCCTCCTTGTCAGCGAACCATTTCGGCAGCTCAGTCTTTTTTTTGCTGAAAGATTGATTTACAGTCCCCAAGTATCTGGTGTGGAGATTGCTGCCCTACAACACACAAACATGTATCACACACACACACAATGTTGCAATCCTTTGCCAGTCTCTCCTTGCTCACCTTGGCTCCAGAGTGAGATATTTTGATTTAATTTTGCTGAGTTATTTTTGTCTCCTTTTCCTTGACACAAAATAATACTTAAATTAATGAAGTAAATAAATTATTAGAGACTTAGGGAACATATGTTTCTGTTTCCTTCGTTCAGCAAGTAGCCAGCTGAAGCAGACAAGTGGTCTCCAGGGAGGAGCCAAAGCAATGCCATCTTTTGTCATTTTACTGGAGAAGATGCAACCGGTTGGTTGGTGTCACCTTTAGCACCAGGGTCTTCCAAGCATCGCCAAACTGTGCCGTGTTAGTCGGACCTGCTGAATACCCCCTGGGAAAAATTCACAAATCGCTTTCGTGTAATGCAACCCCCTCCGAGTGTCTTATTGACCTGTTCTGCTCTTCCTGAGCCGATGCCTCCATTGTAAGGAGCCGGATGCTAATCGGCACAGCACTTACCTGGCAGTTTGAAGGTACATTCCTCTGACAAAACTGCTTCTGCTCTACAAAATGGCCCAGCACTTGTCTTCCTCTCCCTCGGAGACTGAAATACCACACCTCGGAAATTTCCGGTATTCTTTAATTGGGTAGCCGGCAGTTCCACATTATCAGGGCGCTGGTCTCAGGAAAGGCATTTTGCCTGAAATGGCCCCTCTAAAAAGTCAGGCCGTATAAACAGGTCACAGAATGGAGGAAGACATAAAATTGAAGGCATAAAATGTCACCCAGGATCTGTGCTTGGGAAACAACTGACATAAATCACGGCGCAGTGTTGGATGGCCGCTATCCACCGTCCTTCAGCTTGCAGGAAGAGCGGCGGCAGCTGCCAGCTCACATAAGTAGCCGTGGTGGTGGAAACTCTGACTACTGTTGTTTCGGCCTCCCCAAAGCTGGATGTTGAGTTAAATCTGATTTTTATAAAAGACAGCTTTTTTTCCCCCCTGTGTGGTCTTGCCTTCCTTAAATTTAATGGGCTTATTTTAAATACACGTATGAAATTGTTCTTAAATATGAGCGATGTAATTCTGTATGTGAGCATAGCACAAAAAAGGCATAAATCTCATAAACTTACTCCTTATCAGTATTTCAAGATTTACATGGTCTGCCACATGTTTGGCACCTCCGTCCAGTTGCAGGGCTTACATTTACAGTAATATTTGATTCGATTAGGTGCCGCGTCACACAAATTCTTATTTTATGGAGACAAAAAGGTGACGCTGCGTGACAGCAGTTCAGCAGATCGCACCTGAGTGGCGTGGTTTTTGCCAGAAGTCAGATCAGATGGTGGTTAAATTTAAAATGTTTAATGGATTAGTGATACATTGGAAAAATCTGTTTACCTCCAGCCTCAGATACACCGTATTTCTCATCTTTTCAGTTTGACAGGTCCTTACATGGGCTGACTAGAGTGTAAATATTTTTTGGGAAGTTTTTCCTCTTTATGTGCTTAAGAATACTATTTCATAGTTAAGAGTCGATTAGGCAAATGAATTGGGTTTTTTTTTTTCATTACTAGAAAACTTCTGATCAGGGTTGCTGTACAGCAAATGTGAACAGTAAATGGAATATTTACATGTATGTAAATAAATGCTTGTAAATAGGAAATCACAGACTTAAGGCTTGACACAGTGTGACAACACAAACTGATTTTATTGTATTTATTTTATCCTGGTATCACAGCTTGATTTCATTCAAAGTACAGTTTTAGGCATTTTTTTTTTCTTCATTTGTACACAGTTTCAGAGGCTGTGGTAATCGTGTCCATTAAGAGCAATGAAATTCTAAAAACCGTGCTACAGGGTTTCAGTTTTGAGGCAATTTTAGAAATTTAACACTGAGTGTCATGGTTTTTTTTTTTTTTTTTTTTTTCCTCTCTCTGAAGTTAATGTTTTTCTTAGAATAACCGGTTATTAGGAGTTAGCTTAAGGCAGGGTCACAGTGATTCGGAGAACTCGATTTTCCAGGGTACACAACTTCGGTTCAGTCACTCATTTAGGGTCCACCTACCCACCAAAAATATGCATTTTTTTGAGAGATAACCAGAGCACTTGGATTGAAATCCATGTGAGCATGTGCAAAAATGTCACTATTGAACAAGTGAGTTAAACCTACAGCTGAATGTACAGTCCAGACTCTGTGCTCCCCTGTGCAAGATAATTTTTTTTGTCATGTGAATGCAAAACAGCTTAACTGATAAGTAGGTGTTAGGGTTTGGGATTGGGTTGAATGGGGATGGTTAGCGTTAGAGGTAACAAACAAAAAATATAAATTTTCAGTAACTGAGCCTATTTTTTATGGATAAGGGGGAAAAAGCAAAAGTGTTAAAGCTCAGCAAAGTAAATCAATTGTCAGTTCTAACACCTGAGAACCCAAGAGGGCAAACTGCTGCCCCAGCAGCATCCATTGAAACTCTCCTGGCCTGCTTTTTAAAAAGGTCTTAAATCCGTTAACAGTCCATTCTTCATTGTGAAAGTATTTGTGCATTGACAAACAGTGTGGATTATGGATTCCTATTAATTTTTTTTTTAATTTGCTTTCTGTAGCTATTTGGATTTTTGAGGAACTTCTGTGTGAAGTTTTTATTCTCCCAACCCGTTGGAAATTGAACCTTCATTGAAACGTGCAGCACATCAAAACAAGGGCTTGCTAATGAAATAAACCATGGAAGTAAAGCCTTTTATATGGTAGGAAAAAGCATTTTAAACTCTTATCCTACATTTACCCTTTCATCGTCATGCTGAAAGAATTGCCCCAGAACTGTCACCGCAGTTGCTCAGCAGTACTCCTCTTATAGTGAACAATTCCTCTTGTTGGCACCGCACAAAGGAACAGACACTGAAATGTTGTTTCTGTTAAAATTTTTTCGTACGGATCCCTTTTATATCTCATATCCTTCTGTCATATCTCAATTCAAAACCCCTTTGAAACCGTAACCTTCTGTTGAAGTGTCTGCTGATAATGGCATCAAAGGGATTATGACAGTAATAGGAGACACGGGGTCTTGAACACCGCAGTCCTTGAACCCGCGCTGTGGTGCCTCATACAATCCGCACTACGCGCTTTTTCAACGCAACAGACACATACAAGGGGTTTAGAGAATTTTGAATATGACGGCATCACAAAGTTAAGTAGTTGTATGTATAATTGCTGCAAATATGTTGATTATTAAACAACTATTAGTAATATTAATAATTAATGAACTAAATTGCTTTTGTTTTGATGAGACTTTGCTTTGAGGAAAGTAACCTTTATAGCATGTTTTTTTAATTATTTTTTTCTTACAATTTTTCTTTGCATATAAAGTAGTTTTATACGTACAGGAGGGAAAGGTTCTGACTGGCTAATGGAAAAACCGGTTCTGACTTGCAAGATACTGTTGGTCCAACTGCTCTTTAGATTGGCTTCATAAAATATAGGTACTTTGTCAGGGATGAGATCAAATTTGCTGTTCATAGCACCACCATTAATACTTGCTACTACCTTCCACTCCCACGCACTGTTTAAGCCAAATGTTTTCTTTAGGGTTCAGACTATGACTGTTTCAAGCACTGAGCTTTAATGTATCAGATCAATTTAAATTGATTTTCTTTTTAATTTTCTGTTTTCCAAAGTGACCTAGGGTGTGTATATATTCAGCTTATGCAGTGTTAATTTTCCAGTTTTTCAAACAAAAATTTATATTGCTCAGTTTTTGTTTCTTAGGTATTTTTAAGGCTTTTACCCTAACGCTTACGCCCGTCCTTTGTTTCCATCTGGGCCTCGGAAGTCCCTGCGGGCCCAGAATGCCTGCAGGAGCGCTGGCTCAACGGCGCTGGAACACACAGGCTCTGGGCACCTGGACTGAAGCGAAATGACATGGTTTGTTTTCTAGAACGTGCCAGTGATTTCCACGCGGCTCAATTGGAGACTTGGCTGCGCGTACGGCCCTTAACAGCCAAACAAAGCCTCTTGAAGGAGGAGGGCTGGTGCAGCCTTCGCCTAAAATAAGGCCACTGCCCCCAAGCATCTCATTTCGCGATAAACATTGGAGCTCCGGCGTAAACAATGTGATCACCATCTTATAACTATGAAGGCCTTTTAAGATTTCGGGTGCAGGAAAACAGATCAGAAGTGATATCAAAAATGAAATATCTGATACAGCAACAAATATAATAAGATATAGGGAGAATGTCCTGTGATCGCATTTCTTTTTATTCCTTTTTAGTCACATTTTGATCTCTCCTATAATGAAACTGTCCTCGCGTCAACTTTTACGTTGATATATTTCACAATTCCCGTCGACGCTCAGTTTCATCGAGGAAAGAAAAATAAAAGCGCGGAGCCTCTTCTCGCTCAACAGGCCGCAGACTAATGACAGACTTGTTCAATGATAAAGAGATTTTTAAAACGGCGTTAATTCGACATCATTTCTCAGACTTTTTTCTTTCTTTCCCCTCTGCTTCTCATTACCAGCAATTTTGCCTGCTTTGTGTGGCAAATCTTTTAAGCACTAAGACAAAGCGCAGCATTAACTTAATATATACAGTTGATTAATTTTCTCTTTCACAAATGTCAGTGGATTAACCTCACCTACAGGTTGCCATTGATTTTTCTCTCTCTCTCCTCCCCTCTTCCTCCATCTCCTCTCTCTCCTCTATAAACGTTGCAGTTTCACATTTCGGGTGACGGAAGTGAGGCGATCTGCTTTTTGTTTCACTGCCAAATTGTTGAAAGTGCTTTGAAATTTAATTCCCCGTGCTTTTATTCTTGTGGCGAAAACCCCGGGTGCTGTCTCCATCACCGCTGATGTTAACAGCCTACCTCCCTAACCGCTTTTACAGATCATTCGATACTTCGCCTTCCAGCAGGTCCCCTCCGCGGCTCCTGACTTCTCAGCTTTCCCTTCTTCCCTTTCGTCGCGCTTCGATGCCCAGTTATGTGCCACACATGCTTTGAACTTTCGCTTTTTCCTTATTGCCCACAATGCTTTTCCTTACAGCTGTGTCTCGCCCCGTAGTCTTAAAACAACTTGCACATCAGTTTCTCAACTTGGCTGCCTTTCGATGCAGTTTGAATAGAAAGCTTTTGCTTAAAAAAGAAGTTAGAAATTGTGAAAATTCTGTACACAATTTTGTTGGAAAATGTTTAAAAATGTACACTATGCATTTAATATATAGTACCTTTCAAACTAAGCTGGCCTTACTCTGTTGCTCACAGTTTGGTTTAATTGTGGGCTTTTTTTTTTTATTCACATTTATTCCCAAAAGATCAGCAACGTAATTTTAAACATCATAGCAAATGTCCTTGTTGTCAAACTAGCTGTCTGCTACAAAATGTCACTATTATTACCATTTAAGCGTATTTTTAGATATTATTTCCAAGGGAGGTGAACATTTTATGATCACTTTTACATTTGCCATATAAACACATTACTTTTTGTCTGCTTAGGAAATACATGTGTTTAGTCCACGTGCATTACATGGCCAAGTTTGGGGAAGCTCCTTTCCGCCTGTGCCCCCCCCATATGCACAAAGTGAGCTTCATAAACACATGGTTTGCCCAGGCTAGTGTGGAAGAGCTTGAGTGGCAGCACTGAACTCTGACCTCAACCCCACTGAACCCCTTTGGGATGAACTGGAACGCCACCCGTAAGCTAGGCCTTTTCACCCAACCTCACTGATGCTCTTGGCTGAATGGGCACAAATTCTCAAAATCTGGTGGAACTCCTCAGAAAACTGGGGGCTGTTTTAACAGCAAAGGGAGGGGGGGGACTCCATATTAATACCCACGGATTTGAAATGGTAGGTTCAGCACGCACATCGGGGTGAGGCTCTTGACCATAAAGTGTTGAAAATTCCTAATGCTGAAATGAGTAGTGCAAAATTCTTGCAGTCCAATAAAGGAAATGCCAATATGATCAGTGTCAGTGTAATAGGAATGCAGTCAATGGTTTAGCTGTGCTATTGAATGCAAAATTAATTCATTTTTTGGTCTTACAGTACTAATGGTAACAACCGGCATGCAAACAAAGAGTAGCCATTCTTCACTATGCTTGATAAATGCAGCCAGAGAGGTTGGTCAAGCACACAAGTACCAGTTAAGTTGTGCATGTAAGGATTACATCGGTTAAGGGTATGCATGTTTTTTTGTGGTTCTTTCTACATTTCTTCATAACAGATCACCTCTGTAAACAATGAAGCTTCCTTAAACTCCCTGTGAACTGGTGGCCTTCCCGAATTGAACTTGACCGAATAGGACTGAACCAAATAGCATATTTTTAGCTGAGCCTCAACCTAGCCCGCTTATGGGGCGCACGTGCGTAATGGTCTTTATTTCCCCCATAGTTGGCTGCAGTAAGGCTAGGACATCGCCATGCTCAGTAAATCAAAAATCACCGAGCGATCATTAAATAATCTTCAGCCCTTGAAAAGCCGTAAAACCGCATTATCTGTGCAACAGCGGAACCGAAGAGAGGCTGCAAGGCTCGCTTACCCGTGTCTTTCAGTGGAGGTCAATGTGTGCATTTAGACTTTGCCCCGTGCGCTATGGCCGAGTGTAAAAGAGAATAAACTTAATTGTTGGAGAAAAATGCGGAAATAGAAGTAGCTTAAATATATTGGCAGGGGGTCCGTATGTATGTAGTAGCAGTAAGCAAAGGGGAGAAGCCCCCATGAGGCTCCCTGAATGTGGGGAGCGACAACAGGAAAACAGTCACAAACATTTAATCAGAAAAACTTTTGTTATGTTAAAACTGTACAAACAGACAAAGACACAAATAACACAAAGAGCAAATATAACGATAAGCATATTAAATAAAGTAAAAATAATATAAATATCAAACTACAATAAATCCTCGTTCAAAATGTTACAGATATAAGTGAAAAATCACACATTCTACCTGCCAAAGTTATACTCATGGGACGTAAACAAGAGTTCTTGCACATCTACAGTATGTATTTGAATCACCGGAAGTAGTTATAAAGTCTGATGGAAGTGGGGAGGAAGGATCTTCTGTGACGTTCAGTGGAGCACTTCATGCTCATCAGTTTACTACTAAAAGTTCTCCTCTGTCCCACCCCAACACTATGAAGTGCGTGATCAGCGTTTTCAATAACAGACTGAAGTCTAGGCAACATTCTCCAATCTGCCATTCTTTCCAGACTGTCCAGTTTCTCTCTTATCACCGAGCCAGCCTTCTGAATCAATTTATTAAACCTCTTAATGTCCGCTACCTTCATGCTGCCCCCCCCCCCCAGCATGCCACAGAGAAGAAAATAGCACTGGCGACCACACACTCATAGAACATCCGCAGCATAGTATTGCAGACCCCAAAGGATTTAAGTCTGTGTAGGAAATACAGCCTACTTTGACCCTTCTTATATATGGCCAGCAAGTTCTTAGACCAGTCTAACTTATTGTTCATATGCACCCCCAGGTACTTATCCTGAAAGATTTCCACAGGTTTTGGTTGCAGTGTGGAGGGAGTGCTGAGAGTTTTTACCCCCTCCCTAATTTTTTTTTTCTTCTTTTTTTCTCCCCCCTTATTGTGGCATGTTTCTTGTGTTGAATGGTTTCGGATCTTAAAGGATCCTGACTAAACACCTAACTCACTTTTAAAATTATTTAATTTATTCAAGGAATAAAGGTAATACCTGTATCGCCCATGTGGGAAAAAATAACCCTGCCCAAAGACTGACCAACTTTAATTGTTAAACAGATTCAGCCTATTGAACACAACCAGGCTTCAGAGCAGCAGCCATGCTGGATGTTAACCTCACTACACGCTGAACCATCCCTTACGACACTGAAGTTGTCACCGCGTAGTTTGTGTGTGGGCTCGATGCCACGATCATAGGGAATTCTGGAGATGGGGTATAAGTTGTTGAAATATGCCAGTCTGTAAATGGTTGCAGAGCCATTTCTGAGGGTGTGGGGTTCCTCCACCGAGCACCTTCTCTGTTTTGCTTTTTATTCACCCACCAGACCACGTGAACCACAATCAATACCACACTTACACGAGATTGAGGGATGGAGTCTCTATTTTGTTGGCCGCACAGGATTCCCCACAGACTTGTAATACATCTAGACCCAGTAGCCCAAGCTGCCCTCATTCGTTTAAACAGAACGCGCTCGGTGACACCAACCCTCAACACCCTCACCTCGCTAACTCCTTCCACATTCCGGATCACCGACCAATCTCACTTGTAGGCTTATCTCCCACTTGCTCGCTGTGGCATGATGGGTATTGGCCACTGGCTGGAACTCAGTCAGCATCACACCTGGGATGAAAATAAGTAAAGGCAGTTTTCTTCATTTGATGAGAAAAGAAATGGTGTCCGTTCTTGCATGTGTTTGATTTGGGGGATTCACAATCGGAACTGTTTGGATACAAATGGAAAATTTTGATGTTGGCCAGAATGAAACGCCGTCACGAAACACTTTGATTGGTGGTGTATTTTAGGTGTTTATTTTAGGTTATTGATTTTTGTACATCCAGGACCGACCCGCTAAAGTGCTTCAGCGCAGAGATTCATTTTGGTGCCGTTGGGCTCGGCAGTCAGAGTCGACAAGCGACCGCGCTCAGAATGTGCCGGGCGGCAGCTGCGCTCAGAAAGGCTCCCTTGGGAGGCCCGAGGTTTGTAAATTGAAATGTACAAGTTGCAGCCAAGCTTAGGAAGGAAGTGTACAAGGAAGTGTAGCCTATAGCCAGCGGGGAGGGAACTGGGGTGAGACAACCGTGAGGTGAAAAATCTTCCAGATGCATTGAATTTGTTTTTTTTAAAAAAAAAAGGAAATCTAAAAAGAAAATAATGTTGCCTTATTGGGTAGTCTAATAAAACTGAGAGTGGAGTTAGAACCATGTTAGACCTTTGAGCAATCGGATCCCAAATGTACTCTGCGAGTCAGGCAAAAATCAAGCCGCGTCTTCAAAACCTAAGAGTGAAGTTGAGCTTTTACGGCCGTTTTATCATCGCCAGCGGTTACTGCAAAGGGAAACGGCAAGGGAAACGGGTACGCGTACGTTCGGATGCAAGATGGATCACTGCTGTGGGTTTAACACTTTTGTCCACTGAAGGTGTACGATCAAGGGGGCAAAGGGTGGCAGCTCAACCGCCCAGGAATCGCTCACCTCTGGGCCTTTCCCATCTCCCCAGCCCGCTAGCAGGGCTGCCTCTCCCACCGTGACTGGCCTACACGGCCCACGCTAATGAAACTGTGGTCAACCGGTGGGAAACGCTCGGCAGCACAACCCACGTCAGTCATCAGGCTCAAACTTGTCCAAACATCTTTTGTCCGTCCTCGGAGACAAGATCTCATTACGACATGTCAGTAAAACAGATGTTTCTCTCATTACTTGAATGCACGTACACCCCCATCCATTAGGATGAAGAGAAAAAATGTTATTCAATATGCATGCAAACAGTAGTTCATTATCAAAAATTGTATAACTTTTTTAAAAAGGCATTATCTTTAAGTTATTCATTTTTAAGCACTGTTAAGTTGCACATACGAAATCAGACTACTGAATAACTCAAATGAAGCCAGACTAATTTGTATTTTGAGCACAAACTACATTTTTTTCCATAAATTAAGCATTATTAATGCTATAAATTGAGCAATGCAATGTTAATTTATTCATAGTTTAATATTAATTTCAATATGAATAATATTAATTATATTTGCGTTTCTGTATATCAGCCTACCCTTAAATATACATGTATTATTTTGCTGCTAAGGAAAGCACCTTGAACAGCATAAATACAGCAGATGAGCGGAGACAAATTCTGCAAATAGCTCATTCAAGGCCAGAAATGTCACGCTTAGACATAAAGAGCCCTACAGTCAAAGGTGGGCAACGCAATTGCACCCGAACAATCGAAATGATTCTGCCGCACGTCCCATTGTGGGCTGCAAGTGTCACAAATGCCACGGGCGTCACCGAGTGATGTAAGCTGTACCCATCATGTGAATAGAATGAAATGAAAAGGCAAACTTGCAAATTAAAATCTCTCCGGAGTTTTTTTTTCGATTAAAAAGAGTTTTTTAGAAAAAGTAGGTGACGCAGTTGTTCAACTCAAAGGGTCTGAATTCTCAAAGGGTCTGAATTCAAATCCCTTGATTCCTTCCCCGCCAGCTGGCAACAAGAAGAAAGTACAGTCCTCCGCCCCACCCTCAGGGCTCTTGATGCAAGGGGACGGCCAAGCAGAAGGCCTTGTCAGACACCGACTTACTGTTTTGAATGCCAAGAGGGGATGTAACCAAACTAGATGCACAAGGGAATAAGAGGAAGGTTCAGAGGAGCTCAAAGAGCATGACGACAGAGGAAATAATCCTGATATCAGGGAGTGCTGCAGTTGTGTCCCCATACATACAAGCTCAACCTTTCTGTACTTCTTTGTAGCGTCTTGGTGAAAAGCATTCTCTTGCTCTTATTTTTTTATTTATTTATTTAAATTACCTGGGGGTAAACCTTCGGACAGACTCGGCTTTCTGTTCCGTTCTCCCGTCTGCGAACCGGAGCCCTCGCGTACAACGCAAATGAACATGTTTCTTCCTCCCGCTGGTTAACATGCGTATAGGAAATTACCAGCATGTGTCATCATCACAATAAGATAAAAAAAAAGACTGTTTTCCTCCTCCTTATGCGCTCAGATTTTCTCTCACAAACAAACACACGCCCTCCAGTTCAGTGAGCTGAAAAGAAGGCGAAGATGAGGACGTTGCTGCTAAGATCCCGGGCATTCTCAGCGGAATTGAATGAGAAAGACTGAGTCTGGCCAAAACAATTATCTACCTCCCTCCAGTACCAAAGCCTGTGTGCTCTGCACACGTCTCCAGGCAATTTGACAAAACCAGTCAACTGAAGGGCAGCAAATCTCACGACAGTTAAGGAACCGATCACAAAGTTATTGCTCAAATCCCTGTTGTTGTACCCTTAACCAAGGGACTTCAGTGTTAACTTTACAGTCGAACCGTTAGCTTTGTCTTTCGGTGTTTGTGCAAGTTTCGTCTCCGAGGTTGTTCTTCGCAAACTGAGAGCACGCGTCTCGGTTTTAATGCGGACCTGGGGCCGAGGCGATGGCGAGATCGGCCTTGGGCTTCGGAAGATGATCTGGCTTGACTGATGCAGATTAGAAAAGCTGGGGAGAAGGTGCAGCCTCATGCATCTGTGCGATTGTAAGGCTGTAGCATTCTGAGGGTATAAATGACGCTTTCCCCCGAAGCCTGTTTTTCAAAACATCTTTTGTACTTAAGAAAAAAATAAATGTTTCGGTAGCTTTTATCCATTAACGGTTTGCCATGCTGTAAACTCAGTCTCCTGTTAAATTGTCCCTTAGTACTGAAAAAAATCCATAGACCACCTAATTTTTGAAAAAAGTAAACACGAAGGAGTAAACCGTGCCCAGGAGGTAAAATCATGTCTACGGTTTTTTTAACCTTCCCGCTTGAGTTTGCTCCTCTTCTATCTCCAGCCCAGGACTTGTTGTTTGGTAACTGGCCTCTGTTTTTACCTGATCCTCAACGACTAAAGTGTGCCAATCGCTCAGTCTCCTTGTCTGTCTTCACACTCAAAGTTCACCGACGCCCGCAATCCCTACTTGTTTTGTACAGCGTCGATTCACTGTAAACCACTCCAGCCCACAAGTTCACACGCTTTCCCACCGCTGCTTCCCATGATGGCGTTGTTTCCCTTTCTTACCTGCAGAAGGAAAATTTTGCGAGATCCCAAGGGCACAGCAGCAGATGCTGATGAAAGGAAAGTCTGGGCAATATGATCTTCTTAATCGTCATCTTCAATGAAATGAATATATGAAGGATAACTTTTATATCAAATATATAGGAAGGATAACTTTTATATCAAATATATAGGAGGTTGCAATTGTTATTCTTTTTGCATGACAGCTGACATTTTAATCCAAAGCAACAAATCATTTTACCCATTTGTAGAGTAGGATGTTTTACTGAAGCAGTCCAGGTGAAATGCTTTTTCTCAAGGTTACGGTGGCATTCATCTTACCCGTGCGTCCCTTAACCGTTAAGGTGCCTACTGCTCGAGAGGTTTTACAAGTTTATGGTTTTCCACCATTGTGACAGATGGACTGGCAATGTCAGAACAAGTGGCAACAAGTTGGATTTGTTTGCTTGTTTTAATACAAGACACTCACCTTTTAATCCCCCTTAAGGCTGTAATAAATATGTATTCCTAAGTTCTGAACTGCATTCTGATGTTGTGCCTCTGAATTAATATGCATCTATGCACTGTTTCACTGGCAACAATGATCAGCCTGAGACTGAGGTAGTGAGCAGTGAAAGGATGGACAGGACAGCTTGTGCACAACCACAGTCCTTCTTGTATGCGTGTGTGTGATATATATCTCCCCTTATCTGCTTAAAGTGTGCATGTTCCCCACATATTCTGATGCTTCCTCCATAGCCTGATTCCGTCCATGTTTCTGGGAAACTGGAGAGCACGCGCGTGTGTGTGTGTATGTGTGTGTGTGTGTGTGTGTGTGTGTGTGTGTGTGTGTGTGTGTGTGTGTGTGAGAGAGAGAGAGATGTCCTTGTGATAGACTGGCAGCCTGTCCAGGTGTGCCCTGTGTCATGCCCTATGCCTCCATAACATCCACTGGACCATTGCAGTTCTACACTGGACAAGCAGGTGATGGATGGATGGATGGATGAATGGATGGGTGGGCATATTCTAAAAAAAAAAAAAAAAAAGTCTTTATGCAAGGTGCATAAAAATGTAAATCTGTATAAATTACATGATAAACTGTGTCATTTTTAATGCCTTTGCTCCCGTGGTTACCACTGGGTCAAGGCTGGACCCGGGTTTAGTGTAAACCAGAGTAAACATCTTTGCACAGAGAACAGAAGCAATTATATGTACCAGAAAGTCTCAGGATGCATCGTGTCCCATTGATTATGCATAGTCTTTACAAAGACTTGAGATGTATTAAATGCGGTCACCTTGCAGATGTTTAACAGCTTGTTGCCTCAGCCTCCCGGTCCTGCATTCTGTCATGAAAAGCAAAATATTCCTCCTGTCATAGTTTGCACAGAACTCTGCTGTGAGCGCCGGGATAATGCAAAGCCCTCAGCATCACCGTCTTTACAGTCCGCTTTGATGCTTGCTCTGGCGAATGGCTCTTGTGCCATAAATGTGGCTGTTAAAATATGGATGGCTTGCATAACCTCAAGCTTTTCCCTATTGTGATTTATTTGAAGAAAAAAAAAAATCCCTCGCTCCCCTCCTCACTCCCTGGGGAGGAGAGGTGTTTCTCATCATTACTTTGTTTCCCTCACCCTGCAGTTATACAATCGCCACCCCACCACCCTAAAAACACGATGGGACTGCACAAATTTTGCCCCAATGAGGCCATACATCTTGTCTGTGTATTTTAAACTGCACCTGTTGCCCTCTGAACCCTAACCCCACACAGCTCAAACTTCTTTAACTGCAACCGCTTCTTTAAGCGGTAACTTTTTCTCCTCTCCAGTAGCTTTGCTCAGCTCGAACCTTTGAAGGGGTTTGCTAGGTCCTTTTATGAAACACTCCCTTCTGTAATAAGGAGTGCATGCTCCCATCCTTTCATGTCCACGGATCCTTATGATGTGAACTCCTTGGGGCAGAATAAGGGAAAAGGAAATTTTTCCAAGAAGTCGCATCTCTCCATCACCGCTGGCTTTCTGCCACAGGTTTCTCATAATATCATCCAAAAAAGAAGGGGCACCGGCTGAAAGATAAGATCAGAAAAGCAGGAGAACAATACCTGGTGCATTTGCTAGAAATTTAAAAGGTGTGGTAGAAAGGGGCACCTGGTAGCATTATGGTTACACCTAGGGATGTAAAAACTGTGGTTCAGATTGTATTTACTGGGTAAATAGTTTAGCTGCTTAACATGGGTCAGTATTAGTTGACTATTCTAAAATGTATATTTTTTCAAGCTGGTCTCGTGACTGCAATTTTTTGGGACCATGTTGGCAAAAGTGTGCGGTCTATTTCAGATTTTCATCTCCTCATAGAAAGGTCACAAGTCGATCTCTTTGTGAATGAAACAGCCTTGCAGGTTAAAAGGCCTTTATGTATTCTGAGGCATTTATTGCTGTAGGTCAAGAGGGGTTCTTCTCCATCTAGATTGTATTTTACTGTGTTGTAGCAGAAAAGCTACAGTGTAAAAAATCTTTTGGGTGTTTTGAGGTTTTTAATGAGTCTGCAAAACCTTACACGCCGCTTCATGCACTTGTATGGGAGGAAACCTACACAGTTTGGGCTACTCTATATGGCCAAAAATATGTGGATCCCCGTTCTAATGACCGAGTCAAGTTGTTTCAGTCGTACCCATCCAGCATAGAAACACATCCTAAATAAAAGGGTGCTTCCAGCTTTGTGGCCACAGTTTGAGGAAGAATCTCCTTTCCTGCTACAGAGTCCTGACCTCAACACCAATGAACACCTTTGGGCTGACCTGAAACGCCAACTGTGAGACGGCCAGGCCTTCTCCTCTGACCCCACCAATGCTCTTGTGGTCAAATGGGAACAAATTCCCAAAATCTGATGGAAAGCTTTCCCAGAAGAGTGGGGGCTGTTATAGTACCAAAGGGGGACATCTACATATTAATGGTCATGAGTTTGGAATGGGATATTCAACAAGCCCATACGGGGGTGATGCTCAGTTGTCCACACACCTTTAGCCATATAGTTTACCTTCGAACCCACACCGTAACAGCCCAGAGAGACATCACCACTACTTGCTGTGCCACCATGCTGTCCTTCTGCAGGATCAGATAGGAGACACAGCTTTGATGCAGTGTTTAAAGCTGTCCCTCATTGGTGCAAACCCTATGTTCTGCTGCAGCATCCTTGAAGTACAACATACAGAAATCAACAGAAATATAACTGGCAAAGTAATTATAAACAGCTTAAAACTGAGGTGTTCTGGAGAAAAGTATCAAATAAATACTGTAAATATTGTGTGGCCAGGATTTCCAAGTTGAAGTTGTCTAAAGCAGAAATAAAAAAAAAAATCAATCTCTCTTCTGTAAAATTGTGCCTTGGCTTAGGGGTGCATCCTGTCTGCAGTCTCTTTGATAAGAATATGGAGCCACGGTCAGAGCTGGGATGGTGCTGGGAAGGAACTGGGAACTGTGGAACGAGAGAAAAATGGGATGGAGTGAATCTTGATGGAGAAGTCCTCAAGCTTCTCACACAGAGGCTTTGACAGATTGTTCCTGCGGGCCTTGCTTATTAAAATCAAGGACACACACCTGACTGACAGGACAATCTTGGCTATCACATGGGTGCCCAAGTTAGGAATTGACAAGAAGAAGAAATGCCAATAACGGTTTCAACCCTGCGTTTTCCATTTTTGAGGACTGAAGAAGCAATGAGTAGACGAGCCTTGTTGCGTTAGCCCGTTTTGTTCACGTCAAAGCGATTTGTCTCCGGTTACGTTCTTATTTGGGGTTTACCTGTAATTATTGGCTCCTTCTGAGACCACCTTGCAGACGTATGAAAATCAAATGATTTGCTCTTCTTGGATCATTTTTGCCTTGAGCCTGTATTCTGCGAGGCTTACGTGACGCATGCTTAAAAATACCTCCTTTTCAGGGATCCGAACAAGCGTTTTGCCACACTTGCATAAAAAGGGACAACAGAGGCGTCAAAGCAGAACAGAAAGCCTTCATGTCTTTCACGCACCGCCCCTTTTAATAATTTTCGATTAGAGCCGGCTTTCCGGCAACGCTGATCCTGCAGAGGTGGTAGCGAAGGGCTGTGCACCTTATCCTGTTTTTGGAGCGCGCTTTTATCAACGGGAACAAACAGGTGGGATTTTATTGCTTGACATTGAAAGTCGCAGGTTGTCGAATGAAATGAGGTGAGGGTGACGGCAAAGAAGATATTTTGCGTTGGTTCAGATCCCATTCTAAGCGGTGCAAATAGCGTTGAAACTCCCATTGAGTCAGAACCGGGATGCTTGCGAGGGAAGATAAAGCCCCACCTTTAGTGGTCGCTTCTCTCCGGGCTTAGACTTGTTTAAAGTGACAAAAGGCAACGGCAAACCCACAGTCGGCTGGTGATTAGCAGCCTTCGGGGTAGCACACCTACAGGCCCTGGCACTAGGAAGCGTAACGTGGGTGTCTGCCCCGAGGTCATGAACAGAACCCACAGGAGCTCAGCGATACCAGCACCATCTTGCCAAAATGGATAACAGGGCCTCAATCACAAATCGGAAAATAATACAATTCCAAGGGGGTGTGTGTGTGTGTGGGGGGGTTCTGGGCTGCCCTAAAAATATTCACATCTTTCTGCCTTGGCGAACAGGGAAAAAGTTTTCTTCTTCTCATCTTGGCCTGTGTTTTGATTCACGCCTCATATTTTTGAAGGGATACGAGTAACTGTGGTGTCTTTCTTTCTCCTGTTGGGTAATTATTCCTGTATTTACACAAACCGTCCCTTACATCCCCCAACATCAAATATATGACACTGGCTTCTGCTTATCCATGCTTCCCAAGATTGTGCAAATGAACATGCTCGGTACCCATCTGGAGGACATAAGCAGATTAGAACCTGGGAGTAGAACCTAGCACCACTCTAGCTATTGTGTGTATTATTATTTTTATTATTATTATAATAAGAAGAAAAAGAGGGCTTGGTTTATTTGGGTGCAAGTTTTGAATCTGGCTCCAGATGTTTCAAGTGTGCATGTTCTCTCCATGTCTGTATGGATTTGTTCTAGGTGCTTCCACAGTTGAAAGACTTGCTTTTCCAGGTGATCTAGTCACTCGAAATTGCCGGTAGTTTATGATCGCGTGAGTGTGAGTACTTTGCAACTTGCTGATGTCCCATCCTGGCTACACTCTTCTTTGCTCACTGTTCTGTGATTTTGCAAAAGTTTCTAGACCACCGTGATCCTAACCAGAATAGGGTCAGGTGGAGGTGGTGAAGTTTGTTAATGGTTGCTGTCGGACCAAGTTATGTTGGTTTTGTCATGTCTGCTTACGCTTTATAGTTATTGTTTAGTTGGAAAGCTTCTTGCTTCCACTGAGGAGCTGATTTGTGTGGAGGCCAAATAAGGGAAATGGAATCAGAACCTGGCACAGCCCGAGATCACCCTTCAATGGCTTGGCATCCCATCCAGAGGTTGTTTCATGGCATCGTGTCCACTGTTTCTAGGATATGCTCTGAGCCTTAGGGTAAAACGGTGAACAAGAAGAAAAGACACCCCTAGATACTATAGTCTATTCTGTGAAGACATAAGGCAGGACAACACTTTCTCACAATGTCCGGATTGTCCATTGCAGCCCTGCCTGACAGGTCCTTAACTAGCAGTCCTTTCCAATAGTTCTTCCCACACTGAAAGACATAAATCAGACCAGAAAGAAACACTTCAGTTGGAGTGCTGAAGCCCACATTCTCTTTTGGACATTGCTGTGGATCCGAGTGCCCCCATATGCTCCTCAACCTGAGGGTTTCAAAATAATAATCCTAATACTTTCTGGAATTAAACTTGACACAAAAAGAGTTTGGTTCTGTGAATTTTTCAGAGGCAGGAAGAACGGCAAGAGGGTGAGAGTAACTGAAAGTCGTGGAGCGTGAAACAAAATTGAACTGCAAACTGCTGAATGGGTGAAATTAGAAACAATTAATGCAAGGAAGAGGGACCAAGGGGAGTGCCAAGCAAACACAAAGTTTGAAAACCAGACAGATTCACGGAATCAAATACAAAATGCCCATTACGTCCATTTTGTTACATTAAACCCAAATATCTGGAGGAACAGTACTATAACTAGAGCAAAAAAAAAAAGATTTTTCTTTCTTTGGTTGAGAACACAATCACATATTGACTCACTCTGGGGGTTTTGTCCCTGATCGAAACAAGAAGTTTCCACTTCAAAAAGATATTTTGGTCAGTCTAACTGGATTGCACCAACTAGCCACTGCCTTTTCTTAGAAATTCATACTTTTCAGATTCTCTTTTTGACATGAGGTGGTACCAAGAGCCCTTGGCTCGAGTGCTCCTACCTCAGTTTTCTCAGTTCTGTCCTGCTTCTCCACTTTCATTTCTCTCCTTCACAGCTTCCTTTCAGTGCCCAGAACTTGCAGGATGTTCTTGTACGGAACTAGCTAATTTGGTAAAAGTTTGATATTCCCAAAGTTTGATATTGTTTCCTGAGGTCTCAGACACAAGCAGCTATTTGGAACGTCCTTTTCTCAAGGTTCAAGTTCGATTCTGAAATGTTGGCTGACCTCAGCTGCGTGAATATTGATCGAATTGATTGATATTATTGAAACTTATACTGCATGAGATACTTTTGCTTACAAGACAAATGCAAACCTTTTTAGCTGACCTTTAGGATAAATTGCTCAAGAGACTCTAGCTCAGTGAATCATTAATAACTACTTTTCTTCTGTTACCATGACATCAAGAGCTTTTGATGCTCCAACTGTAATTATGCTGCTACGATAAATTTAATTTTTATTTCGTTTTGCATTCTTTCTAACTTTAATTTAGACATCGCAAATGTGAAAATCCAAAGATCGGACCATGCAACTTTAAACGTAAATCTTGCATTTTTATGATATTTTTTTTCACGTGCTCCCAGTAGGAGTCACTGCACAAATGCAAGTTCCAATGGATTTATAAGGTCTACACACCACTGTTAAAACTGCATGCTTTTGTGACGTAACAAATAAATCCAAGGTGAACTATCTCAGATCTTTTCCCCACGCTTAGTGTGATATTGCAACTATCAAAAATCAAGTGGAAAAACAGATTGACAAACTGCCTTTTGCCTTTTGGGGGGGGTTAAAAAAAAAAAAAAAACCAAAAAACTTTATTGCATAAGTATGCACACCATTCTAAATATGGCAATTCTGCATTCAGAATTAACCAATCACATTCAAACTCATTATTATACACCTGTGACCAGTGAAGCAGGCATGTTTACCCCAATACAGGTCAGCTGATTCTGTACGGTTGTCTTGACATCTTCTTGGTTGCATCCATGCTCCTCAAAGTTTCAGAACCATTTATGGGATCTCATATGTTCATATTTTTGCACAAGAGCGGGCAGTTTCAACAGGGGTGTATAGACTTTTTAGATCCACTATACTTCCCTATACATTCCCCATTGAAAAGGAAACTAAGTGACTGAACAGATCAAAACCAGTGAATAGCAACATGAGTCCTGAAAGTCTCTTTCATTTGATTCAAAGTAGGAAAGTCAGCAAGGCCATGGTTACCGAACTGTACTGATTTTTCCAAAGAAAGATGCTTGACTGAAGGTACTGGCTTCAAGGAGGACTCTCACCTTTGAATTCTAGCACTGTGACACACCCTAAAGCTACATCTCCACAGCAAGATGCTTCTGGTGTAGCTGACAGGGGCACACGTTTCTTCAGCTGGTACAAAATCTAGAGCGCAGCCAGGCTAGGAGCTGCTAACAGCTCTGTTTTTTTTTTTTTTTCCTTTTTTTTTTCCGCGGCATTAAAATTTCATGTATTTTAGATCTTCTTGCGGCGTGTCAATGCAAAGTCACCAATTTTTGTAGGCAATTAAACAACTTTAAATCTGAACTCTATTTGCACATGAAACTTTGCAGAAACAATTATGTGGTCACTTGTGCTGCAGACATAAAATCAAGATCCTCCATTACATTTTAATTAAAAAAGTCTTTTTTCAATTAAATAAGCCAAAAATATTATCTGGAGCTGCTCACCGTGTTGATATTAATAACATTTGGATGCGTTTGCAGGTGTGGCAGAACTGAGAAAACAAATAATAGCAAAACATCTTCTATGGAGACTGAATTATAGGAGCGCGTTGGAAATGGCAAAACATTTTGGCAATAAACGTTTTCCCAGCAATCAAAAAATATTGATGATTTGAAAAACAGCATGTAATTTTTTTTTATGAATTCACAGAGCCTAACGGGAGTAACAATAACTGCTGTATACCAACAGACCTCTGAGTAAATGCCTAATAAACAGGAATATCCACCCTAGGAAAATCGTTCAAGGTGAGGTCCATGCTCTTGTAGGCTTGGGCTCAAAAAGTGCTGCCAGATCTTTTTTACACAGAGCTGGTTGCTCCCTGACTGCTCGAGTAACCTTTTTATTGGTAAAAACGTGCATGGCAGGTGGCACGGAGGCACAGCAAGTGGCACTGCCACCTCATAGTGCTTGTACTTTTCAGGTGTGGGTTTGGATCAGTTCGGTCTGTGGGGCATTTGCTGTTCTCTCTGCATCTGTGTGGGTTTCCTTCCACAGTTCAAACACCTGTGTTTCAGGTTAATTGGCAAGGGTGTACCCAAGGTATTTGGCACCCAGGGCAGATGAGCTCTGGATGCCAAATACCTTAGATACACTCTTGCCAGTTATTTGTTGTAGCAACAATATGTACCAGAAAAGGAATGCAGTCAACTGCTATGAGATGCAAATATGACTAAAACTATACTAATTGATACATACTTTTCAAATGGTAAAAACCACACTGCCAGCGGTGGTACGAATGCAGAACTTGGGAGACTGGAGCGTGGGAATATGAGCATCTGTTTCCGTAAAAACTCAAAATGGCATTAAAAACATTGTTGTCTGCTATAGGACACTGCAGGCCAAGCCTGCTCCTTGCGCGCGTGATCTCAGCTTGCTGTTCCCTCTTGTTGTCTGTAGAACATGCATTGCTTAATACTTTTTTCATAGTGGTATCTGGAGAGTAGCAAATTTTGCATAGGACAACATGTAATGTGAATGATTTATTTCCAATAAATGTTAAATGCTCAAATCTCAGATTCGTTTCTTTTTCCTGCAAGCGTATCTGTGCAATTTATAACTGAGAAGTTAGGCACTACAGTATTTTGACCAAATGCATTGACTCTTGTACAGTTGCTTCCATTGTCACTAACCTTAACTTGCAATTATTTTTCTGAACATCGAACTGTAGAATTATTTGGCAATTATTGTACATCCTGAAATTTAGAAATGGCGTTGATTTACCTCTTAACCAAATAATTTTTATTTATTTATTAAATATACATAGTAATTTCCCACACTTAGCTGATGCGTTGCTGGCAGCTCCGTGAATACATTCAGCACTTGCGCTTCCATTTCCTGCTGCAAATATTCTCTGACTGGTCATGTTTCGGGTCGAGGCTCGCTAATATAACCGTAAATCAGAGGCGTTGAGATGGTCAAGCAAAAAATTTCCCAGAAGTCATGCATACCTCTCTATTCACTTCACGATTTAAAGGATATATAGACACTCCTTTATGTTCTGTTGGTACTCGCATTTGGTTGTTTATGAAACAGTTTGACACAGCCCCATGGCATATGAAACTGAACTCATCTAACCCCTGTTTTAAGATCATTACTAGCAAACACGAGACATTCATGTTTATTCTGCTGTTTAATGCACCTTTATGTGCTTGTATATTGAACAAGTAACTTCTGAAGCTTAGTAAGTTCCAAAAATCTTTATACACCTCCAAGATACTCAGGTATTTGAGCTCCTGGTTTCTAAGTTCCTGATACTGTATGTATATTAATACCTGTCCTGGCATCTGAGCCACGAAGTCTCTGCGTAATGAGTTCTATCTGAGCAAAGCCGATGCAGATCGATGAAATATTCAAAAGGGAAAGTACAAGGGTGAAGCTGCATGGCAGCGCTGCTCCCAGTATCTGTGAAGTAACAGTTCTTTACTGTAGCAGCCCATTACGGTAGGTACATTGTCTTGTTTTTTCTATTTTTTCTATTGATTTAACACAATTGACTGTAAAAAGGTTCTTTTCTATTGATACTTAGGATAAGGAGGTATTATTAATGCAGTAAACATTTGACCAGCTGTTTATGAGCATAAATAAGAAAACATAAAAGAAAATTTAGGCCATACACATAAATTAATAAAACAATGATGCAGACAGAGCGTAAAGCATGTTTTAATTTTAATCCAGTAAAAATGGAAAAAACTAAATATATATCTTCAAACTGTATTATTGTTATAAACATCAGCTGTGGAGGCATGCATACAGTAATAACAAATTATATATAACCAAGCTGTACTACCTTTCAGCATTTTGGATTTTGTGTGGGTGGAGCAAGAAAATACATTTGCATCATGTATGCTCTGCATGAGATGTTACTATGCACTACATGTGGTGTCACTACTTCCACTTCTCCACCAAATTTGACATTTTTAGAATAGCAAGTAGCCTTTTTGGACTTAAGAAGTGTCTATGAGCCAAATTTCAAGTCTGTGGCATGAAAAATGAACAAACAAAAACTGGGATTTATACATAAAGGGATAAAATGGAGTGTCTGTGAAAAAGTAGAGCTAATCGGGGTTTTATTGTACTGAAATTAGAGTGCCATTGAACAAGCACGTAGATGAAGCACTAAATGATAATCTGCAGCATACAGGTGTGTTCAAAATGTTGCCAAATGTCTGTAAAGTGTGTCACCCAGAAGGACTTCAGCAAACATTGCGGTAGGCTGCAGTGGCCTCATGGGATATCCTTGCCTGCAGAACTGGAGGACACTTTCCAACAATTTTGATTCGACAAGAATATCTTTTCAAACAAATGAATTTGCCTTTATCGGCTTATTTATTGTTGTCTAGTGGCCTCTAAAGTGATTTTATAGCCGGAATGAAAGTGTATTCTGGCAGCGCAGAGGCAAATTCTAATTTGCATAAATTACATAAGGCTGGGAATGTATGATGGGAGTCGTGACTCGTAAATACCTTTTTCGCTTTGTTCTGCTTGAAAATGTTACCATTTTTCAGTCACCATACTTGCAAGGCAGAGTTCAGTACTAGCTAAAGTGAATTATTTTTGGCAGATTTTTAGGACTTTTTCCATATATTTTAAATGCATAAATATGTTAAAATAATCCTAAATCTTTCATTTCCAGTTGGCAGTTCTATGCTATCATATATTACTGGTAAAATTACTCTTTTGGTATGGTGTCCCCATTCCAATTTTTTTTTTTAGAATTAATTTTTTATGAAACTGCATTTTATTTCATATGATAAAACCGTTCCATCGTATCAGTATTATTTATTAATTTTGTATAAATGAACTGGATTTGTCAGCTACAGATAAAAACATGGTAAGATCTCTACCTTGCCTTATGGTACTGTAGCAGGAGGTGGAATTCTAATCTATGTCTTCCACCTGCAACACAACAGCTGTAACCACTACGCCACCTGTTGCTCCACCAACACCCAAGAATTATTCGATTGCTAAGCTTCCTAGCATTGTTGAAAACGATAGTGTCAAAGAATTTTATAATCGTACAAGAAACAAGTCAAACCATTCTAATTCCTGCTTTAATTGTACAGAACAATCAGAATTTTAGTGCAGTTCCCCTTACCTGTGAGAAAGACCACCGCCAAATTTTTGCTAAAGGCTTTTATTGGCTTCGTGAAGGTCACACTTGTTTCATCAGACCAATGAACATTAAGCATCCTTTAGACTGACCAAACAAAACAGGAACATGAAAAGGAAGTCCTACCCACACTCTCAGACAAAGAAGAAACTTGAGAGCCAAGGTTATTTACGGTCAACTGGGGGTAGATTTAAACAGACTAGGCAACACCGTATAAGGGGAACAAGTTTAGCCAAATACTGACAGAGAAAACGTCCACCTTTTAACAGAGTAACAAGCTATTCAAGTGAAGCAAACATAAAACAATTTCTTAATAAAAATTATTCTTCCACAATGGTATTAAAATGATAGCACTGTATTGTCCACCCGTGCAACCATTTTCAATCCCCGCTGCACATGCAGAGGCCGAGTCATCGGAGCTACGGGTAAGGCTTCATCAGGTACCCTGCTGTTCCCCTGAGTGACTAAGGGATCCCACGGACATGGGTGAGCAAAGCACAGGAAACAGAGGAGGTCAAATGGTGCAAACAAATCCAGGGCTTATAAACTGCATCTAATGAAAAAACCTTTCCAGCCCTACGATCTATGCTTGGTTCTACCACTGTTCCCATCCATGTAGGGAGGTCAAGAGGGGAGCTCTTCTTTTACGTTGACTGCTGGTCCCCGGCAGATCTGCTTCTAAACACAAAGAATTGACTGTTCAGAGAGGGGAGGTTTCCCAACACAAGTTATCCGAGTCAACAGGCAAAAAAAAAAAAAAAAAAAAATGAAAGCATGATAATCCTCCCTCCTCCCATTCCACCCTCTTTGCAAGTGCTATTATTCCACAGTCAGGCTACAGTATATTGCGAAGCATTTGAGCTGACGTACAATTAAAAATGAATGAGATCTCTGAAAATTGTCCCAGTACAGCAAAACACTGTACAAAAGTTTTTCGTTAAAAAAAACATAAGAATTGTTTAAAAGTTTCAAAATATTTTGCTCTTAATGTTCTCAAAAGTGCTTCACTGTGATTTAACAAGGTGATCAATGTAATTTGGTTTGTACGAATATGATAACAAATGTAACTTACATTAGTCAAAATCCTTAAAGTGAGGAAGAGTTTTGGCACATTTTATTGATTTGGATATTGACCCTGTACCTTCTCCAGATGTTAGAGGGGGATGTTCACCGCATCCAGCTTCATAGCACCATTATTGTGTGAACCCCAGGTCTTTACACTGGCCTGCTGCTAAGCCCGTCCCATTCCTACCACCACTCGACGTCTGTCCTTGTAGCTTCACCTAAAGGCGGCCGAGGCCGGGATATTTCAAAAGCAATTTCGCTGCTCAGTCATGCTTCTGCAAAACCAGTGACATGCATTTCATTTGTACAGATCAGAGATGAGACCAGGACTTTAGGCCAGGAATTCACAGATGATAATGCTTAACAGGAAACGGAGCCCCCTATGAATCTGGTTCTGTTGGTGGGAAGAGCTCTCCGCATGCACAGGTCAGCAGGTGGTTCTGTATTCCTGGTCTCTAATATCCTGTTTTAATCAATTAAATTTATAATATACATTATATTACACTTTTTTCTTCTAAATAATGCCATCATTTTAGTCTGTGGAAGCCCCCATTCTCAGACAAAACTGTCACATTTTTATTTTTATATCATTTTTATAAATTTAATAATTACGTATATTTTAAACGTATGTAATAGTAGTAATAATAGTAATAAAAAAGATTTTTTTCCTGTAAAAAATAGTCGTATAACAATTTAGCTTTAAATTAAAATGAATAGATGTTAATAGCAGGTATATCCTGGAACCAGGAACACATTCTGGAATGCCAGGCAGCATAAAAACTGCAAATATTGTGGGATTTGTGAATGTAAAGCTGAAATACGTGAAGGTGTGTGAAAAGCAGTCCATTTCATTCTAAAGAGTCATTGTCAGACTGAGCCATTTCTTTCAAAGCTTGGAACTACATTAGTGTCAAATTTTGTTGCTGCTTTGCTGTGGCACTGGAATAAAAATTGAATGCTGTGATGTTTCATCTGCGACTGAGGTGTTTGTGGGCGGCACTAGGAAGCTTTCTGTGGTGGTATAAATTATAGTTGTGATGGAAGTAAATAATTGGGCTGGCCTCTTTCGTGCATGGGAGATTTCTTTATCATTTCGGGCCGATATAAGATGAAGCGGGAAAAGATAATACCGACTGTGTCGTGTGAAGTGACAGCCTCCAAAAGGGGCTGCGTCTTCTGGGCGATAGGCTTCCAATTAAAATTGCATGGCTAGTCTATAACTGCGCTTTTCACATGAAAGTGCTGGCTGTAGTAACAACAGGCATTCTTCAGTCAAAATATTGTCTGTAATAAGGAAATAAAGTTAATCAAGTTAGCTCACAAAATTAAATTTTGTTCATTAAATTTATTTCAGTTCATGTAGCCCAGAGCCCTTGCATACAATGTGTCTGACAAGAAGTGCAACTTTTTTTTCTAATCACATGGCTCTTCCAGACATTTTTTTAAACATTTTTTTTGCATTTATGTTTTCCGTGTGGATTGAATCCAGGTTAGGTCTGCGTGGAGTTTGCATGTCCACATGGGTTTCCAACAGCTGCTCCAATTTCCAAAGAGATATCCCCCTAAAGTCCAAAGAGATTCCCGTTTTGTAGCTTCCTGCCATAGACCGGTACTCTGTGTACAGTGTTCCTTAACTAGTCCTAGTGTCCAGCTAGGGTTAACCACTACAATCCACTTACAAGAGGTTAACTGAAGCGAGTGAGTGAAAAATGTATGTTTTTTTTAAATTGGTGCGATCTTTCTTTGTGTGCCCAATTAATAGAGACCGAATGGACCGAAAAAGAAGTGGCAGCACGTAAATCCTGCAGCGACGCCCCTTCGTGCCCCTTTCGATTAAAACTTGCGCAATAGTTTTATACTTGTTTGGGCCCGTCTATCAGTTTTGGTCACGTATTCCATGACCGACTTGTCTCTAATGTCTAAAAGGTACTTTGGAAGTTGGTGACGTAAACTTTTCAAGTGCAACCACTAACAAAGGGCTCCAGCATTTCAAAGTAACTGCCGAATAATTTATGTGGAATATTGCCGTGCGGCTACAAGCCTTAGCGCTAGCACAATTCTCTTTGTGAATGAAGTGTGCTTTTAAAGGACACTGCGTTTTTAACATGACCTTGACACATTCAAAATAAATAAGCAATTAAGTTTCGCATCCTGGTGACTGAAGTTATTTATTTATTTTATTTTATTTGTTTATTTATACTAAAGGACTGCAGGAATGGCCTTCAGCAAAACTGAACCAAAGGCTTCTTTCAAATGAAAATCTAACAGTTTGTATTTTATCCATTGTATTCCTCTGGGAAGGATAAAATCCTGCCGCTCCTCTCCCAGCCTCTCTCTCTCAATTACATCACCCTTTGATATCCGACTGTCTTTATATCTTCATCTGCCTTCAGAAGCAAACACCGTTGCGCACAGACCAAGGTTTTTCTTTTTAGATGAACACACTACCATTTTTTTTGTTTTATTTTTTTTTTTTATACATTTTTTTATTTTAGTAAACTGAGTGTTTTTGTTTAATCGGAAAGCCGTTCGCGGAAGGTGTCTGCTTCACCTTTAATAATAAATTTGGTTTTCCTTTTACTTCATTGACATTCTAACAATTGGTAGAGCGAATTTTCCTTTTCTTTTTTTGCAACTGCTTTTTACAATACGCTTCTATAGTTACTTGTTCCATATTTGAAGGGGGAAAAAATAGATTGTGTTGGAGCTGTAGGGAATCAACTGTACATTAAAATGGCAAAAGATTAATGCACACATACAGTATGTATAAATAGCAACAATACTTTAATACTGTACATAGGATAATATTCCATTTTCGATAGATGATCGTGATGTAGCTTTGGTTAGAATGAATATTTTGTGAGAGATGTCAGTTCAGCTGTTAAAACATCTCATATATTTTATGCCATTACGAAATTATCGGACTGTGTTTGTGTATATTTTTGAAAGTGGGACGTATATTAAAGAACTCCGTTTTCGAAGCAGCTGAGAGCTATGCCCATTCCACATAAAGCTGCAGCCAAAACCGCACGTGCATTCTACTCCAAGTTGTTCTGAAGGTAAACGGCCTCATTTTCTTGCTTAATAGACCAGAATACAGAGGAAAAACTTTTATATAATGCATAGAATTTAACAGATCAGTGTATAATTAATTATATTTATGTTGCCGGTTTCTTCTACATTCCAAGCAATACTTTTCTTCTTCTTCTTCAGATGATGGAGGTGGGAGTCATGACAATGCTGACAATAAGGATGATCATTATTGTTGTTATTAGCTTTTTATCCTCATGTAAAAGGCCAACTGCATCGCCTCCTAGCATGTTTTATCCTGCACGAACATCTACACTGTGACCAATTCATGCAGAGAAAATAAATGGAAATGTTTTGAGCAAGGTGTATCGAAGATGAGCAAATGTGTGCATGATGGCCTTGAACAGCATCACAGGCCACACCAGAGACTACCGAGTGGAGCGGTCCAGTTAAGTATCCCATTTAAATGCATTGAGGCTCTGTAGATAAAGAAGGAAATAATAAGGGTGGGTTCATTTGGGGGGGGGGGGGGTGTCTAATGGGGAGAACTCAAGCTGAGGCCAGTGGAAGAGCCCTCTTACTGTGCTCACTGAAAGTGGACCTGGGGGGCGCAGTGCTACTCGAGAAGGTCCTGGGACAGTAGAGCATCAAAGCAGTTCCTGAACTACATATTTGTGGCCAGCAATAGTAAAGGGATTGTTATTTATTTTTTTTCAAATCCTTAAATTCTTTAGAGTGACTTACTAAGGAGTGTACGTTCACTTTTTGCTTACAGGTAATGGAAAGTTTATTAATTTATTTTTTGTGAAATAATTCAAGCTTTCACAGCGATAAAAGTTGAACAGAAGAACAGAATCTGAAAATAAGGCTACATTTACCATGCTGTTAATTTTTTATATACATTGCCTGGCCAAAAAAAGTCAGCACTTGGAATTACCTTGGTGTTATGATGTGGGGTTGCTTCAGTTGGTCGGGTCTAGGTTCAGCAACGTTATGTGCTGCAAAAATGAGGTGAGCTGACTACCTGAATAAACTGAATGACCAGGTTTTTCCATCGATGGGTTTTTTCTTCATATTCCAAGATGACAATGCCAGGATTGATGGGGCTCAAACTGTGAAAGAGTGCTTCGGGGAGCATGAGAGAGACAACATTTTCACACATGGATTGGCCACCACAGAGTCCAGACCTTAACCTCATTGAGAATCCTTGAGATGTGCCGGAGAAGACTTTACGCGGCGGTCCGACTCTCCCGCCATCGATACAAGATCTTGGTGAAAAATAAAGGCAACTCTGGACGGAAACAAATGTTGTGACGTTGCATAAGCTTTTGGAAAGGATGCCATGGCGATTGCGTGCCATGATCAAAGCTAAAGGTGGTCCAACGAAATATTAGTGTGACTTTTTTTTTTTGCTGGGCAGTATATTTTCAATATTTATTTTATTCTTTGAAACACAAACCTTGCTAGTTGGTCAAGTGTTTGCTGTGAAAATGATTTGGCAATTTCATTTAAATGCACATAAAATATTAACAGTATCAAGCATTTTAATTTTCTTATAACAAGCGCTGAGTAAACTTGAGCTATGTGACTGAATATGTAATGTTGCTCTGTGTCACTGCAGTGAGAAGAGCGCTATTTAAAAATAAAATTGAATTGAATTGAATGTTAAAAGGTCTTAGAGAGAAAATATTTGATAATTATTGTTAATTGTTGAATAATATGCTAGACCCTTCCAGATAAATAAGAGAGTCTAAAGGTCAGGACAGAACACAGACCCCTTTGGAGATGAATTTTATTTAATTTTCTTAAATTAACATCTTCCTTTTTTTTTAAAAAAAAAAAAAAAAAAAGTAAATTCACGGTAGTATAACAACAAATTATCATGTGAAATCAAATGTTACATTAATCTGTATTAACTTTGTAAAAACATTTGTTATTTACTGAAATCTAATGTTGGAAGCAACTTTTGAATAGCATGAACACATTTACCAGTACACCTGGATGCCCACCTCACTCACTGCTTTACCCACCTCTGTAAGTCTATTTGAAAACATTTTTATTAACCATCACAGCTGATACAGTTTTGTTTTTCGAAAGGTTTATGTCTGCTACATTAGAAATTTCACGACTGACTCTGAAGATACGCCAACCTGTTTGTATCCTACAGCATGATGTCAGGCACAGGGACAACAGAAGCATTGATTTAGAGTCTTCAGACCTTTAGGGTTAATGCAAACCCTCCTTCCAGAGACTGTTAGGACATAAACACTTTGCCCAAAAAAACCTAATAAACTAATGAATTAAATAAATTAAACGGCGTCTGAGCTCAAATGAAATTGGTCAAATGTTGGAAATGGGTTCGGCGTGACCGAGAGGTGCTTGCGGGCATCGATTTACGGCAAACACCACGCAGCATCCATAGGGAACCCAATGAAGTGTCACTTCCGACACAAATAACCTCGGCATCGTAATACATTGTTAACATCTAGCGCTGTGTTATGGACAAGTCAATAGCAGTAAGGACAACTAATTAAACCAATAAATTCCACTTGGTTTGTTAGTTTCATTTTGAACTGCGCCGACCGTTGCTCAAGTCCACCAAAAAAGCTGCCTTATAGGCTTCTGAGCAAGTCAGCCTTTATTTTAAGTATTATTCAATAAAAAAGTAAACCATTTTAAATAAATACCTTGCAAGTATGCAATAGGTGGAGCAACTTGAATGGCTTTTCTTTCTTTCTTCAAAGTAACCACTGGACAATGAAATTGCAGCTCCTCTATTTTTCTGCCGCAAAGTTAAGTCGTTCACTGTAAGGCACTTGAATTTTAATGGACGTGTTTTCCTGATAAGCTCATATGCATTTTTTTCCTGCTCTCCAGGGGGTTTGCGACTTCTTGCCGTTTTCGTTTTTCTTTTCTCAGCTGCATGCTAGCAGCAGTAAAAAGATTTTGCGCCCTATTTCTTGCATTTGCTGCAGAAGCAGGTTTATTTATTTATTTATTTATCTATTTATTTTGTTCTGAAGGTGTATTTAGTCTGTGAGTGGATTACCTGCCTGCTCTGTGTGTTGTGGGTAGTTCTTGGCTGGGGGTCTTCATGTCCCTGTCCAGTTCATTGCTGGACCTGGACTTTTGGAGGCTGACTTTATTCTTTCTGAAACACCAGCCCCCTGCTGACTTGAGGTAAAATCAAGTAAAATGCTGACCACTCCAGCAAGGCAGGAGACCCGCACATTTATTTATGAATCTTCAGAGTGGACTTATAGCATATGCTGTCTACTAGATAGAAATACCCTGATTCCTCAAACAATGCAATGCAGCAGTGCATGTTTTTTTATTCTTACCCTACCTGCCGCCCACTGGTCCAAAGGCCTTTAGTATTCATATGTCTGTGTTCTGTCTCCCCAGTTAACCAGTTGGAGGGACCAGGCAATTAAGAAGAAGAAAGCGTTTAAGGAATGAAGATACCTGGACAAGAAGAGGGGAGACAGAGGGAGGTGGAAGCCTCTGGTGGAAACAGGCGAGTGGTTTATTATTCAGTGTTATTTGGTGAATTGTCTGGTTTTGCTGTGAATTTTTGTAAAGACTTGTGATTAAGAAATCATCGGGAGAAGGGGGTGAGGCTGTTTCCTCTGATCAGTTTTCTCCTGGTTTGGGCTTTGTTTGTTAGGGTAGTCGGTTAACAGCAAAAAGGAGAAGGATTTTTGGTGATAAATCTTCAGAGTGCCTTATCATTATTACTTTAATGATTTAATATATTTTTAAATGAAGGGAGATGGCTGAAGCCAAACATGGATACATGTGGCCTGCTGGGCCCTGAATTTGCTACCTGCGGCACTAAGAAATTTTGAATATCAGACCAACAGAAGCATCTATTTTAATGAAATTACTTAAAATATAACTAGCCAGTCAAGAAGCTCCTTTCATTCTGCTCTACCATAAATTCTTCATTATTTTTGAAAACACAGTTTGCATTTTGCTTTACTTTTACGGATGCATTCACTTGCAGTAAATGGTTTTTAATGGGAATGGCTTGCACTTACATACTATTTTATTATTTTATTAATATTTACATATCCTTTGGGTGCTCCTTAAACTGGACAGCTCTCATATCTCTGTTTAGTCTAAACAAAAGTAGACCAAATGTCAAGAAATGCTTCAAAACGTGAGAAGGTAGCACGGCCTAAATGTGGTCCCTCTATTGATCCTGTATTACTATTACTTATTTGTTGTAACAGTGCAGAAAGCTGCACTGCCAGAGTCCCAGTGAAGGATCGACTGTGGTATCTCCTAGATTACTAAGAAGGCGATCTTCTTCTTCATACTAGCGAGCAAATGACGCTTAATTCTCCTTCTGCATTTCTTGCGCCACTTTGACTGTTGAAACCAAACCCAGTGTTTCTTATCTTGCGAGTGCGTTGCGTACAGAAGTGCTGGTACACCCCAATCCTCTTTGGGAATTTTCTGAGGGCAGTTCATTTCCCGCACTCTTTGGTGTAGCCTTGCATCGCTGCGCTTTTTTCCTTCCATTTTGAGAGTGCAAAGTAAAAAATAACATCCCGCCCTCTGGCAGCGTAGTCGTCAAGTCGCCCTTTTCTCACGGAGAGCAAAGAGCCCATGGCTTTGCCGCAGAAGTTGTGGACAGTGTGCGAAAGAGCGGAGGGAACTGACTTGCCCGCTTTTGAAGACTCGTGCAAAGAAAGCAAGTGTCCAACTGTCATGCAACTTCTTGTCTGTGGGTGTACAATATTCCGTTTACAAGAACAGGAGTAGAAGGAACCAAATGGCCTCGGTTGTTCCTGTGGATCCATGACTGTCCTTCGGAGTGGAGTTTTTTCTTCTTTCAGCTGTGTGAGCAGCATCCGTGTTCTTTTCTCCTCCAAGTAATGCTCTGGTCAGAACTGATCATCGCTGAGCAGCATTAATGAAAGCTCAAAGAAGATGGGATGCTAATGCTTTTGGTCATGGGGAGAACGTATCTCATTTAAGAGCCTTTGGCTCCAGTCTGCACTCTCCAGTTGTGGATTTTTGGCTTCTAAACAGAAGAAGAGCGGGGTTCAGGGAGTTATTGAGCGCAAACCCCACCGTTGTTAGTTTTACCGTCATTGCTTGCTTATGGGCGGGACGTCGGGTTCAATTCAAGCATTATACTTTCCGCCCCTGTGCTTTAGCAGCAGGAAAAATTACAGGCTTATTTCTGAGACCACGAAACCTAATTTGATGAAGGATCTTCTGTGCGTTTTAATAAGGAGATTAATCATGCATACGGAGCCATTTCACAAGGAAACCAGTCATTTGTGGAGCGAAAAAGTTTCGGCAGACAAGTCTGCGGGCGGATGACCAGCAACAGAAATTTGAGAAATCTGCATTCTTAATCCGTGTCGCCACGAGTGGAGCGCTTTAGCAAAAACCTCTCCATCGAAGGCCAATTTCAACAGTGATGAACTTCCGAAAAAAAACGAACACGGAGCGAGGAAGCCAGATGAGCACCGATTCAAGATACACATTGCGGCGGTCATTTTTTGGAAAACTGCATATTTTTTGCTTAGGTGATGGTTTTTTTTTGTGCGACTTCTTCAGGAAACCTGAACCCGGCTAATTATTATCCCACTTCCTGGAAGTCGAGCAGATCAAAACAGACCTGCTGTGCAGAGCAACAATAACCACTGCTTGGAGGAAATAAGGTGACGCTCCTGTGTCAGGATTTAAGCAGCAGGCATTTGGCACCTTCAGCGCAGCCATCGTTGAGCACTTTAGCGACCAAACCGTCTTCAGATTGTGCTGACTTGCCCATGGTTTATAAGAGTGGTCACTAAGAAATTTAAAAACACACGACAAAACAGCAGAAATTGCATCGATGGCAGGCCAAGCTTTTCGGTCCCCACATGTGACCAATAATCTATATATTTTTTAAAATTTAGTCATGAGTTTAAATATATAATTTATATGATTGGTTGATACGTAATGTATTCTATCCATCCATCCATTTTTGTTAACTGTTAACCCCAGGCAAGGCAGTCTAGAGCCTGTACTGGAAGCAGAGTCCAAGATTATGAAGCTGCCCCTGGATGGGAGACCAGTCCATCACAGGGGAGCTCTCTCTCTCTCTCTCTCTCTCTCTCTCTCTCTCTCTCTCTCTCTCATACTCACACACACACACACACACACACACACACACACATACACACACACACACATTATTGGCAATTTAGAGTGACCATTTGGGTATTTAATGAAAAAGATTTTTCTCAGAGGCCAGGACCTTAAATAATGAATGCTGCTGGACAGCTTTGTTTGACAGGCTTTTAGGGATGCTACTTGGAAGCCTTTATTTGTCAGCCAGTGGTGAGCACACCCCATTCTAAAGGAACTCTTAGCTTCAGCTGAGACGGGATGGGGGCATTGCTGAAGTGCTTGCCATGCCCTGATGATGGCCCGATGTGTGTGTGTGTGTGTGTATGTATATATATATATATATATATATATATATATATATATATATATATATATATATATATACTCGTATGCGCTAGATTTAAAGCAGCAATAATCGATTTCAAGCCCTTAATGAACTACTGCTGGGTTTGTATGGATGTGCGAAAGTGTATGCTTCATCTCTCCAACCGTCTTCTTTGGTGCAGCTTCTTCCATGCCTGTCCAGCCTCCTATTATGACCAACAGCAAGAAGCTAAAGAGGCCTCTAAACTCCTTTATATAAGGTCAACTTTTCAAGTCCTTAGTCCTGAGTCTTTGAGCAGAAACTTATCTACAGTTGCTTAGGGGAATATCCAGTAGTATTAAACTTTTTTTTTTTTTGACTTTAGTATGCTAATCCAATAACCACCTGCATAAGTCATACAGCCCTAAATTTTCAATACATATCCCAAGTACACGCCTGCCTGGGAGAGGACTATGACAGACAGGGGCTGTGGTTTATTGTTGTTGTCAGTAAGGCAAAAACCCAAAAGTGGTTAGGAAAAAAGAATAAATAAATATATACACCACGGTGTTAAATACAAAGAAAAGATGAAAGACAATAGACACAAAGAGAAATAAACTTTTGGTAAGCAATGCCCTGTCAGGCCCCCCAAAGAGTGCCAGGCACTCTTAGAACTCATATCAGCAGTGTTTGCTTTTCATATCTTTAATAAGGCTGAGTTCATAACACCTCCATGCAGCGTTATCTCCACTGTGCTTGCAGTCTGCATCCGCACATTTGGGAAATATTTTACAAGCGTGTTTGCTTTATGCTAGTTCATTTTATTTTATCGGTGAATGGTTATGTTCAGTTCAGAACAAACTAAATGTCAATATATAATTTGATAACTGCATTGCTCTTTTAAAAAAATTCTTTAACACAAATTCACAAGTAACTCAGCTATTTGATCAAAACTATAAATTCATATAATTCATAAATACTAAAACCAGAATTATGTGAGCTTGTCGATCAGTTAATAACTTTCAGCTTAAACGGTTTAGCGGCTGCTCTTTAAGGTAGCTCTTGGCTCACGGTCCTTCAATCAATTAGAGATCCCGCTGCTTCACGGGGGTTGGCACATACTGAGTTCAGGAAGTTGTAAGCCAAACCATAAACGCAACGCTTTTATGTTCTGACATTTTAACAAACTGAACGCCTTCAACCGCTCAGACCAATGGCTAAATTAATTTTCCACTTGCGATAAAGAAAACATTTCTGGTGAAATTGAAGAGTCTCAATCTGAAGTTCCTCCAACAACTTGGTAGCGTAATGCCACTTCCAGCCAAACTTAGCGCATCGGTAGTCTTACCGCCTTTTCTGTCAAGGTTTTTCTGTTTTGCTGGCTCAAGGCTGCAAATTTGCCTACATTGCCTTCCCCAGAATTCGTTTCCTAGTTTTCTTTCCACCGTTTTTAAAAAATGTATACAAAAAACTCTGGTTTCTTGGGTAATTATTCCTCACAAGAGCAACTTTCACGACTTTGTGTGACCTCAGTGAGCTTATTTGTTTTTGGAAGGGTTTTTTCGGAATTTAAAACACAATCTACTGTATGTTGTCTTCAGAAGCAAGGAAAAAAAAAAACAATTATATTCAATGCTGTTGCCTGGTTTCTCCCCCAAGCCTGGGAGTGAGCACTCTTTTAACGTTAGTTGTTAAACTGAAGCCATTTCATAGTGCGAAGCGGGAGCAAACTTTTTATTCCAAACTCAGGGAAATTTGTTTTATTTAAACTGCTTACTCCAAGCTGGATGACTGAACTAATTGAATATGGTTTATAGACACACAAATTCTGTTCAACAATTTTAATTGTAAGTATTCGAGTCTAAACTCCCATGTTGCACTTCGGGCTAGTTCCAGCATTTTTTTTCTTTGCGCAGATTTTGTTCATTTTGTGCAAAATTCGATAACACAGCCCCTTCAGTGTAGAATATCATGTATAATGTACAGGACAATAAAAAAACCCAATAAGTGTAATAGATTGTACGGGCTATGTGGGGAAGTACACCTTAGATGGCCAGGCAGGCGCATGAGTCGAGTGATAAACTGGCGGTTGTAACCACTAGCACCGCGATTGGAGCCGAAATGGCTTCATTTGTTTTGCCACCCATATTTCTCTGCTTCAATGCTGCAACGCCCAAAGTTCCTTCACGGAACAATTACGCTGAATCAAAATAAAGCTGTCCCGATACATTAGAAACTTGTTAGCATTATTTCCGTGCTAAAGGGAAGAGTCGAGGAAAGGTTGGCTGGGCGACCTGGAGAGGCTGGGTCTTACGTTCCAGTCTCGCTGCAGCAGGTGTATTTTCAGGCATTCATGTTTAAAGCACTTGGGTCGATGTAGCAAACAAGAAGAAAGCTGTTAAACTCGTGCATGAATTCATTCCGAAACAACTATTGTTGAAAGCATGGCCTGGGTAGGGCTGTGCAATAGAGGCCGTGCAGATCTTAGCCAAAGACGTTGCAAATACCAATGCAACGTTTTTGTTGTTTGTTGTTAAAATCAGATTAGTATGTTTGATAATTTCAAGTATTCTTGTTTTTGTTGTGGCGAAACAAGGAAAACTTTGCTCATCCTTTGTCCTTTTATGATTCAGTGCACTGTGAGGGGATGAAGGTTTAGGATGGATAAAGTCAAGCGAGGAGATGCCGAACAAGGTTATGCTTAAGGGAGAAACCCCTGGATTAAAAGTTGTCCCTTCTAGCGCCGTCGTACTGCGTAGTTTTGCATGGACTATAAGTGGGGACAGAGCATCCCCAAGAGCATGGGGGGCGTCCCACGGCGTGACAAACCCAGTCTGTGCCGGGGCATCAGCAGCGCAGTGTAGATCCGACGCCAAACAAATCAGCACCTTCTAAAAACCCAACGCCTTCTGTGTCTTGGCCGTCTCCCTCTCCCCAGATGTACACAAACACCTTGGCAGTGTGAGGATGAAAGGGAAGAAGCGTCATTCTAGACCATGGTTTTACTGCGTTTCTTCATTTCCCCCCAGGATGATAGACTTACCAAGGGACTTTAATAAGATCTCTAATTGCCGAACACTTGTGTGGCTCATTTATGGGACACAGAGGACACCGGCTTTGTGACAGGCAGCATTTTTGCTGCTGTGGTCCCTGCTACACACGGGTCAAATAGAAGTGGGGCAGGAAGGATCAACTGAAGAAGATGAGATCCTCACACACACAGAGCTGCGTCATCCCGTTGACCCACGCACTTACGACATGTTGCTTGTCTAAAACCAACGCTGATGTCAGGCGTTTTTTGCACTCCGTTGTCCCAGACTGCAGTCAGCACAGTGGTTCAGGGCACAGAGCGGATGAACATTTTTAAGCCGCAACAAAAGATAAAACTCACACCCTTCTCCAGTAAAGGTGGCTCACGCATTCATTTCGTAGCTGTTTTATGCCACCTGGTGTATTAATGGGTACCATGTGCAGGGGGTGGGCTTGGACCCGGTCTGAATATCGGTTGATTTCAGGATGTCTGTGTAGCTTGCATGTTCTCGCCATGTCTATTTCCTTTAAATGCTCAGGTTTCAGCCCATAGGCCAAAAATGTGCATTTTGACTGACTCTCACTTGCCCATAGTGTGTGTGTGTGTGTGTGTGTGTGTGTGTGTGTGTGTGCGCGTGCGTGCGTGCGTGCGTGCGTGCGTGTGAGAATGACTGTTCTGCAGCGGATTGGTACCCTGCCTCCTATCTATGCCTCTGGGATAAGCACATGACCACCACAGCCGTACACTGGATAAGCAGTTGTTGATAATGGATGGACGGCCTGTGCATAAAGAGGTGCAGAGTGGATTACACAGTTTCCTCAGAGCTCCAGGTTTTTTGGTTTGAATCCTATTCTGCGTGTGTTTGTTTGTCGCTTGTACATTGTTGGAATGGCTTTTCTTCGGTTGCTCTGGATGCATCCAACAATTCCCTCGCAGCAGACCGGCTCCAGATCACCGCCGCACAGACAGGATAAGTGGATGCAGAGAGAAAGGATGGCGGGGAAGGCTGCGTGCGAAAGCCTAGCTGGGTTTTTTATTTTATTATTTTTTTTTTGTTCAAAGTATTAGCGGCACTTAAGCATTACACATGTGTACAAATGGATGCGGACCAAGGTATTTTTAGGTTTAATACATTTTGTAAAGGAAATCAGCCACAGCTCCTCTTAGGCCTCATGTGTGCAAACTTCGAGTCGCTAATCCAATCCCTTTCTCACAATGCCGGAAAACATTAATTAAAAAGGTACTAAAATACATTTGTATGCCTTTGTTCCCAAACAGGGACGTTCCGAAATGTTTGCGTTTTCATTTTCAGCCGCGTCTTCACACTCAATACATCAGAGGAACAACTTTAAAAAGAACCCTTTAATGTTCACGCGCTCTCCGCGGCTTCGTAAGCAGCGGCAACCGAAGGATCGCTCCGTTCTCAAAAGAGGACATGAAATATTTACATCTGCGTTAAGTTCTGTTTTTATTTTCCCGAGCAGAAAACAAGAGGATGAGATTGCAGATTTCGCCATCAATTATTCATGCCGCCAAACTCAAAAAAAATCCCCACCGGACAGAAGAAAGCTTCCGCTCCTTCTTCTGGCAGACAAGATACTCGCACGTTCTACGCTTGACCAACTTCCTAAGAGGAGGGCGTCGGGCTTCGGCCCTGGCGGGCCGCAGTCCGCAACCTCTCCGTTTAACCGCCTTACTGAAGCAGTTATTCAGAAAGTCGTGTCGCCTGGCGTTTCCGGTATAAACCGCACGCTAATGAAAACATGCAGGTCCTACAGGAGTGAGGCCTCCGGTCATGTAGACACCAAGTAGCATGGAACTTAAAGATCTGATCTGCGGTTCCCAGCTGGTCTGTGCAGGAGCCAACGTTTTCAAAGGGTATTTCAGCGGACTAGGGATCACCTGTACTGCTCGAACCCTTGGTGTTATTTGCAAAGCTTGAAAATTACAATACAGTTGAGTCGGGCTGGATGAACATCTGCACTGAGAAATAATCTCATTTACCCTCATAATGTGAATAAGCTCCCGTGAGAAAGCATCTCAAACATCTCAGAATATCTCAACCCCCCGCGACTCTTTTGCAAAGAAGACTCGAAATGGGAAAAAGCAAGACCGACGGATGGGTTTTGCTGTCCTACAGAGCGACGGTTTTGTCAGAACTGTCCCACATGCATTAGAATAATGTGTGCATTAAGGAGCTGGTGTTTCTCGGCTACTCACATCTGCTCATTACATTATCAAAGACTATATTGTCATAGTGACAGCTGGTTGTACACATAATGTTTTGCTCAACTCTGGATGAATGCACACCACGCAGAGGGAGAGACGGTTCTTAGCGCACGAGCGTCGCCGCTGTTCCGTGGCGCGCATCCTGCGGCAGAAGCGAGGCGGCGGCGTGTGACGTTAATGAAAACCGCGCGACAAATAAAGGGGAAATGATGGATGCGCCAAAAGCTACCTTTCGCCTCCCGTGCTCCTGTTTCGCAGAGTTCACAGCTGACCGACCAAAAGAAGAACAAAATTAAATTAAACTGACCGACATTTTTGCGCTCGAGTATAAAGAGCGGTGCTTGGAGTCAGGTATTAAAAATGTCTTGGCCATAATTCAATTGATGTAAATAGGTTCATCGGCCTAATTTCGGGAAATGGTGGCTTTAGAGAGACGTGCCAGGAGATGGAAAGGCCAACTGACTAGCTGTTGAGAATTTCACTTAAAAGGTGATCGCGGAAAAATCGGCTCTCCGAAAAAATTTGCCTTCCTTTAATGTCGAAAAAATCCGGGGAGAGGGGAAAAAAAAACCCTTTTCCGAAAGGTTTTAAAAAGTTCTCGAACATTTTAATAAAACACAGGAAAAAAATGTATTCACCTGCCAAGATTGTCATACAGACCAATTGAATAATATGTCTAACACGACCTCTTTGTGATAATCGCTTAAAGGAATACATTAGAAGAAATAAAACAACCATCCCAATGACGTCTGTGGGGGGGTTGCATATTTAATGTCAGTGCACATAGATGACTTAGCAAAAACCAAGGTTATTTACTCTCATCCATCAGCGTCATGTTAACCAGATGACAGATGTTTTGCACAGTGAGTGCTGCCTTCCCTCGTACGTAAGTGCACACACAATGAGTCCTCTTCTGCTGCGGTGATGCTGCAGGGATGCACCGTGGTACTGCATTGCTGTTTCTCGCTTGCAGTTTCAATACCGATACAATTTTGGACCTGTTCAAAGGTGGAGGGGGGGGGGTCTGTGGAGAGTTGGAGAGTAAGACAGAAGACTTGAGGCATGGGGTGTGTCACATACCTGTGTGCGTGAGGAGCCTGACTTATGAACGGCATCGGTGTGGCAGAGGGGCTCTGCGATGACAAGTGCACGCAGGCGAGACCGAGGCGAGGGAGAGGCGGCACCTAAGCAAGCGAGAAATGGAGACGAGGCAGCAGGGAGGCTGCGCCGTGAAAAGTGCCCTTTTTAAGATGGCTTCATTTTGCAGCTGGGTGCCCTCAGACTTGTTCAGGAATCACATTCTCACATGAATTTCTGAAAGCATAAAAAGCATAAAACATAAAAATTTACTTTAAAGAAAGCCAGAACTAAAGAGCTTGCGCTACTATTCCTATAGTCGATGTAAAAATAAAGTGTGTGTGCTGTATACAGTATGTACATTTATTTATTCATTCATTTATTTATTTATGTATTTGTGCGTGTGTTGAGAAAAGAAAACAAGCAGAAACAGCTAATAAGACACCAGAGCGGTTGTGTGCTTGGTTGCAAAGTTTATTTTGATATTTATTCACGTTTCAATCTTGTATTGCAGGCAAGCTTCAGATAAAGAAAAAATTGCTTTTGTAAAAGTTTCTGTTCGGCTATAGATATATAGGTATTCATTTCTAAGAGTCCTGTTATAGAGAAATTTCATGTGTAGAGACTATGGATATCAAGGGATTGCTGTGTATATGCAGTAAATACATTGTATATTCTATTATTTTCTGAAACAGTGCAAGCTATGACCTTTACGTCTGAATGCTGCATAGGTGGATGCAGCTAGAGTACCTGCTTTGGATGATGTAATGTGAACGTAAGGCAAGCCCGAGATACAGTAAATTCTGCACCGCTTTATGAAAGTGTTATGGTCACCCTACAGTACCCCTTTGAGCTTTGGGACTCTCTTAAATGCACTGTGCTGGTTTTCAGGATTACACCTGAAAAAGCTTTGCCTGAAAATAGGTAGATATGGAGGTCAGACGGTTGACAGAATTGTGGTAAAATAGGCACCGAGCTCGGGGATTTGAGAACTTTAAGGATAGCGTTGTGAAAGAGCCTTGTTTATTGTCGTTCGTATTTAAATGGAGCGAGACTAGGTCAAGGGTATCTGTTCTGTCTGAAACTATAGTTTAGGAGCACAGCTGCTGCAAACAGCTGGAGGATGTGCGCTGTCACCGTTTGCTGTAGTACCTGTGAATGCATACAGGAATAGCGCTGTCCTTGCGTGACTTACCCACATTTTCCGTGCGAGCTCGGGCCGTGCCTTAACTCGCATCCCTCAAAGAGTTATGCGAGGAAGAGCATGCATGCGATTTTCGGCGGTTATTTTGCGGCTGTATCGCATCTTCTGACGTGTGATGAAATGCAAATAACAATGCTGGGAATGAGGCACGCGTGCAGGTGCAGCTCGAGTCAGTTTGACCGCACCTTGATTCATCAGGAGAGACAGGAGAGCTGCAGTGAAGGTTATGAAGGTTATACAGTGGAGGTTGAGTCTTGGGGTCATTTCAGAAGATGACAGTCTAAATCCATCCATTCTTCCGTTGTCTTGAACTTCTTCTCGTGGACAAGGTTGGCAGTCACAGCCCTATGCTGGAAACGCCGAGCTCTGCGTCAGCGCACCGTACTCTGGACGGGATGCAAGTCGCAGGATCATTTCCGATCCAGCCTAGCAGAATGTGAGCGCCCGGCTTTGGCCTGGCACCCATCTTCTGGGTGCAGAGTCCCCTTTTCTGCTTGGCCCTGACTCACCGAGAGCCCTTGCGAGCAGTTAGCGAACATCTCCGAGTTAATGTTCCATAAGTGTTAAACGGCAAATACACAAGACCGCTGACCTTCAAAAAATAAAATGCAAGGAAAGACAGAAATCGCTCCGATTGCGACAAGGATTTTCTAGGATTCTTTTTTTATTCTTGTGTCCTTTCGGAAGGGGAATTGATATCTGCTAAGGAGATTAATGGATGAAAATCTGAAGGTTATGGGGAACACATGACAAGGGAGTGACAGTTAATTTAGACGTGTGAGGAAACTGTTGGGATTTCTGAAGCACCACCCAACTGAGTTAGTTATGTTTGTGACATCACATGACAGGATGCCTTCGGGATCCAGAATCCGTCAAACCTGCTGTTGAAAAGGAGCGCAAATCCTACCCCGTGCACAGAGGTTTAGCGCAAGGCAGGACCTCTTCCTAGAGAATGTGGAAATGCAGCTGTATGCCGATGAGGCGGATGCCGTGGGTCACTTGTATAGCGTGTATAGCGGAATCCAGATTGTGGTCTCCCGATTCCTATTCCAGCCGCTGTCTGTGTGCCTTTGAACGTTCTTGTCCTCTGGAAGCAGCTGTGAGTTTGCAAAATGCATTATATTGCATTACAGCCGTCAGGCAGATTTCCCCTCGAACGCAAGGCAAAAGCGGCACAATTAATAAGACTGTAAACCCTATTCAGTAGCGTCTCTCAGAATAAAATCTGTTGTAATTTTTCTTGTCCTCTACGGCTCCAGTTTAAATTTTTATGTAGAAATGTAAATGCATTTTGAATGTGGAGGTAAAGTTTTAAAACTTATTTTTGTGACGGCGCTACGTTTTTTATGTTGGCCTTTCTTCACATTCACCTGAAAGATCTCTATGCTGGTGAATATTAGGTAGTAATGAAATGTTTTTGCTGTTTTTACAAAGCTCTACATCAGCAGCATGCTTGAAGCGCTGTAATGCGTAGTTCAATGCAGGGCTGAGTTGCTCCAGAACCGATCCTGGAAGCCTGGGGCATAAGGCATGGTACTCATAGCAAACCAGAGTCAGAGTTCAGGATCCCTCCAATGGTCTTAATGGAACTTCAGGTCAGAGTCTCACCAGTGTCAGTTGGGTGGGGTGGGGGCATTCATTTTTAACTGAAACATTTTATTGTGGTCAAACAGACTCCATCTGTCTCTGTTTGGCCCAACAAAAGTATCTGAAATGTATTAAGGATATTTGTTAAAACTGACATGCTGAATTCCCGCAAAATGGTACTGTTGAACTTTCAGTCCACAGTTCTCTTTTGCATGTTATTCAGACGTTGATAAAACAGCAGTGTATTATGTGAAGGAGGCATCCGATTGCCGGCGCATTATTATTGCCATCGGGGTGGCCGAGTGTCCTACAGACATGTTTGCCACTTGCCGTGGCCGTTGTAAAATGAGATTTTTGATAGCATCTTGGACCCCAGGTTTCCACCAGGTCTGCAAGTGCATTACTCTCCCCGGCCAACGGTTTGCAACAAATTCAACAATATTACCCCAAGTTGGTTACTTCAATCCCGGTAACCGTCAGAAAGCATAATTTTCTCCCCATATTCTTCCTTCACTTCCCTTCTGCCTGGAATACAGGCCCTGAAGATACACTTTAAGCTTCTTTGGCACACAGGCCATCTCAGCCAGCTGATAAAATTACTGCAAAAATTGGATGCTGGTCACTGAGGGACAAGCAGGCTGAGAAATCGGAATTATTCCTCATTTGTATGTAATTTAAATTCCTTGCGTCTGCTCTAAGAAAGGGCCAGCTTCGGCCTCAGTAAGGAGATTAAAGGCAAATATAGGTTTGTCAAACCAGGAGCCTCGGCAAGTGCTATTCTGCTACATGTCAGCTTTACGATGGGGACTTGGCGTCGGGGCTGACTGGTAGCTTAGCAAGGGATTTAAGTCATTTTCCCCAGTATCCCATGGCTGTCCCTTACACTGAATCACTTTTAAACCTGACACACAGACTAAGAGCTAAATTTAAGAAAGTGGGCCACCGCTCAACAGATTGGATTGTGGCGCTTGCGACACGGAGACGAATGTCACAGACTCTTTAAGCGGAATTTGGAAACCGACTATCAGAAAGTTAAACGGACGCATTTCTTTAACCGGCATCAGTGAAAAAAGTAAAAGTTATCCGAACCGAACGTTTGTTTTAATTCTGTCAACTGTAAACCATAGCTAAAGTTTAAAGGCGATTCTCTAAGGAATAAGGAAGTGAGGGCGAAAGGTATGAGGAATTTTACATGCCGTTAACTACGGATTTGTTTGGACCAGCCTACAACCGACACTTGTGTAGTAGATGGATGTCATCTTGACTCGATTCGATCCAGAATAAACGATAAAACATCTTATTGTTGCTTGCATCAGAATTCTTATCTATAACGTTCACCTGACAACCGGACTGAAATGGAAGCAGCCATGTGCGGAGGTGTTGGTTCACCAGGTATCAAAGATGTTCGCTCAGGCTACCTTTTGGGTAACAGACCTACCATCATACTGTTTTTATGGGAAGCATGATCTCTCCGGTCTGGATTGAGCGATGGGTTTGTTGTAAAAACCGAAGTATGACGGAAACAAGTAAATCAAGATTCCGAAGGTTTCCCGCATTTGTTCGACTGCGGTAAAGTCACTCCGACCGAGTTTTTCTTCCTTTAGTTGACCCATCCGCTATGATAGCTTCTTGCAGCTGCCACGGTACATCTTCCAGCTACAAAACCTGGCAAATCTCAGAAGCCGTTATTTACACCTTTGAGACGCCAAAGTCAAGACCAGTTGTTTGAGAAAGAACTTTTTGCGTTTCCCTTTGGGCATCATTTATGCAACAATAGTTCTAGTTAATCATATCAAGGAGCCAAATCATTTACATTATATTGAAATTTTGGAAGGAATTTATGGATTTCTTTGATGCATTTTCTGCTTTCCTTCCATTTATTTGCATATTTCTTTCATGACTCTCTCAGTGCCGAGTACTAAACGTCTATATCGTGATTATGTGGATTATTTGTTGCATAGTACTTACGGGCCAACCATTTTGAACTTTGAATTTGGAGAGGGTGAATGGGTTGCTAGAAAATCAAAATAAAAATACGGTTTCATTATTCAGGGTCTGACTATCACCTAAGAAGGCTTTTATCCACATGACCCTGCTTCTCATCTCATAATAAGGTATTCTTTGTTATGAGAGTTCATTATCCAGGATTATTCCACAAAGAGAAGGGCTGAAAGTGTGGCCTCTGGGGGAAGAATGGGATATAACACCATAGGGACCAGTTAATCATACCAGGGGGCACAACAAGGGCACTGATAGGATCGGTCCTGATATGCAAGGGGCGGTGGGGCATGCAGAAGGGGTAGAAGATGAGAATGCTGCAGGAGCTACCAAAGGCAGCTGCTCTTGCATTAGAAGGGAACTGCGGCGTTGGCTCAAGCACGGTTGGCTCAAACTTCCACATGTGGCTCTGGCTGGAAGAAACTGGTAGAAAAGATGAAACCACCTTCCCCAATGCTGCAGAAGCTGGCAATTCCACTAGCAAGGAGAAGAGAGCCAACTTCTTTTTTTGGCCAAGTTCCCACTCCTTCCTCATAAAATAAAGCCAAAACTCTTTTAGCAGTCAGCATGGGTTCTGAGGCCCGACTGACAATGCAGAATCTTTTTGGAGTGTTTCCTAAAAGATCTTCATTCTCACAAACCGAGCGGTGATACAGCAGGTAGCACGGGGCTCCCAAAGTCTTCACATATGGATTCTATTCCTACTCTCTCTGCACAGATATCTCATTTTTGCTCTGTCTGGAGTCACGTTTTAGGTGAACTGGTGCCTAAATTACCCACAGGGCATGCACACGTGTTAACAAATGTCTGCCGCTGTTCTACAGCGTACTGCTTCTTGTCCATGGTGGGACCCTCCCTCGCAACCCGGGTCTCTGTCTTGACCGTGACCCTGCCCTAAGCACGCATTTGTCGATTAAGGATATTCATTGCTACCGTTATGCCCTCTAGCGTTAAATTAAAAAAAGCTTCTGAGCGCACATTGTGTTAGATTTAAGGAAAGCCAAGCATGGAAATGAAGCAGAAGCTGGGTGCATCTGAACCAGGCCCATTTGCATACTGTCACCCATGAGAACTAAAGCTCTGGAGCTGTATCGCTAACATCAGGTTTTTCCTTTTTGGCCATCTTATGGACTAATATAATGTGTCCAAACTTCAGCGACACAGTCGAAAAGCAGGACGTGCCTGGAATGCTAAGCTGTCGCATCTTTTATCAAACTTCAGCACATTTTCACTGTGGGCGAGTGAGGGGGAAATGTTTTTACAAATGTTCAAAAGGGGCCTCGAACGACATGTTTCTGTATTTAGAGCGAAGGACCACAGTAGTTGGGATTGTATCGGGGTCACGGCCGAGACAAGCGGGAGCGGGAAAACATGCCCACACCCGGGATGGGGTCGCGTGTCGGAGGGCTGCGTTGCTGCAGGGAAATGCAAGCTGTTCTAACAGAAATATGAGGAACAATTAAGCATAACTGCCTGCTTATGGATGTCGGTTTTTGTGTAAGGAAATTAATTTGCAAGTAGAGCTTCGCTTGAAATGGTAAAACGGGAATAAAGAACGTTGCGCGGGAAACGGGATGACAGTCTTAATTCTCCAGTGCACAGATAACATGAAAGTGCTGTACGGTGTTCAGCCAGAGTAGAAATTCAATGATGCGGCAAAGGACGTACATGCAGGAAACTGCGGCGTGGATGAGTTATATTTTTACTCGAAGAGGCGTTTTGTTGATACGCTTTGGCTCTTTGTAATGCATTTGTCCTGTCTCTCAGAATACTGTGTCTCAGAGTAGAGTGTCATGCTGTGTAGTCGATGCTTGTAGAAAATGTATGGCACCATGGGAAACTCATGCTAGTTTCCAGTGCCGCGAGGAAATTCTGTTGTAATTGGGTTGTTAGGCCGAGCAAATGTTGGCTAAACTGGGCTTGTTTGCAGTTGCACTATATGGCCAAACGTGTGTGGAGCCCCCCCGTAATGACAGAGCTGAGCTGTTTCGTCCGCACCCAAGCAGCATACAAACACATTCTAAACAACTGTGTACTTCCAGCTTTGTGGGCACAGTTTGGGGAAGCTCCTTTCCTGCTCCAGCATGACTGTGCCCCTCCTGTGCACAAAGCGAGCTCCACAAACACAGGGTTTGCCCAGGTTGATGTGACAGAACTTGAGTGGCTGCACAGAGCCCTGACCTCAACCGCACTGAGCACCTTTGGGATGAACTAGAACGCCAACTACGAGCCAGGCCTTCTCGCCCGACATTGGTGCCCGACCTCACTGACGTTCTTGTGCACTCCAAAATCTGGTAGAAAATCTACTCACAAGAGTGGCTGCTGCAAATGCCGGACATCTCCATATTAATGGCCGTGTTTTGGGAATGGGATGTTCAGCAAGCACATATGGGGGTGATGCTCAGGTGTCCACACACTTTTGACCACACGGTATATATTTTTGATTTTTGGGAGAAAAGTATCCAGCGGCAACCTGTCCGGTACAAATAAAGTGCATAAACCCCCATGGATTTGTATAAACTGCTCTCAGCACAACCTCAGTTCCCCATCACCTCCTATCTTCTTCAGCAAAATCACAGCGGAGGCCTCGGGGACCTCACCCAGCCCTAAAAAGTAAGTTTCCCCTTAGTGATACTATAATCTAATACTAACTATTCCATATTACGTTCAACAAAACTCAGAGCTGGTTAAAAAGCCTCCCCTCCTGGTTCGGTTCTACACCTACATCCCTCAGCTCCGAATAGCAAAAAGGGGAAAAGAAGACACAGAATCGCCCGAATGACAAGTTCCACATTTTTACGGCCCACCCAGATAGATTGTAACTGACCACATATCATGGGCACAATGGAGGCAGTCAAAAAATGCTTTGAAAGATTAAGATTTCTACACCCATGATTTGTCAGCTATAATTGGATGCTTAAAATGTTAACTTTCAAATGAATGGGCTTGTCAGCTTTTTAGCATTTCTTTAACGTACAGTAATCTCTGACCGGGGCTTCAGAAAGCAGTGGTGATAATGACAACTTCTGGGATATAGTTTAATGGTTTTTTTTTTCATCCTGTGGAACATCTAGGCTTCATGCTTCAATATGAGAGAATTCGGTGAGACGTAATCTCTCGGTCAAATGTAGGAAGCAGTTTGAAGAACCTGTTCCTACAAATCATGTCAGCTTTTAAGTAAAGATGCCTGTTGGCTTGGGAATGTCAACAGTAGGGCCCCTGGCATCCTTCTCATGGCCTTTATCTGCTACCAAGAGCTGTGATTTCATATCGGTCGCCATATTACTGTATTTTCCGGACTATAAAGCGCACCGGATTATAAAGCGAAATATCAGTGAATGGGTCTACTTTCATACATAAGGCGCATCGGATTATAAAGCGCATTCAGCGAAACAAAACAGTCAGATAAGTCAAACTTTATTCAACTCATTCACAATAACTCTCAACATTGTTCAGTTGTAGCATAAAATACAAAACAATACACTCACTTTTTCAGTTCATTCCTCCTCCACAAATCCATCAAATTCTTCATCCTCAGTGTTTGAGGTAAACAGTTGGGCGATTTCAGCATCAAGCATGCCCGGATCGCTCGCGTCATCATCCGAGTCAGTCTCATCGCTGTTACTTAGCTGTTCGGCGATGATTCCGCCCTTCGTGAAAGCTCGGACGATACTTGAGACTGATACCTTAGCCCAGGCATCCACGATCCATTGGCAGATAGTGGCGTAACTCGTATTACTCCGCGAGGCCCCTGACTACGGTAGCCGTAATGCTCCAACAATCCATCAAGCGGTGCGGCTTCGTAGCTTACCAAAGTCATTCTAAAACATTTTGACAGATTTTTGAGCACCGTGTACCGCATAAAATCGGCTCGAGGACAGTAAGCACGACCAGAATTAATACATAAGGCGCACCGGATTATAAGGCGAACTGTCGATTTTTGATAAAATTAAAGGATCTTATGGTCCGAAAAATACGGTAATTGCAGCCTAACAGGTGCAGCAATTGCAGGTTTTAGTTACGATGGCCCTCATTTCAGGGCCAACTCTTGAAATACGATGTCTAAGGATGGCCTCCCGAGACCTCTTTCACGCTGGCAGGGAGTTTTGCTCTCCTCCTTCTGCAGCGTTTACATTGAGGTGTTCTGAGAGCATCCAGAGTCCCTCAACATCGCTGCAGCAGAAGAGTTAGTTTACTCATCCGTGGGGAAGCACTGCGCTTAAACGATTTAAACAGACCGCATCCCTTGGCCGTTCCGCTCTGCTCCTTCAGAAAATAAACTTTGTTTTTGGCTTTTGAAAATATTACACTGCTTGGGAATGTACTTGTCACTTAGTGCCACTTCTCCAGGAGGATCCCAGCTAACCGCAGCACACAGCTATAAATTATCCATCCATCCATCCGTTGTTAACCTGCTAGTTCTGTTTAGGGTCACGGTGGTCCAGAGTCTATCCCAGAATCCTTGAGCGCTAACCTGCAAACCCCTCCCTCTCCCCAGATGGGATGCCAATCCATTACAGAGTGCTGTAAAATGTTTAAATTTTTTTATGCATTGTTTTTTTAACGTGTAAAATATGTTTCATTTTTATATTTGCAAATTTTTTGCTGGTTTTCAAGCTAGCGGTGTTTAATCATGCAACTTTTACACGCTGTTCTAAGAAGTTTACAAATTGCATTCTGGTTTACTTGACACCTGGAACATTCTGGCAACTTCTTCCCGGGCTTTTCGTTGCTTATTGCCAACATCACAGCAGAGCAGGGAGCAGAGCTGACGCCGTTTTATCTCTGAGAGTAAAAGCAGAGGTTTCAAATATAATGCAAGGTGATATCCTAAACCTCTTTTATCTTTGTTAATATTTCTGCTTCTACAAATTGTTTCACACATGCACAGAAGCATAGGATGTTCAAAACCTGACAGTTCAGAAAAATTATTAATCACTGTGCAATAATTTATTTGCTTAGATAATAATACAAAAATGAAGAACAGATTAATAGTGTGCAATCCGCAGCACGTACACAGTGTATTGTGTGTCATTTTTATATAAGAAATTACAAATATTTGATTAAACTGTATCTTGCTTGGAGGGGAAAGGCCGCCATGAGACTGTGCCACATTTGTGTGCATGACATCAAAGCGTTCTTACGTTCGCAGATGCCCTCCCCAAGAAGAGATCTGCTGGGAATGACAGAGAAAAGGTGATTCTTTTTGTACATTGAAGCACCGGGAAAATTGGAACGTATCAAATGTATTCTAAATCTCATTCTGGCCAGTTAGGGAGGACAGCAGGGAGGTGGTTTGGAGGTTGCGCACAAATGGAAGGCATGGGAGCCTCACTAAGCGGTGGCTCCCTGGTGGACCTACCATACAAGCTTGTCTTGCCTCAGCAGCTTAGAACTGAGTGCCCAGTGACCTGCCATCTCCTCCAGCTGTGGCCAGTGGGCATACTCATCCTGGATGAAGCGACCTGTAACATAAGGCTTCATGTGTTTGTTTTGCATTGTGTCAGCAGGGGGTCTGCTGGTAATGAATGCTGATCGGGACTGTTAAAGAGAGGCTGGATATGGAGGAAGGAGAAAAGAGGAAGAGGGGCATGGAGAATGTATAATCCAATAAGCTTTTAGGGAATTCTAGTGAGCTGTGAAAGAACCAGGGCTGCATTCCCTCTGATAAGGCATTACCTGCCCCACCCACAAGCCACCTGATTTCCAGCCCCCCACATAGCTCTCCTGGCCCCTTCAACCACCACCCCTCTGGCCCCAGGAACCCAGCTCACCAGTGATAGTGCAGCTTTGAGGACAGCAACACATCCCTCCTTCCTGCCTTTCACAGAGTCTCTATCGGGACTTGAGACCCAGGCCAGGCAGGCTTTCTGGGACAGGAGATAAGCGGTCCGTTTATGGGAGAGAGGACTGCAGAATGGAAGAAACTGCTCGGCTCGACCAGCGCTGAGATCCAGCAAGCAAATATGGCAATTTGTGGCTCTGCGACGTCTCTTATTGTGGAAACCACTCACAACACAAGGTGCGGTGTCCTCAAACCACGGAACCACGTCTTACCTCTGCAGAGCCTCACAGTAAACACTTCTGGCATAGTAGGCAGTACGGGTAAGTAAATGAAGCAATTGGGTGATGTGTTTACATATAATGTACACTATATGGAGAAAAATAATGCTTAAGTTCTTGCTACGTTTCACAGGTTGTACTCATGCAGCAAGAATATAGGTGAATCTGAACACATGCATCCATAGTGAACATTTTCCCCTTCTCTCGTGCGATAGGCTAAATGGAAAAAAATAGGCTGTAGATAAGATTATGGTTGTTGGCTGGCAAAGGGAGAGCAATAGCTTGAGAGGTTAAAGTAAAGTGATAAGAAGTGGCTGAAAGGGTAGATGCGTGTTTCCTAATGTTCACACACTCCTAAGAATTAGGCCTTACCAAGCCAACGTAGTGGAGGAACAGACAGAAGCACCGCGGAGGAATAATTTACCGGTGAAACGAGACAAAGATTGCCGTGCATTCTGGCTTCTGAGAAATTATGACGCTGAGAGGAGCGGGGAGGAGAAAGGTGTCTCTGTTGACATGAGAAAACCTTGCTGAAAGTATTTGGCCAAACACCTGTCACCAGCAAAAGGGAGCTTTACAGGGGGTTATCAAAGACTCCTGTATTTTGCAGACAAAATGGTAATTTAACACGCAACTTCTTCATACAGGATATCGCGGTTATTTGACGTTTGACTGGCGAAGTACGAAATGACGCAACGTCGGTGGCAACGTAACACGCAGCGTGTTAAACAGCAGACATGCTGAGATGAGCAAGAGTGAGAAAAACAAAGAGAGTAAAAAAAAGAGAAAAAACCCACATCTGTCACAGCAGGAGCAATGGCTGAACCCGGAAACCTGCCTGCTTTGACAGCTCCTCCTACACCTGAGAAGGAGCTTTGCCTTTAATTACGCAGCCTTTCCTGCAGCGGGTGCCTCGGCTTGCGTGGGGTTGCTTGTCAGCCTGTCAGGCCGCTCGACGCGGCGGCTGCTCCGTGACGGACCACTCCCTGCCACCGAAAACGGTGCCATTTTCAGGGTGGCTGCGCGGGCCCCCGTCAGCTGCGTGTTTTCCTGCAGCTCAGCAAAGACGCCAGTTCCCGGAAAAGAAACCCCTTCTTTTCAGGACGCCATCGCGCAAGCCCTCGCCGTCGGGGGCCGCCAAGGAAGAGAGGGGCGGATTCTGCTCACCGGGAAACGTGTTTAATTGGACGTCACGCCACTGCGTCGTCTGGCATCCGAACGAATTTCGCAAATTTCCAAAACCACAAATCGCACGCAGCCTAGTCAGGACAAGCTGCTGCGACCTCACCCAAAGCGCCCATGTGTGCAGCCCCTCGCTTTCCCATAATTCACCCAAAGCTCCCCGGCAAACCGTCCCCAAGACCAACGTTCCCTTCTACTCTGTAGATCCATAAATCTTGTGCGCCTTGTTTGTTTATGTGTAGTACATATACAGCAATCTTCTTTAAAAATTACATTTTAAAAAATTGTGCCCGTACCCGGATGATTCAGTACCGAGCCATTTACTTGCAACAATCCACCCCCCGCACTGGAATTTGTGTAAATATTCTCCACCAGAGAGGATCCTGTCACCCGAGTCCTGCGCTCCATCACAAACCCCCTCTTTCTGTCAGGGTCTAATGTGAAGGTGTAGATCACGCTGGGTGCTCCGTCTTGGGGATCAGAGCGAGGTGACTGCACGGATGGCAGCAGGGGGTTGAGCATACAAGCACCGTGGCCACAGTTTCACATTTGTGCTAAAGGGAATTTCGGAAGAGAAGTATTAAGCCAAAACGGTAGCCACGCCCATTCATCGGTCACACCTTTACACCTGTAAGCACCCACCAACTTTTGCCCCGTGGGTGCTTTTATTTTTTCTTTACCCATCATCTTCCACTTCAGTCTTGTTTAAAGAATCCCAGCCTGAGGAGTTTGCAACCTCTCAACGCCAAGTACAAACCATTCAATGCCATCTAAGGCCCCGGTGAACACCATTGCACCAAGCGTCCATCCAAATGCACAACCTTTACGTCGTCTCACTCCTGATCTGATCATTCCTGGCAGGGAAGAGAAGGGTCTTGAACTCACACCCCTGTGTAGGACTGAGCCAGGTACATGCAGTTGTCCAGCCTTATTTAGCTGTTTGCTTTCTATCACTTGTATGCCTTTGTAGCGGTGTGATTTTCCAAACCAGTATTTTTAAGCAGTACTAAAGAAAAAAGATTGTTCGGATGGGTGAAATAATGCAAGCGCTGAGCATAGCACTGATGTGCACCTGGATGGAAGCTGCAGGTAAAAGATTCCCATTTTGCGCTGCTGCAGCTGGAAACGTAGAAGGTGATGAGGTCGGCCGGTTGCCCGGAGGGATATGTGTTCAAGTTTCTGTATGGAACACGCTGTTGTACCCTTGCGTATGGGGATTTGACCCGACCCCTTTAACTTAATACACGTGTCAATAAATTTAATATAAATAACGCCGTGTTTATATTTGCATCCGCCATTTTCAAATAAGCATGTGGACCAGGCGAAATTTCCTTGAGGCTGCGGAGATACCGAATGGGCTGTTTTCCAGCTTTCCATCAGGCTTCAGTTCTTTGACAGACCGAGGAGCTGAGAATTAATAAATCTTGAGTGGAATGAACAGCGCGAGGCTTTAATAATGCTTGTCTTGTCGGAGGAGAAAGCTTATCCAGCGAGCAGTGTAATGTTAGATTGTCATCTTATCGCCTGCTTTTTTCACTTGATCTTGAGGGAAATTAGTCATCATGCATTGTTATGAATCATTTGCAGCTGGATGCTTGGCCCATAGTTGCGAATGAATGGTGTTATTTGAGAAAAGAGACACAAAATTGATTTCATTATGTGACAGTTGAGATGCTTTTGCTCATTTGCTCTTCCATCTAAGAGTTCTTCATTATTATTTTTATATGTGCTATGACTGGAAGATGAATATCAAAGGTCCAGGGTTTGATTTATTGTTTAGACCACAACAGTTGGAACCATATACACGCAATATGGCCAAAAGTGTGTGGACCCCCCCTTTCTAATGACTGAGCTGAGATGTTTTAGCCGCACCCATGCGGGATACAAGCACATTCTAGACTGTGTGCTTCCAGCTTTGTTGTACAGTTTGGGGAAACTCCATTCCAGCTCCAGCATGACTGCTGCCCCCACCCCCCGTGCACAAAGTGAGCCCCATAAACACAGGGTTTGCCCAGGTTGGTGTGGAAAAATTGACCTGACCTCAACCCCATTGAACACCTTTGGGATAAACCAGAACACCCGCAAACCAAGCCTTCTCGCCCGACCTCGCTGATGCTCTTGTAGCTGAATGGGTACAAATTCCCAAAATCTGGTGAAAAGCCTTCCTAGAAGAATGGGGACTGTTATAGCAACAAAGGGTGGGGGCAACCCCATATTAATGCTCATGGGTTTGGAATGGGGGTGGTGCTCAGGTATCCACACACTTTTGGCCATGACCTAAACAGAGCAGTTAATGCCTTGTTTTCCAAGGTTTACATATGTGGAATATGCATGCAATGATGACGTTGGTGAGCGAAATGGTTTACTGTAGATCAAGGGCAACTTGGGAGGCTTTACAGGTGGCGTGAGGGCAGGAAGGATGTCTGCAGGTGTTGGTGACCTTGAGGCGAATGCTGGGGCTGATAACATCTCCGTAGGAGCAGCATTTCTTCAGGTCCTTTGCACATCCGGTGAGATACAAGCGGGGTGAAAAGAATAGGCGCCGCGCGCGCCACCGTTTAACAAGGCGCCAGAGACACTGGGACGAAGAGAAGAGTCGCACGGCTGGGATTTTGATGCGGCTCGAACCTCAGATTCACAAAGGCGGTTTGACAATCGCATATCACCCATGTGTTTCAGATATCCAAAGACAAACAAAAACCAGAACAGGACGCATCTAGTTTCTGTTCTAAAGCATCTTTGAAACGTTCTGGTATTTTTAGCTCTTTTGCAAATTACTGGATGAAAACTGACTCTGAAAAAAGAGATGAAGATGTTCTGCGTTTGCTGTGCTGCTTAACTGGGCGAATCTGCAGCACAGGTTTTTATTCTTTTGGATTCATTTTTTCGTATTAACCCAACACGTGTTTCACAGTGCCTTGTGCTTCTTTTATGAATGGACAAAAAAAGAATCGCGTCTCCTCTCGCCAAGACGAGAGCGTGCATTCCATTCAGTTTCCTCGGCAGTCCTGTCTGGGAAAGAAGGCGCACAGCCACAGCGACGCGTTTTCCAAGCTGCCATAATAAGATTAAGGTGAAATAACTGTTAAACATTCCTCTTGCAGCAGTGGCACAGCTCTCAGGTTGTAATCTGAATGTCCTTGCTCTCAGCAGAAATCATGCAGAACAAACTGATACAGCTGTTATCCCTCAAAAAGAAGAACACACACTGTGTGCAGCGTGTGTGTAAGCCCAGCTCACCAGAAAAGCCTCTTCAGCTCCTAAACACAAACCCCAGACCAGGCACTTGCAAGCTTCTGAGCCGATCTAAAGTTTTATATTATTATTATTATTATTATTATTATTATTATTATTATTATTATTATTATTATTATTATGAAGGTGATATACATACGTACACTGCCTGGCCAAAAAAAAAGTCAGCACCTGGATTTAAGTCAAAAGAATTTGTCATATACATTACATGTGTTATGATGTGGGGTTGCTTCAGTTGGTCGGGTCTAGGTTAAGCAATGTTATGTGCCCAAAAAATGAGGTGAGCTGACTACCTGACTACACTGAATGAGCAGGTTTTTCCATCGATGGGTTTTTTTCTTCATATTCCAAGATGACAATGCCAGGATTTATGGGGCTCAAATTGTGAAAGAGTGCTTCAGGGAGCATGAGAGAGACATCATTTTCACACATGGATTGGCCACCACAAAGTCCAGACCTTAACCCCATTGAGAATCTTTAGGATGTGCTGGAGAAGACTTTACGCGGCGGTCTGACTCTCCCGCCATCGATGCAAGATCTTGGCGAAAAATGAATGCAACTCTGGGCAGAAACAACTGTTGTGACATTGCATAAGCTTATCGAAACAATGCCACGACGAATGTGTAAGAATCAAAGCTAAAGGCGCTCCAACTAAATATGAGAGTGCGTGCCTTTTTTTTTTGGCCGGGCAGCGTATATTAAAATAATAATATACACATACAAATCCAAATCAACCCAAGGAAAGGGTGCATATTAACAAACAAAATGTTAGTTGGCCAGACAACACATGAAATATCTTGGATTCATAGGGTCTGCAATGAAATAAAAGTCCAAGTAAATGTAAGAATCACTGCGTTTTTTTTTTTTTTTTTTTTGCATTTTCCATACTGTCCCAACTTTTTCTGATTTGCGGTTGTATAATGCACAACAGTACATGTACGTATATATGTTTATACAGATATAAAAATTGAATAGAGAGAGAGCAGAGTGAATTGTTCTCTTGCAGTCAATTATTATTTGTCTTTGTACCCATTAGTACAGCTGGAAGTTTTATTTTACAATTAATTATTTAGTGAGTTTACATTTTTATTCGGCAACTAGCGTTGTCACTTGTTTTGCCGCCAGCGCAAATCCAGCTCAGTCTGAAGGGAGTTTACATCTTTCTGTGCCTGCATGCTTCTCCTCCGGCTGTGCCAGATTTCTCCCGTAGTCCAAAGATGTGCATTTCAGGTTAGCTCATCACTCTGAGCTGCCCCTACTGGGTGTTTGTGCGTGGTCATCCTGGTCCAGGATGTAGATTCCCAGGTAACTCCAGGTGACCTCCATGACCCTGACCAGGAAGAAGCGGTTAATGAATTTGGATCGGTCAATGGACTCTGCCTGTTTGTAGCTTCAGGTATGTTTTTTTGAACCTTTGGCAAGGCTGCTAAACCAGAAATGAGCACTACCCAAGCCGACAACGCTTTGGGTAGAAGTCTGCTTTTCAAACTGCCTACTCAAGCGAAGTCCTTTGTTCGGAGGGTGAGCGGTTGTAAAGCTAAGCCTTGGACTTTGGACTGCCACCTTTGAAAATGACAAATTTGAGTCCTCAGCCACACAGGTCCATGAAAACACAGCAGTAGAACTTGGAGTTCAGTTGTGCATGGTAACTGACTTATTATGTGCAGCACAGAATAAAAGAGGGACAGATTGTATTCAGGCCCTGTTTTGAACATGTAAATACAAATGAATGAAGGATTCATAATGATAAAAGAAACTCACTATGAAATACAGAGGTTTTTCAGCCTTACAAACTAGTCCAAATATGCTCGAATATCTGAACTCGGTGCCTCCCCTCCGAGCACACATGCCCGTGCTCAACCGAAGACCTGAATTTCGACTAAAGGAAAGCGTGCATCCACTGTACTCAGAGTTGGAAAACAACCAGCAATGAAGTCTTCCGATGTCTTCACGTCAGGCAGGAAGTGCCAAACAGCTTCGAAGGGATTTTCCCGCCGATCATTTGTACCACAATCCTTTTTCTGCTGCACGATGCTTCCACAAAACTCAACACCGCAGCAAACAATTTCAACCCTTCTCTTTTCTAAACCATCTCTGATTTGAAAACACCTGTTGATCGATCGATCGATCAATTGATCCATCCATCATTAACCACTTAGTCCAGATCAGGGCTGTGGCAAAGGGAAGGCAACCCCAGAATTCCTGTGATCCAGGCTATTTAGTAACCTTGGATAGGAGGCCATGGAGAATCACCTTTTTATCACATTTTGTTACGTATTCATCAATTGGGCTCGGGACTACATGGTCCATGAATGAAAAAACCTTGCGTGATGTTTCCACATCCACATACTTACATGCTGTATATTTGTTTTTTAATTTCCTGCACAGGCATTGAACAATTTTTAGGTTTCCAAAAATAAACTGGTGATAAATCAAAGATAAATGAAGGAAAGAAAATTACCAGTCAACTCCCAGTCTTAAAAAATGAGCAAGATTTCACTCTTGTAGCTACTGGACACCGCTCACCCTGGTCAACCATGTGGTCCATCTCAGCTGCACAGAACATCGGCATTCGAGTGAGCCCACTTTGTGACATTCTGGAACCCTCCTGTTAAGGAAGGTCTAAAAGCTTAAAAGAGACTTAAAAATATCCTGCTCTCTGATACTACCTAATACTCCCCCCAATGCTCTCTCTCTACTCTTTAGTTTGTATATCTGTATAAACATATAATATATTGTTGTGTATTATATACAGTATATATATTATTTTAATGTATGTATATCGCCTTCGTATGTACAATATTTACATATATATCACTTTCACTGTCAGCTATAATATTAAGACAAGCTCTACAGTAGTCTTTAAAACAAATTTTTGTGTTGTCTATTTTCATTTTTTTCCAGAAATTTATGAGAATGTGACTAATGAGCAAGTTGCAGGGCAACAACAAAATGCAGCCATCTTAATGTTTTACAGGGTATGTACAGTATATAATAATAATAATAATAATAATAATAATAATAATAATAATAATAATAATAATAATAATAATAATAATAATAATACAGTTATTTCAGTACTGAGACTGCTTTTAAAGGATTCTTTGCTTTGGCATAAATGTAAACTTTACCTGAGCTGTGTTGTCTTGCATTGCACTAATTTTTCATTCAGTGCCTGGAAAAACATTATTAGTGAGCTTCAGAGATTTACTGCAGTGCCTCTTAGCCGAAACAAATGATTAACTTATAAATTATGCTAGTACCTTATTCTATCACTTGCATTTTTTTCTCTGATTCATTTTCAAAAATTTCTGTATGAGCAGAGTGGAAGGAACCTGCTTCCATGCCTGGACAACAGCGAGGTGGACTTAAATCTAACTCGCCTTCCATGGTTTCTACAGTTGCTGTGTGGTGTTGGGAAAAGGTGATGCATATGGCATAATTTGGTGACGAATCATGGCTGGAAATTAATTTTTTCCCACTTTTGTGAAATTATTAGGTCAAAGTGATGATTGAAGTCTTGCAACCTTTTTTTATTTATTGCATAGCTATGTGAAAGATTTTTACTAAACTTAAGCCATTACGAAACTAGCAATTTTTCAAGCCGTTGTGCTTTTATTCGTGGCTACTTGGGAGTAAAGGTGGGTTTTGATTTGCGAATCCATCGAAGGCCTCTAGTGACAGCTGTAAGTTGACAGTTACTTAGCCAGCTTTTAGTCACCATGCTGAGATGTTCTGTTAATTCTGTTTGGTGGCAAGTGGAGTGGCTGCTGAAAGGAGACGCTGAAACTATGTCATCGCCTGAGTCCTGTCAGGTTCTGCTGTAGACGTCCGTCTTCTAGACAAAGAAAAAAAGGGTCGGGTTGTTTGCAGTGGTGTAAGTATCGCGTTTTCCCTGGTTTTTCTATGGCCCACATGTACGCCCATGTATTGAATCAGTCCCTTGTGACCCAAATATCTTCGGGCACTAACTCTTCATCCTCTGCCCATTTAGTGGTACAACCCACCTTAGTGTTTGTCGACACTTTTGAGCCGCACCAGCGCTGCAGCTTAGTTGTGGCCACCGACGGCATTTCAGCCTCTTGAAAGCGGCGGCTTTATTCATCTCAAATTGTTGTTTAAGACCCGGGGTGCGGCAGCGTTCTGCTGGGTTTTTCAGGGAAGCGCTTCTGTCTGAAAAGACCAGGCTGTTACTGTACCCTGCAAAGCTGTCTCTTTGCAGCCCCTAGGATGAATCGCAGGTTCATTGTGAGAGGCCGCCTCTGTCACCGAGGGGTTGTAGCTGTCAAACCATTTCAGTTGCTACAAGTTTCTCAGCAAGGGCGAGCAACCGCACCTTGGAGGGGGTGGATGAATCTTTAACGGCCGACCGCCAGGCGTCTCTGCGGGTGCCATCCTTTAGCCACTTATAGCAAACATCCCCCACATTATATTAACAGTTATGGGTCTGGAAAGGGCATGGTTTTACCACAGGTGATGCTGCCCAGGAAACATACCTGAGGGCAACAAATTCATATCCATGTACCAATGACTACTGTACATACAAGCAGCCACACAAACAGACACAGGTGCAGCACGATAAATTACAGTACATTTTATATGACATTCTGGCATCCGCTGTAAAAAACTGTACGACCGTCCCGCTCTTGCACGGCTGCGACACAACGTCAACACGCATTCCTGCCTGTGTCCCGATCACTGTTGTGCTTGCGGAGTCGTGTTATCTAGATCAGTGAGTGCCCCATCTCCCCCAAAATGAAGACGCTAACCTTTCAAAAGCTGCAGATCATCCCTCAGGGTTTTCCCCGTCTTTGCTTTTAATTTATTTACATATTTATTATGCTTCCAAGTCCAGGAAGTTAATGGATTCCCGTTGGACTGGGTCTGAATGATAAATCGGAAGTCAAGCTGCAGTTCTGTTAAAAATGAAGCCTAGATTGTATTCATGAATCTTCACACCTGAGTGTTTAATCTTAAATATTCTTTTTTTCTGAAAAATGCATAAAAATACATACAGAAATAAATGAGTGATAATATATGCATGTACTTTTTCATTTTTCTTTGCAAACCCCCCTCACCCGCTTACAAACCGACACACGCAGTAAATCTCAGCAACATTTGGCCTTGTCTCCTATGCAGAGCAAAAGGGTTTCATCCAAAATCTCCAATGCATCCCCTGAAGGAGAAACAGGACTCCCTCTCCACTCGTTGCTCACAAACAGATTTTGTTAAACTGCTGACAAAAGCTGGCGATTATTTCGGTTTTGGGAAAGTGCGTACTTGGGCAGGAAGTAAAGTGATCCGTTTCCCCCTTGCGACAATTCACATCCAGTAGCTACCATCGCCAGTCGTGCGAAACACATTTATGTCCTGTACAGGAGTCTGGGTTGGATATAAAAGGGGTTGGGTTTTATTCAATTCTATCCTGCCTTCCCCCAGAACAGTGACTCATCAATAAAAAGAGGACTTTCCCTTGCACCTTATTCTTTGTTTCTGGGGGCAACAAAAATTAATAATTCATCGAGAATTTCTGTCATAATCAATCCCATCCTAGGGGCTACATCCTAAAATACATTTTTAAACCCTTGCTTGAGACACCGTACTTTGCCCTGTTTTAGGCTGCATACTGTCTGGTTGAGCAGGACAGACAGGCGGCAGCTGGAGATCCGCAGCTTTGGGGAGGAAAGTGTTGCACCCGTGGCAGCCGTGCAGTTTTCCCACACAATTTTCTGTGAGCGCCGTGTGTTTCATCTTTACAAAATGAAGAACACACATTTGCATCTTAAAAAATAAGCCAGGCTGTGCATACGCAGGTGTTGGCTGTGGGACCGCACTTTAAAGATGCTTAACCTTGGATGAGAGTTTTTGCTGTCTCACATTTTTATGTGCAGTACTCAGAATGAACAGCAGGGGCAGCCTGAAACAGGCTAGTCCACCCGAACCCAGTCATGTAATTTAATTATACAAATGAAATGAACGGATAGAAATAGAAACTCACTTTTTAAAAAGGAGAAGCTGACAGCACGTTCATTGTGGGTTCTCAAAGAGAGCAAACCCTTGTACCTGCTCTGCTTGAGTAGCTGTGTCCTGCATTTGATGTTCACCTGCTGGCTGGGTGTATTTGCATTTTGTAGTTCCCCTACTTTGTTCCCCGAACCCTCCTTTTACCGTGGCTTCCAAGCCTCTAACTTTCTGTGTCGTTCAAGTCTCCTTGTTGCTGCACACCTAAGTCTTCCTAACGCAAGGAAGCAGACTCAGATGCAGAGTTTATTTATTTATAAATAAACTCTGCATCTGAGTCCACATCACTGAATGACCACGGTGGCTACTACACATTCCTCTAAGAACAGGAGCTAGCCTCAATGATACTGCTGTCTGGAAAGCGATGTCTCACTGCTCTGGTGAGATAAAGGGCGATTGTCCACCTTGTCCACCTCATCGGTGTTCAGCGTGTTGGAGAGCTTTGGAGCAGACGTATTGTTGTCGTCGTGAGTGCCAATGTTTAAATGTGGCTTTGAGACTGTCCTTCCTGTTCGTCTCAAACATTTAACAATGCCGCACAGAAACAAACCTCGCGTTCCGTCAGTCCGGGCTGCCGAGTTGAAGCGGGCCACTGCAGTATTACTGTTCTACAATAATAATATCGTATAATAATAATTAGTTCCTTCCCTGCATATCTAACAAATGAAAGCAAATAAATGATGTGTTTTTTACACAGAAACTGGAAGGGCAGTTCAGTTTTTCATTGACCTTGCAAAAAATGTGACCCTGCGATTTTACATAACTAAATTTTTTGGACCCCGCATTATGGTGGTATTTTACTGTATTTTTTTCTATAATTATTATTAATATTATCATAACTATAGCTGTTATTCACTTGTACTAATGATGGATTTTATACGGTGAAAATGTTTTCAAAATTTTTTTTTTTTTTTTTTGTGAAGTGAACTGAACCGTGGCTGCATTCTCAACGCTCACATCGTTCTGCAGTCGTGCATTTTTTCTCCACACTTCCAGGTCCACAGTTCTGCCTGCTCACTGCTACTTACAGGTGTCGCTCAATGAACGGACCTTTGTTTTCCGGCTGGTTCAGAGTGCTAGGCCGTGGGTTTTTCTACAGCAGGTGGACTGCCTCCATCGCTGACTGCACCGGACACCTCTGTCTATAGCAGCCTTTTGCAGGAAACGGACATCACTTTGAGGATGGCTGGCCTGGCAGCAGGGCAAACAGAACTGGGCCCACATCCTCCATCACAGCTGCAGCGACACCTTAAATCGAAAGGGCAACAAGTTGTGTAAATAATATATTTACATTGGCGTACCCTTGGCGACCAAGAGTAGAAAGACCATGCTCTGGACCCTGGCTTGAGAGCGGTGACAGAGGGTTTTAGTGGAGACTGTGAAGTTTTACAAATTACTGGGATTTCTCAGCCAGTGTGGGAACACACAAAATGAAAGAAACTGTCAAACAGGAAATAAAACACAGCGGCAGAGAAGAAATGAAACCCACTTACAGCGAGATAAATCTGTAGGGCTCCGAGCCATCGAGTTTGCTCTCGTTGTGGTTTGAGTTTGGCACATTTTCCTTTATCCTTGCTCCTTTATCCTCAAAATGAACAAATAATTCGTAATTAATGACCATTTATTTTTTTACTTTATTTTTGGGGAATGGTTCAGGTCAGTTGGTCCAACGCGGAGTGATGGAGCTCCTCAGTTGCGTAAAAGTCTGGGCCGAGCTCAGTAAACCTCTTGACGGAGTGTTGAAGGACCTCACGGACTCCGCCCTTGAGGAACTTATGGTGAGTCGGTCTACTCTTCCCCCACCAACGCTGCTAGGATATAGGATGGGGAATAATTTTTTTACACTTTATTCCTTATTTGTAGTTGATCGAACAAATGTAAAAAAAAAAAATCGGTCAGGTTTCGTCCCGCTGAAGTGGCAGGTGTTTTTCTCCGACATTTTTTTTCGTAGGCTAAGCTTTGATTAAGCGCTGCGAAATCTCTGGAAAATACGGTTAACAATAAAATGTCACGGTGTAGGAAAAAAGCACAGGGAAACAATAGCGCGCCGATGCTATCGCTTGCTGAAAGCGCGTTGTGCGCATTACATGGTACCTTTGTGCATGCTTGCTCCTGTTATTGTCATTTACCTCAGTTGCTGTACCTACTTTTGTGTTGTTCCTGTGCTGAACGTGCGTGGGGAAAAGGCGGGGGTGACTAATTTATCAATATCCCTCCCCGAAAACAGAACGGAACGATTTAAATGG